>JARHVA010003148.1:1042500-1155000 GCA_037957365.1 Torreya grandis | reverse complement strand
AAATTATCCCCCATTTATTATGGTACTACTCCAAATCCAAATGAGTTTGAACATGGATTCATGATCTTTTTATGCCTTTTTAGCTTGAGCTTTTTTAGTGGTAGTATATCCTTCTTAGAGATAAATTTGCCTTGCCTTTTAAATATACCCAAGTCTAGCATACATTCAAAAGGGAGATTATATTTTATTTATGGAAATAAATAAATAATGTAATTTTAAATATTTCATTATTTCCAATGTGATTTTGTAGATTCTAGTATAGCATAATTAAGAAGCCATAGAGCTTAGCCATCTTCAAGACCTTCTCACTCATTAGGGAGATGCTCCTTGTGCTATGGTGAGGATTCCTCCTTCCCTACCTAGGAATAATAGAGGTACTAGAATCAATTCTAGTCCTTCTCCTAGAGGTGGTCACTGATACAACAAATCTCGGTGCCATTCTCATAACAACACTTTGTATCAATGTATGTCTCCTCCTGGATAGTAGTGAGAGTGGAAACCCATGCCTCTTTCCCATAATGGGAAGGATGGTTAGAGTGATCCTTCTCATCCTCTGTATCTATATGCTTGTGGGCACCACCTAGAGGTAGAATACACATGTTGGATAAATTCTACATGCTCTCTCTTGCTATTTATCCTATTCAAAAACAAGAATATGATAAGTACATTGCTTAGGATTCTGGTTGGGAGCCAATTATAGATGGAAATGACTTGCCTAGCTCATGTTAGGGTCTAGATGATATGGATCCTCCACCTTCAAGTATTTCACTAGAAACCTAATTATGTTTCCTTTTTTATTTATGATGTTATGATAACTCGTTCCTAGGTGGGGCCTAGTGATGTTTTTTATTTATGTTGTTACTTGTTCCTTGGTTTAGCCTAGTTTGGCTCATGGCATGCTTCCATATCACATATTTTTTTATGAATTATTTGTATATTATATATTTATATATATATATATATATATTTCGTAAAACAACAAAGTTGCTAAGAATAGCTAGAGGATTATTAAAGAGAAACAAAATTTTGATAATGATTTTTTTTACTTTTAAATTTCTATATAAAATTTGAATTAGTGCTTTTGGATTTTTTTACTATTTTTAGTGACTATTTGTCCAAACCCAATTTATTTATAAAAATTTTATTGAATCTGATTTTGATCTGTGACGTTCCCATGTAATAGGTGTAATAATAATTATCTAGATAACATTTCCTAAATATATAATTTTAACCTCTTATTTTGATTTTCATATTTACTTCTAACCTTTCAATTTTATTTTATAGCCTTGTTTGATACTTTTAGTAAGTCCTCTTTGAATGCTATTTATCATTATCTCATGGGAATGACAGAAAACATTAAGTGTCATTTGGTTTGATATTCTATTTCTTCAATTTAGTTGTCCTTGTTTTGAAACAATAATTCTATTATGGTGATGATATATTATAAATTTGACTTATTATTTCATAATAGTGCAGAACTAGTCTAGGTATTTATTCTAGAGTTATTTTGTAGTCTTTTTATCTTTGTTTAACCTTTGTAGCCTTAAAAAATTAATATTGACCTATTTTATTTTAGAATTGACTAAGTTATTCATGTTATTATTCTTATTAACAAATTTATATTTTTGAATATTACTAGATTTAGGATGTGATCCTTCTCAATTTGTGAAGTTACAATTATAAAATTTATCTTGTACTTGGTTGTGAGGTGCATGGAAATTTTGTAAGAGAACTGAAACTTGTATATCCTTAGGTATGTGTGCATGGATTCTAATCATTTATAATTATTGTTATACCAAAATGATAACACCCAAATTAATTTAAATAGCTCAATTATTATATAATCCTTGAATATTTGTATATTTGATTTATGTATTAGATCAAAGTGTAACCAGTTGGACCATAACCTTGTAATGACATCATGTTTTGTGTTTTCTTGAGTTTGTATGCAATTTTAGTATTAATGTATTTATATGCATATGTGTTAGTGTGTTCATTGGGAGGTTATAAAAAAAATTGGTGTGGTTTTGTGTGTACCTAAGATATAAATTTTGGGCATTACATTTTGGTATCAGAGCATGGTTAAATGTTGGGAGATTTTAATTGTTGGTGTTCTAATACATGCATTATAAAATATATGATCATGTGTGTACAAGTGGAATGACATAGTGAGAATGTATGTATTTACATAAATGGAAAACATTAGCAATCATTGATTTCTAGTTACAAGGTGCATTCCATTAGTGGATGGAAGCATCCTGTTAGCAAGAAATCACTTATTATTTTAAATACTATTATGGTGGAGTATCTAGCCACCATAGACCATTCGATCCAAAAGTGAATAAAATAATAAAATTATGAAATTTTATTTTTAATTGTATTTATATCATGTATTATTAATGGATAATTATGTTGACAAGGGTTTTGTTATTCCTTGGTAGAGAATAATTATGTGGATAAAATTTGTATGTATATATGTTTGTGCATTATAAATTGATGCATGAGCATCATGTATATGAACCAGTTTGAGATTTTATTTGTCTTAATAGGTGGATTGAGGTATAAAATAATTATTTTACTCCTATTTAGTCATTTTGAGTGCCTAGGAGATGATGAATTAGCATAGAGAGTTCATTTGGTAATTTTCTACCAAATACAAAATTTGAATTTTCAAATGATTAAGTTATAAAATCAAAGGTAAAAGACATGTTTATAGAAAATATTATAGGTTTAATTTTTTAAATAAGGTATTATACATATTATGGGTTAGTATACATCATTGGAAGTCATAATTATCATAAATAACCAAGTGTGCTTGAATATACTTATTTGTTGTATGTATTTCTCATATTAGACAGGTCAAAGGAGCTTATTTTGGGACATTAGTTGTACATTACTATTGTGGAGAAAGGAATAACAAGAGGATAATAGAATAATAGGTTTTATAGGAATTTAATATTGAGGGAAAGTATTTAAAAGACGTGAAATTGCTCATTTTTTGGTTACATTGTGAAGAAAAGTTTATGTATGACACTCTAACATTGTTGGAGCTATGTGTTTTGCATAATTTGGAATAAAAATAGAAGTGTTAACTTAATATATAACATGTTTTTTATGTGTAATAATCTATTTGGGTTTTAATTTTATTTATTTATTTATTTTTATATATAAATATAGAGTTTTTATGGTCACACATACATCCTTTCTTTTACATGGACCTTGTGTTGTGATGAAAACCTTATTCACAGTCATTTGTTTAATGAGTAATCTTATGCATGGTTTGAAAATAGGTATTGGAGAAATTGGATAGGGTATTTAATAAGATTTTATAGGTGTTTTTATGAGAAAATATCCATTTTTCACTATGAACTATCAATAGATAGCTCTTGGGTCCTGTAGTTGTAGGAATGACCTAGTTTCAAGGTTGGGTCTTGAAAAAGGATCATAACTTCAAATTTAACCCTTGAAAAATTATACAAATTTGTGAAAATATTTATAAGATATTTTATAATTTTATTCAATTGGTTTTATATTTTCAAGAGGTGTACATACACCTTAATAACTGACTATGTGCACCTAGAATCCAAAATTGTGAGTTTTCTTGACAATGAGAGGAGAAAATTGTCCAATTTTTTTAATTTTGGGTATAAAAAGACAATTGAAGGTTGAATAAACTTTAAATTTTTTGTAAATACCTATTAAAAGTGACATTTATATTTATAAATTCAAATTTTTAGTTTTGACCTATTTGAGTACCAATTAAGTCTCTAGGTCTAAAATAAGGCATTGGACTGTTTATTGAATTGTCCTATAAAACCAATACTCATATTGGTTTTCTCATTAGAGGAGATAATTAGTGAATTGGTAATTTATCAAAACCTATAATCTCTTTTTTTCTGTAATTTCATGGTTCTCAAATGTACAAAGACTCAAGAGTACATGAGTATCATAAATAGGTCTATTTTAAAACAAGAGTAAAATTGAACAAGTTAGTGAGTTGAGTGTCTTAAGAGACTACACAAAGAGTGTAAAATATTTGGTATCAAAGAAAAATATTTTACATAGTAAAAAGGTCTAGGGTTAGACCAATAATGTAAATAATGGCATCAAACACTAGAGCAAGAGGAGGAATGAGGAGACAAGTAACCAATTCAATGTTACTTAAACATATCAAAATTATAAACACAATAATGGAGGAAATGGAACTAGAAAAAAAGAGAGGAGGGGATCTTGGAGATGTCAGTGATAGATAAGATCAAGGAGCTAAAAAAGAATCATTGGTAGTAGATATAGAAGGAATTAAAGAGAGGCTTATGAATTCAATAGTGGGAGCAACCTCATATCTAAAGGTAGATGTACCTATGTATAATGTAAAATTGAATGTTGAAGATTTAATTGATTGGATTAGTGAATTAGATAAAATTTGAAGAAGAAAATAAAGGTGAAATTGTTAGTGATAAAATTAAAATCATATACCTCCATATGGTAGGATGATGTCCAAATAGAGAGGAGAAGTAAAAGAAAGGGTAAAATAACCAGTTGGGATAGAATAGTTCTAAATTTGAAATAAAAATTCATTCTTAAAGACTATAAAACAAACATTTTCAAATAAATTTAGAATATGAAACAAAAATATATGATAGTAAAAGAATGCACAAAGGAGTTTTATAGGCTGACTATATAAGTACATGCCACATAGGGGAAGACTTGGATAAGGTATCAAAATATTTGAATGGCCTATGATTTGTTATACAAGTTGATATCACTCTTATTATGCCTAAATTAGTTGATGATGCATATTAGTATGCCTTAAAATTATAATAAAATATTACAAGGAAGCAACCTACACATGTTATAGTAAAAAGCAAAGCGTATAGGGGGTAAGGGATATCAAGGAGGAACGAACTAGTCTCAAGTTTATCAAAGAGAAACTAGTAGATTTCAAACAACAAAATCACCTTCAAGAGATAAGTCTCCTTATAGAAGGAAAAGGCATTTCTATAGAGCTATAAGTAGAGAATTTGGTGATAGGCATTTTCAAGTGTGAAAAATATGGACATAAATCATATAAATGTCTAGAACATCCATCTACTAGCCAAGGAAGTTCTCATATCACTAGAGCAGAGGAATAAAAAAGTGTAAGTATTCCTATCCAAGACGATGCTATATAAGAATGAGAATCACTATTAATGAAGAAAATATTCCTAAAACAATCCAAAGAGCTTAAGAAGACACCTCAAAGGAAAACACTCTTCAAAACTACATGCAAGGCTAAGGGTAAATGTTGCCAACTGATCATTGATAGTGGAATCATTGATAATTTGGTATCCATATAAATGGTGAGCAAGATTCAATTAAACAAGGTAAGCCATCCTACTCTTTAAAAAAAATTTAGCTTCAAAAGGGTCATCAAATTATATTTAATGAACATTGTAATGTATAATTTTAGATTAGGATTTATATAGATACTATCACATGTGATATAATGAAAATGGCTTTTTTCCATATCCTCTTAGAAATACCATAATAATATGATATACAAGATATTCATGATGGTAAGATCAAAACTTATACATTTGTGAAGGATGGTAATAAGCATATTCTCACACTTATCAAAGATAGTGATATATCTATAAAATATGACACAAAGGTATTGTCAGTTAGTGGGAAAGAGTTTTTACATCAAGTAAAAAAATAAGAGGTGAGATATTCTCTTATTGGTATTCCTAAGATAGTTTTCACTTCTACTAAGCTTGATGAATTACCTTTAGAGATTAAATATTTAGTTAGTGAATTCATGGATATTGTAGTAGATGATCTACTAAATCAATTACCTCCTAAAAGGAGTATAAGTCATCATATATATCTAATTATTTGTGACAATTTGCCTAATAATGTTGCATATAGAATGAATCCTAAGGGAAATGATGAGGTTAAGAAACAAGTTAAAGAATTGTTGGATAAAGGGTTGGTGAGATAAACTTTAAATCCATGTGCAGTTCATATAGTGTTAACTCCAAATAAATATGGTGTTTGGAGAATGTGCATAGATTCAAGATCCACCATTAAGATGATAATAAGGTATATATTCCCTTTACCTAGGATTGATGATTTAATGGATTGTCTTAGTGGTGCTAGATACTTTTCTAAGATAGATCTCTAAAGTGGATATTATATACACAATATTTTTAGACATTAGCAATTATTGATTCTTTAAATCTTGAAATAGTCCATCAAGTCTTAATCTCTCTAAGGGCACACCCTAATGGGTGCACTGAGAAAGGGGTGGGTAGACCATTAGTGCTTCACAAGATTGTTTTCCCTTATTTCCACTTATTACCAGTCCAACCAACTTATAAAAACATTCTCGTGATCTTTGAATTATCTTTTTCATACTTTTATAGTCCTTTTACACCTTCATTATCCCTTTTCCTAACCTAAAATGTCTTTTTATAGTTTATATGACTATCTCAGTTGTGTTGACCTTGTAATGTTATTAGCAAAAATTATTTAGGGTCTAGGTCAACTCTTGGCTAACCTAGTTTGTGACCTAGTTAGTTTTTACCAATAATGATATTAGGTCAACTGGGTCAACCTTATCGACTAAAATGTTCACAAAGGTTTAGGTTTAAATAGACCTATATAAACACATCCATTTTTTCATTATCAAAGGGACACTAAGAGTTATTATTCATTTGTGTTTCTTTAAAATTTGCTCTTCACCATTCTACTTAAGGAGTCTTAGGTTGGGGTTTCTACTTGGAGAATAATCTTGTCTTCTGGAGAAGTCTTGGATGCTTTGGCCTTTCTTAGTGATCCTTAAAAAACACAATAACCTCTTACAAATCACCTTTGGACAAGGGATATATTGAGTCTCAATGGGTTAATCTTATAGGTAAGTATTTTCTAGCTTTTCTCCTCTTTTTGTAGATATAAGTAGCATAAGTAATGTATTTTGAATAATATTACTCTTCTTCTCCATTACATTAGCATTTTACCTATACATAGCTTAATTAGGATTCTCATATGCATGTTTAATTTCATTTGTTTACTAACCCCACTTTGTGACACAAGCTTTGGTGAGCACTAGATTAGATTTTTTATTTACTTGTTATTAGTATAGTGAATATGAAAACATAGTACATAGTTAGGGTTATTGCATGATTTTTCTTGACTGGATGATTTATAACCCTCCCTAGTGATATTATTATCGTAGGAGATCCCTTAATTTGGTCTAAAATACCCATATTGGTTATATTCATTTTATATAACGTATCCATAATTGAAATTATAAGTAGGATATATCTTCTCTGAGATAGGATTGATTTTTAGATATAATGCATTTTTGATTGCATACATTTTGATGAACTTGATGTGAATCTAACACTTATAGGTTTTGTTTCACTCTTTTCATTTATATCATTTTATTATTTTTATATATTTGTGATACTAGGTCGATGAGGCTAGTATAGTTTCTAACTTATGTGCACATGTTTAACATATAGTCACATGAAAATGACTTTATTATTTATGTGTAGGTCTTCATCAGATACATGTTACTAGATCAAATAGGTTGACATAGTACTCGTATTTAGTTTTAAACAATATACTATGTCTAACATGTCAACTTAGTCTCTTATTTAGCTTCATAATAATAAACTAAGTTGTTCATGTCGACTTAGTATCACAATTATCTTCTAGATAACAAAATAGGTCAACAAAGTTGACTTAGTCATCCTAACAGGTTTCAAAAAAAAGGAAATTATAGAACTAGGTTGACCTAGTCAAAAAAGTTGGTAGAAATTGAAAGCAACATTCAAGACACTTCAACAAAAAAATAATACTCCTTATCATCCTCCAACCCACAAAGGTTATTTTCTTTCTCTCTCTTTAAATTTAGTTCTTCCTTATAGTTCTATTTTACAAAGTTTTTAGTCTTCAAAATTGCAATTTTATAGCAAATTAGGTCGACCTAGTCAACCTAGTTCTATAGTCTTTCTTCTATAAGAAATATTCTATTGACCTAGTAAACTTAGTTCTTAAGGACTCCTACTTATATAGTAAAATAGTGACCCCATATACTCTATTATGTAATGTTTGCATACACTTTCATCTAAACCAACTCTGTATCATGCTTAAATTTGAAATTAACAACTATATTCTAGTAATTAATTCACACTTTCACTTGTAGTTGTTTTCATGCTTAGAGTAGATGACATAGTCTAATTAGGTGTTTTTTAAATATACCATTTAGTTACATATTTTTATCTTTTTTCACACACTACCAAGTCAAATAATATTAAAAATGCATGTAAAATTTTATCTACCCAGGGCCTACCTACTCGGATTTTATCACCAAGGGGAAGCCAACTTGGTTTTCTAGACAAGTACAAACACATGGTTAATGGTATATGTTGGAAAATCACCTGACACCCTTTTCATCAAGAGATTGTGAATTGAGGGGATAGGCCCTAATACCAATCCAGTAACATTACCAACTTAGATCTCTTTCAACCTAAACATCCTAAAATAATCCATAGATTGCTTTCTAATTCCCTAATTTTACACAACTTCCCTATCACACTTAAATTAACACTTTATAATAATTGAATAACATTCAGGATAACCTCTTAGTTAACATTTTCTTTTTAGTTGATTGCTTGCTCTCTACTCATTGTATGTTGTATTACAAAAACTTACATTGGCTAGTGTTGGTGTAAGGTTTTTTGTTGTGTGACTAAATGAGATATTCTCTTTGATATAATTATTTGTGTGCTTACATTCACTTTTTGTTTCAAGTAAATTACAAAATATTTACCTATTTTTAGTGCACTATCATTTTTCTCGACACAGTCTCTTACAAACTATTTTTTTCCCACCTAATGTACTAAGTCAACCTGGTCAACTCTATATCACTCTTACTAGTCAGGATATAGTACTAGGTTGACTTGGTCAACCTTAAATCCTTATTATACTATGTTTTTTTCCCAATTTGTAGTTTTAGATCAACCTAGTCAACTCTATAATCTTACTACTATCCTATCTATCTAACTTAGTTATCTCTTCTTATTTCCTTAGCATTCTATTCTTTTCCTCAAATCATCATGAAGTACCCTATTATAATCTTCTTGGACATCCTAAATCCATTTAGACACTATATGGGATATTCAATTCTCCCTCTCTTTTCCTCCCAAGAGAACCATCACTCTTGGAGTACCTCTTCCCCTCCATCTATTAATTGTAACGTGGTTAAAATCACATCTCAAAATGAAGTAGGTGGATCCAATCCTTTTTATACCTATTAAGATAATTATCATCTTCAATATTTTCAATATAATGTGGGATCAATTGATGTAATTCTATCCAATAGTTCTATGAGTAATCCACCTTCCAAAAACCCTCCACCTAATATCAATTCAGGGAGTTCTCCTAAAAATACCAATGTACCAATTGATATGACTCAATTTATTGCAAAAGTTATACAACAAATGAACATAATGAAAAATTATAACACCTCTATTGTGATACAATTAAAATGTCATTTGATCAATATGGATAATCAACATCTAGCTATCAATCCTCAAGCCAATCCAAATTTTATTCCTCTACCTCTTAGAGATGCTTCAGGAAATGTTATTACTCAACTTATAATGAATAACAAAATGATTCAAAATATCCAAAATGAGCCTTTATACCCTATCCTCATGTCCATCGATATTGGTAATAAATCTCCAACTTTTAATTATGATCAGACTAAAGACTTTGCATCCTTTCTTAAAGCCTTTGGCAATATTTATAAAGAGTGGATCCAAACCAATATTTTTGCCACAACTAAACTTCTAGTTAAAACCTTCATTGGTGATGTATTGAAATGGTATAATTAAATTTACCAATATTTTATTTGGCAACTTGAGGATTTATTCAATCATTTAGTCAAAGAGTTTCAACATAATGATCTTCCCAAAAATTTCCTTAGCCATTTTATCACTATTAGGCAATATCACACCAAATCAACTCATGATTTTATCAAAATATGGAAATATCTAGACCATAAATTTAATCATAATATGATTGATGAATATTTTTTAAAACTCTTTATATCTAACTTAACACCTTCACTTGAATATAAAGTTCAAATTTTTTTCCTTAAATGATTAACAAAGCTCTTGACCAAGATAAATGTCAAGACTTTCTCATGAAACAATTTGAACCTAATACCAAATTCCTTAAAGGATGTTTTCAAACTTATACTAATTACATCATTGATAACACTCCTCAAACCAAACCAAGAGTTTACAAAGCTGACACTCCCCCATATTCCCACATACTACTAACTGTGCAACAAATGAAACAATTTTTAATGCCCTCTAAGTCCTTTAATTGTCCTAATAATCCTCTTAAATGGTATGAACTTAATTAAATTTTTTAGTTTCCTATTGACATAAGTCATTCACATGAAATTTTTTGAGGGATTACTAAATTTTATGTGTCCTACATGCTTGGTGATTCCTTCAATCACAAAGCCATGATCCAACTTCATCATCAAGAGTACAACACCACTTCTCTAAAATGACAAGCTTCCAAAGCTTCTTCTTCTAATAACCAAAAAAAAATTTTCATGGATAATAATCAATAAACTAATAAGGATGTTTGTGCCATTGATGCCAAATATGACCAACATTACAACAATTATCAATATGTTAACATAGCTAAGGTCAACTATCATCACAAACCATCTCTCAACGGTCCTGTCACAAAACCTAAGAAACCATATTTAGAATATAAATTTATTTAAGATAATATAACCACTCATTTATCTTTAGAATCCCATAAAGAACCACTTCTTTATTTTGAACCCCCAATAACTTATATTCCTTAAAAATATGTATTACCTTCCAAAACTTGCACTCATTCTTCTTTTAAATCCCATTAGAAATTTTTGGAAGAACTTAACTCCATTCCATGAAAGATCCCACTTATGGAATTAGTTCATACTTTGTTTGGTCATTATAAGTTTCTTATGCAATAATTATAAGAAATCAAAGATCCATCTTTTATAGATGAAGAACCACCCTCTATTGTGCCTCAACCTACCAACATGCATAGTATTGAAACTATTTTTCCTTCTTATAATCCTTCTATTAAATTTATTGAAGATGACATGATTAATGATGAGGTCCTATTTCATGTTGATGATCCACTTCTATTCATTAAAGTAGCCATTAATAATACCTTTATTCATAAAGTTTTAGCTAATGAAGGCTTTGGTATTAATGTGACATCTTTGTGGCTCATCCAATAACTTGGATATAGTAAGGATCATATCAACTAAACCTGCCTTACATGTCATGGATTTGATTAAACTAATCAAAAGCCACTTGGTTGTATTTGGTTTCCCCTAAAACTTAGACCTAAGACCATTTGAACTAAACTTATGGTCCTTGATTTGCCTCTATCTTATAAAATACTCCCTAGTCACCCTTGGACTTATAGAATTAGGGCCATGACTTCTTCTGGTAGCCAATGCATCAAATTATTATATAACAAAAAATAGTATAAGCACGAGGCTGATCCAAACCCTTGGATTATTCAACTTCCTAATCCAAAATCTCAATATCACATCTTTACCATTCTTACCATCAATAGTGTTCCCTTACCTATGTTCATCAATATCAATCTAGACATATATCTCACTCTTACTAAATTTGATGATGATGAACCTAATGACTTACAACATACTTGCAATGCTATTAAGCTACCTACTTATATATCAGAATGGATTCCTCCTTTATTACCTCATGATTTCACTATTCCTCTTATTGATGAGATCACTGATTTTCTCCTTCTATGTAATGCTCAATAACCTTCTTTACCATAAGATGCCTTCACATGAAATGACTATGAAGTGGCTAAATTATTTCAAGATGCTCTAATAAAGTTTCCATAGAAGTTTAGTGACCTTTTAATTTCATCTTTTTAAACTCCCCCTTGAATCTCAAGCATGTACCATTTATCCAATAGATGATGATAACCACATCATGGCCCAAGCTCAATTTTGAGATTTGGATGTTCAACGTTATCAAAAAACTTTATCTCAAATACATGCTTTCAACTATGATGTTCACACCATTTTCATAGATTTTGAATTATCTCCTGAAGGTCATGTGCCTCTTATTAATTCTCCACTTCTTGATACTCTTTGGGTGGTAGAACAACTCTCACCTTCTGAACTTCTATAGATTTTTTCATATTTTATACCACCTACAGATCCCATCATTACATCTAATTCTTCCCCCATCAAAGACACTAATGATATACCAATCCATTATGATCCCTCTACTCTTCCTACTCCTAAGATTACATTTGATTCCAAGTCCATAGATGTCCATCAAACACATTCTAAATATGATTGCTTAGTCATCCTACCTAGATTAGTGATATCATCAATATGCATATCACTCGATCCATCCCAGTTATTTCCACTTATCTCCAAAAAATTGAGGTAATTAAATGATTCATCCCCAAAATGTATTATCGTATCCACTCTATAAATTATCTTAAGAAATTTAATGTCTTAAAATGTATGGATCCATATTAAAAAACATTTGATAACATGAAAGAATCATTGCTTCACTCACCTACTCTTCATCCTCTTTCTAATGATTGACCTCTAATATTATACACTTCTTATACACCCATATCAGTTGGGTTAATGATTTCCCAAAAATATGATACTAGAAGAAAGTTTGCCATATACTATATCAATTGAGGCCTCATTCATTATGAGAAACATTACACAAAATTTAGACGTGATTTTCTTTCCATATATTTTGCATTTAAAAAACATCAACATTATATGCTTTATCAAACCACATATGTTATCATTATTTCAAATCCCCTTTGTCACTTCTTATTCAAATCCTTTCTTCATAAATATAGAATTGTAAAATTTATGGTCCTCCTTATGTAATTTGATCTCTAAATTATTACTCAAAAATCTATTAAAGGGAAAATCATTTTTGATCAACTTGCCACAACTCCTGTGCTCATTATCGACCACTTTTAAAATAATGTTCCTGATGATAATATTCTCTATATTTAAAGTCTTAACCAAGATATATCTCTTAAATATTACTTCCATAAATTCACTACTAATCTTTAAGCAAGTAATCTTGATGAATCAACTATCCTCCCTAATACTAATAAACCAAAAGTCATCATCGTAGTACTTCCTAGAATTAATGTCAATTTACATGAGGATACCTAGACCCTTCATTTTGATGGTGTTAAATTCCTTAAATAATCTATGGTAGGTTGTATTCTTCCAATACCTCTTTGAAAAATCATCCCTTTAGCCGTTTACTTAACATTTGATGTCACTAATAACATGATAGAGTATGAAGTGCTAATCTTAGGCATAAGAGCTGCTCTTGATTTAGATGTCCAATATATACATGCCTTAGGTGATTCCTAGCTCATTTTAAACCAAGTTAATGATGAATACCAATGAAAAAGTGATAATATCATTTTTCATCATCAAATTGAAAATACTCACCAAATATTTCATCTCTTTCACTATCGAGCCTATCCTTCAGATCAAAATTATATTACTGATTCACTTACTTCTTTAACATATATTTTTCATCCACACAAAGTTCTTACCAATCCCACTTTTCTTATCCAAATAAGAAAATATCCATCCTAAATTAAACCACATGATTTACTCATCTACCATATGAGGCTATCACCATTTGATGAAGCCCATGGTATAAAGACATCATTCAATTTCTTAAACACCAAATTTATCCTCCCAACCTAGACTCTTATGAAAAGACTCATATTTGTAAATAAATTTTACGTATGTATTTAGATATAACATACTCTATTATCCAAATGTTTAAGGTACCTTTCTTTGATATGTTATAGAAGGTTAGGTTCCTCCTCTCCTTAAACAAGCACATGGGGGAATTTGTGGTAGCCATAATAGCAAAATGTTATATCCTATAAATGTTTATGTATGGGATAATTTTTGCCCACTCTTGAAGAGGATTTCATATAATTTTACAAAAAAGTGTACTCCTTGCTAGATTTATGATGATTTAATTCATTTACCTCTAGCTGAGCTTCAAAATGTATAATCTCTCTAGTCATTCTCCATGTGGGGATTAGATCTTATAGGAAAATTACCTCAATATCAATATGTGAATGTCTTTATAATCATAGGCATAGAACACTTCACCAATTGGGTTGAGGTTGTGCTCCTTGTTAATGTCACTGATACCACCATATCTAAATGTATCCTTAATCAAACCATTTTCTACTTTGGTGTTCCTCATACTATCATTTTAGAAAATGGTGGTAATTTCAAAAACAAAGATGTCAAATAGCTCTATGTTTAATTTAAAATCAATCACAAATTCTCCATACCCTATCATTAATAATTTAATGGACAAGATGAGGCCATAAATAAAATTCTTAATGCAATTATATAAAATATGATTTGTCAAACTATACATATTGGCACCTTCATCTCTATCTTACTTGGCCTATCGTACTAGCATACACACTACTACTAGGCAATGCCATTCTCTCTAGTCTATGGTTCTGAGTTAGTCCTTGAATTATAAGTTGAGTTACCTCTCTCAGTATATCTCTTCATGGTATTATACCCAATGAATAATTAAATTAAGCTCACTTTCATGTTCTTGATATCCTTGACAAATTTCATCTTGATGTTTTGCAACATAATTATCAAATATAAGGGCCGTATTGAAAAATAACATAATAAAACATTTAAAGTTCACACATTTAATGTTGGTGATATTGTCCTTAAATTATAGTAAACTCATGACAAAGAAGGTAAATACACCCAAAAATTGTGGGTTGTTTATTTAGTCAAATATATCTTTAGTCCAAGTACCTATCACCTTCAAACCAATGAAGTTCATGATTTCAAAGAGCCCACCAATATAAAATTCCTCAAGAATTATTTTTCCTAATCCTTCCCTTGTTTTCATGATTTCTATATGTTATATAACACATTTTTTAGGAAACTTACATGGGTCTCACTCTCTATAGTAGATATCTCTTTTCACAAACCTTAGTCTTTCCTTTTGGTCTTTTGGTTTTCATTTTTCTCATGAGTTGAATTATAAAACTATAGATAGGACCCAATATTCCTCACGATGTAATTTTATCTTCTTTTTTCCATACTTTTTACATAATTTTGGGTACCCCTTGGGTTTCTCTTTTGTGAGTTCCAATATAAGACCATGGATAGGACCTGGCCTTCCTCACAAAAACCATCTTTTTCTTACCCCATTTATTTTTCAAATGGTTTTGGCACCCTCATGGATTTATATTTTATTATTTTTAGTGCAATACCATGGATAAGACCTGGCCTTCCTCATTATCACCATCTTTTCAGTATTCTCTGTCTAGAATGTGTTTTGAAATGGTTACAAGTTTGTGATCCTTGTTCTCATCTTTGGATTGTGATTTTATTTATGGATAAAATTTTAAAAATAAATGGTGTTAGCATATTTTCCTAAATTAACATCATTTTTATCATAAGGAATCACAATTTACTATCATTGTATCTTTTTTCTCCATTTATCACATTTTTTGAAGTTTGATGTAATGTTAATTGTTTCATGTTTTATTCCTTCTGATGTCCTTTACTTTCACTCCAAATTGGATAAAACAAGGTCAAATTCAAGATATCAATTTTTTTTTACCTAAATTTATGAGACTCTTTGACACCATGCTCTTTTAGATCTATCTCTTATCAACTAAGTCCCAAGTATTCAAACAAAAGTCATGTTAAGTACCCATGTGTGGTTTTTCAAATCCATATGGAGGAGGAATAAAAAAATGCATCAAAAAATACAAATCATTTGAAATAAAAGGAAATGATATATAAAAGGCAACATACAAATCTCAAAAGTCAATATCACATCAAAATATGTGATTATAAGCATAAATAATATCTCCAATTGAAGCTCAAACTCCACAATCGGCCTCATGATAGAGATAAGGTCTATTGGGGTGTGGTAGGGTAGTATATTGGAATAGGAGAATACAAAAAAAAATATGGTTCTACCTAATTTCTCACACAAGTACCCAATCTTTTTAGTAAACTGACAACTTTGTAAGGGGTCCTAAGGACTGGGGAACACATTATGGGGAGGTAGGTCTATTCTACTTTTCATGCATATACTTATCATGGGATGATCTACATACTTCATTTGTTGACATAAGATTTATATGGATAAGAGAAGTTTTTTAGAGTCTTTAAGGTTGACAATTCTCTTATTTTGATAAACTTAATTTGAGTATCTTAACTTCGATAAAGAATTCCTCTACCTTGGTTTTTCCTTCATTATTCCCTTAACCCATTTAACATCCCCATATGATAGACACATGTGATTCTAAATATATTTTACCTTATTCTATACTTCTGTCTTATTCACATCTTAAAAACATGCTAGCACTACTTTGTTTCAATTTTATCTATCCTTAGAGCAAAACATGTTTGAGCAACTATGGATTACCTTCTTTACACCATAGGTATATATTTATAGATATTCCTTGATTTATTTTTCCAATTATCATTATTATACCACCAATTTTTTTGGACACTTAAGTCCACTTTTCCTTTCATATACTTTCCTTTGTTGAGTGAGATTGGCTTGTTACTTTTCACTCATCAATGTTGTTTTCCCTTTTATGCACCTTTTTTGCATTGATGATTGAGTAAGGATTGTTACTGCTCACTCATCAATTTTTTTTACCATTTTTTCCTATCCATTATTTTTTTATTAAGGTTTTTTATTTATTTCACATTGATGTTTTATTACCATCATTTTTGACATGTATCCTTGGTCTAATTTTGTGAGTTTGACTTAAGGTTTACTTGTTTGAGTTTTTTAGTTTTTAATAGCATTGGATTTTTGTTTATTTGATTTACTCTAAATATTGACTTGGTCACTTGATTTAACATAATAATTATCACCTTATCTTACCATAATTTATATGTATGTCCTATCCACATAGCAACAATTATCTTGGCTTTCCTACATTTGTTTATTTATTCTCTTTACTTATATATTCTTAGGTTTGTTAAAATTAGTCTCTATACCCTCCATAGTCAAAACTATAAACAAATTAGACAATCATACAATAATAAAGATAAGTCAAGGTATGCATACATTTAATTTTTTAGTTATCTCCCTTTCCATCATTTACATTTCAATTATTTCATGCTTTAAAATACATCAATTTTTTTTATTCTTAGTTTTGGGTGTTAATATATTCTTTCTCAAAGCACCATCTCCTATTACACTTATGTGACACATGATGAACTTGGAGTGGGGAATATTTTTACATATAATATTTTCAAACTTTATCAATTACTAATGCTTTCTATCTTGTAGGAACCCATTGATTCTCGATCTCTATGAGTTCATGCCTTAAGGGGTGTATCGAGAAATGGGTGGGTATACCATTGGTGATTAATATGATTGTTGTACCTTATTTTCAATTATTAATAATCCAAAAATCTCCTAAAACCATTCCCCTAAGATTTGACTTCTATTTTGCATAGTCTTCTAGTCATTCTCCACCTTCATTAACCCTTTTCCTATCCTAAAACTTCTTTTGATAGTTTACATGACTATTTCGGCCGTTTCAACCTTATACTCTTATTATTAAAACTTATTTAGGGTATATTTCAGCTCTTGGTTGACCTCGTCCATGACCTAGTTAGTTTTTACCAATAATGATACTAGGTCAAAGAGGTTGACCCTATCAACTAAAACTTTTGGAAGGGTTTATGGTTAGATCCACCTATAGAAACACTTCCATTTTGAAATTGTTAGAGAGACATAAAGAGCTATTATTCATTTATGCTTTTTTATAATATGATCTTCTACCATTCTACTTGAGGAGTCTTAACTTAGGGTTTTTACTTGGAGAATAATCTAGTCTTATGGAGAAGTCTTAGACGCTTTGGCCTTTCTTATTGATCCTTAAAAACCATGAAAACCTCTTTTGAAGCACCTTTGTCCAAGGACAAGATTGATTCTTGAAAGGTTTGTCTTTAAGGTAATTATTCTCTAACTTTGTTCTTGTATTTAGTAGATATAACTAGCATAAGTAATGGCTTTTAATTAATATTACTCTTCTTCTCCATTGCATTATGATCTTACCTATATATTGCATAATTAGGATTATCTTATACATGTTTATTTTATTTGTTTACTAACCCCCACTTTGTGCCACAAGCTTTGGTGAGCACTAGATTAGACTTTTTAATATACTTGTTAATAATATAGTGAAATGAAAGAATAGGACTTTCTTAGGTTTATTGCATGATTTTACTTTAATGGAGGCTTTAAAACCCTCCCTAGTAATATTATTATGGTAAAAGATCCACTAATTTGATATAATAGATCCTTATTGGTCATGTTCCTAATTATCTAATGTATCCCCAATCAAAAGTAGAAGTTGGATCTATCTTCTCTGAGATAGGATTGATTTGTGGATCTGATGCATTTTTGATTGCATACATATATCATCAAATAATAATTAGAGAAGGGGATGAATGGAATACATATTTCAAAACCAATAATGGTTTGTAATGGCATATGGATTAAGAAATTCTATTAACACCTTGATGATGTTGATGATTGAAGTTCTTAAACCATTCATAGGTAAATTTTTTATTGTGTACCTTGATGATATTTTGATTTTTAGTACATATAAAGAAGAAAATATTGATCATTTGATGATGGATTTAAGGAAGTTACAAGAAGAAATGTTATTGATAAACCTTAAGAAATGTATTTTCTTAAAAATTGAAGTAATCTATTTGGGCTTTATGATCTCAAAATAAGGACTGAATATGGATAAGGGTAAGTTAAAAGCAATAGAGGAATGGCATACACTAGGATTTCATTTGAAGTAAGGAATTTTTATGGGTTTTCCAATTTCTATAAAAAAATCATAAAGAATTTTAGTACTATTTTTTGCACCTATGGTAAAAACTATTAAGAATAAAAAGAAACCATTAAAATGGAATAAAGAAGCTGAAAAATGTTTTCAAATTTTGAAAAATAAAATTATAAAACACATATAAGCCTTACCTAATTTCAGTAAGTTGTTTCAAGTTGAATGTGATGCAAGTGGGACAATTATTGGACTAGTTCTAATCCAAGAAGGTAAGCCAGTTGCTTATTTTAGTGAAAATATCAATGAATGAAAAATAAAGTATTCATCCTATGACTAGGAGTTATACAAAATTTGAAAGCATTGAAGAAATAGAGGCATTATCTAGTGTCTATGGAGTTTGTTTTATTCACTAATAATCATGATTTACAATTGATAACTAGTAAACACAAGTTCAATCAAAGACATGTGAAGTGGATAGAATTTTTACCAAATTTTTATTTTTTGATTAATCATAAATGTAGACAAATTAATAAGGTTAATGATGCCTTGAGAAGAATAAGTCTAATTTTATAGGAAATGCAAGTGAAGGTTGTGGGATTTGATGATCTCAAAAAATTATACAAAGAAGATTTAGATTTCAAGGAGGCCTATGAGGTATGTAAAGATCCCAATAGTCAAGATAGAAGTCATTGGATGGATTACATGATTTAATAATATATCTTATTTAGAGGTAAATAATTATGTATCCAAAAATGATCAATGAGTGATAATTTTATCAAGGAAAATCATAGTGGGTGTCTTGCAGGTCAATTTGGATAAGACAAGACACTAGATCAAGTAAGTGGATTCTATTATTATACAAATATGAAAAATTATGTGAATAAGTATGTTGAAATTTTCAAGATTTGTTAGTAAGCTAAGGGAAGAAGTCAAAACATAGGACTATATTAGCTCCTACCTATTCCTAATAGACCATGGGATTTAATAAGTATGGATTTTATTCTTGGCCTACCAAGGACACAAAAAGGTAATGATTTATTTTTTATGGTAGTATATAGATTTTATAAAAAAGTCTCATTTCATACCTTGTTATAAGATGAGTGATGAAACTCATATAGATGATTTGATCTTTAAATAAATAGTAAGGTTTCATGGATTACCTAACAATATATTTACATATAGAGAAACTAAATTTATGGGACATTTTTGTAGAAATATTTGGAATAAGCATGGAAAAAAATTGAATTTAAATTCCTAATATCACCCTCAAACTAATGGATGAATTGAAGTGGTGAATAGAATTATTGGGAACATACTAAGAAGTTTGGTAGGTGAACACCCCAAGCAATGGGATCAACTACTTGCATAGGTAGAGTTTTCTTATAATGATTTTACAAACATGAGTACATTTAAAATTAATTTTAAAATTATTTATAGTATGAATTGTATTGGAATTTATGGACTCATAAATTTAGGCCAACAAAAAAGGAGTGTAAAATGGGAAGAATTTAAAGAAACTATGCAAGAGATGCAAGAACAATTGAAACAAATAATTAAAATAAGTACATGTAAGTACAAGAAAAGAGTAGATTTATGGAGAAAGGAGATGTAATTTGAAGTTGGGAATATTTTATTGGATCATTTTAAAAAAATAAAGGTTTCCAAAGGGGGAGTATAATTAATTGAAACTGAAAAATAGAGGGCCATGTAGAGTCCTTAGGAAGTTTTCATCCAATGCATATGAGATAGAACTTATTGTAGATATTGGTATTTATTATATATTTAATTATTATGATATTTATCCATACATGTAAGGATAAAATAATGAAAAATCAATTGTTTATGTGACTGATCAAACCACTCCTTGGGAACAACAACTACCAAGGAAGCCACTAGATCAACCAAAGAGCATTATGGATAAGAAATTGGTCAAAAAAATAAGAGGCAACGACTACTTTCATTACCTTATAAAATTTAAAGATAATCAAATTAAATATTAAACTTGGATGTCTACTACACAAGTCAAAAGGTATGGTACTGATATATAATAGTTCATCAAACAAGTACATGGTTGACTTCTTTTATACCTTGGTGGATTAATGTAGGAACATCATGTGTATAAGCCAGTTTGAGATTATATGTCTTAGTAGATTTATTCAGGTCCAAAAGAGTATCTATTCATATTTAGTCATTTGGAGTGCCTAGGAGATGATGAATAAACATAGAGAATTCATTAAGTGGTTTCTCGCCAAATTCAAAATTGCAATTCTCAAATGTTTAAGTTGTAAAATCAAAGGTAAAATGTGTGTTTATAGAAATTATTTTAGGTTTCATTGGTTATATAAGGTATTATACATAGTATGGGCTAGTATAAATCATATGAAGTCATAATTATTTTAAACAACCAAGTCTTCTTGAATAAACTTGTTTGTTGTATGTAATTCTCATCTAGATAGGTCAAATGAGCTTATTTTGGGAATTTAATTTTACATTCACAGCTTGGATAAAGGAATAACAAGAGTATAATAAATATACCAAATTTTATAGGAGGTTACCAATGAGGAAAAATCTTGAAAATATTCAAAATTTCTCACATTCTGGTTACATTGTGAAGAAACATCTATGTATGATAGTTTGACGTTGTTGGAGCTTTGTGTTTTACATAATTTGTAATAAAAATAAAAGTGTTATCTAAGTATATATCATGTTTTCTTATGTGTAATAATAATTTTATTTTTTAATAGAATTTTTTAAAATAAATAAATAGTTTTTATGGTCACACAGACCTCCTTTCTTTTACACATACCCTATTTTGTGATAAAAACCTTGCTCACAATCATTTGTTTAACAAGTAATCTTATGTATGGTTTCAAAATGAGTACTGTATAAGTTATATAGGGAAGGTAAGAATATTTTACAGGTTTTTTAATGAATAAATATTTATTTTTTTCTATGAAATAACAATAGTTAGCTCGCAGGTCCTATAGTTATAAGAAAACCTTAGTTTTAGGGTTGGGTCTAGGAAAAGGATCATAACTTAAATTTTAACCCTTGAAAAATTATCAAATTTTTTGAAAAGATATAAAATATATTTTATAAATTGATTCAAGTTTTCTTAAATTTTTAGGATGTGTATGGACACCTTAATATTTGACTGTGTTCACCTAGAACCCATAATTCTGAGTTTTCTTGACAACGAGAGGAGAAAATTGTCCAAATTTTTAAATTTTGGTTCTAGAAAAGCCAAGTTAAGGTTGAATAATATTTAAAATGTTCTTAAAAACCTATTATAATTTTTATTTGTATTTTTAAAGTCATATTTTGATTTTTGATGTTTTTGAGTATAAATTAGGTCTCTAGGTATAAAACATGGCATTGGACTGTTTATTGAATTATTTTGTAAAAGAAATAATCCGATTGGTTTTGTGATTAAAGGAGATAATTGGTTATGTCTTAAGATTATTCTAAAACCCTCTAATTTTTTATTTTTTCATGTTTAACAAATGCACAAAGACTCAAGAGTGCATGATTGTCATAAATAGGTATGTTTTGAGACAAGAGTAAAATTGAGCAAGTTAGTGAGTTGAGTGTCTTAAGAGAATACACAAAGAGTGTAATAACCTAATTTAATATATTTTATGTATACTTATAAGGATTATGTATTAGTTCATTAAGTGAATACAACTCTGATTATAAAATATGTATATAGTTAATAATATGAAATTGATTATTATTGAAACCAAACTTTTAATGTTAATAGCTCTACATTAGTATACTATAGTAGTGTTTCATTGTTCATATTGGTTAAGCACAATCCATGAGGTTATAAAGAGGCCTTATTATATTATGTTGTAATTATGTAATTTAGTTAACAATAGTTCATTATTAATCATGTGCATGTTGTCTGTTATATAACTAGATGGTACATAGTACAGTTTAGATGCCTTGCATTTTGAATAAAATGTGTTGTGAGTTCTAACCCTATCCTTGAGTTAAGTAGTTTGAAACTTGCACGTAACCACTCATGATTTAAGATTAAGGGTGTGGGTAGGGTCTTGATAGATTGATTTTGTGTCCCCCTTTTCATTATGAAAAGTGAATGTACCTTTCCTACCTATGAGAGAATTGGTAAGCTACTTAGTTTCCCTTGATATGACTATTTGTGTTGTGATTACAATTAAATTTGGTATTCATTTTAGCATGTAATAGTGGTTGTAAGTGTGATTATATATTTTTTAATATATAAGATTACATTACCTTGGACACATTAATTCATATTGAATAATGTTATATCCTTGTGAACCAATTATGATAGTGCAACTATCGTTATATTTGCATTTATAATATTAAATGATAGTTATCAA
Source organism: Torreya grandis (assembly GCA_037957365.1). Classification (NCBI taxonomy): domain Eukaryota; kingdom Viridiplantae; phylum Streptophyta; class Pinopsida; order Cupressales; family Taxaceae; genus Torreya; species Torreya grandis. The sequence goes on along the minus strand of JARHVA010003148.1, from coordinate 1,131,685 downwards.
CACATATTATTAATTTACATTAGAGAAAGATAACTAGGATTGAACATAGTATCTTTCCATAAAAATAGTTGTGTTAAGTGAAATAATAAAAAATGACATGTTATCTAATGACAAACTTGTATATCAACTGATTCAGAGACTTTGGGGTATATGTTAAATTTCCTATAGTAATTTTGGAACTAGGTTCTAGGAAGGAGGTTATAACTTGGTTTATTTATAGATATTTAAATAAACAATTTTTATCAAGATGTATAGGGAGGGTTATTATTCTTATTTATCCTATCTCTGGGAGGTAGTTGAGTCTTACCTTATTACCTCTAAAAGGTAATCATGTTTCTCTTTTAGGAGGTATATGGAGGATGATGTGATGTTTTATCCTACCTTAGGGAGGTAATTGAGTTTATTTTGTTCTCTCACCTCTAAGAGGTGGTTGAGTTTTATTGATTCCTTCTCCCCTTCAGTGACTTTTATAGTTACATAGTTTGAGTAAAGTGATGTTTTTTATTTGACTTTGATAACTAACACTAGTTCTTGAACTTAAATTTGAATTTAGTTATTCTTTTGGAGTTTTGATCATTTTTTATTTATTTTCATGGATCTTTAATTAAATAGATTTACATTTGATTACAATTTTTTCATTTAATATTCTGATGACTTGATAATTATGACTTGGACTTATTTTGTTTATTGGTGCCAACTTATTTTGAACTTGATTTACGACATTATAATTTATTTTTCTTATTTCATTAACTTATTGAATCTTAAATTGATTTTTTTAACTTTTTATTATTCAAAATCATTATGGTATTTTGTTTTTTTAAATGTTGTTTAATGTGTTTTCTATATATATGTTGTAATGTGCGTAATGTTCATTATGTGGGGGAGAAGAAGTAGTCTAAAAAGATATTGGGTCAAGATGGGAACCTATGTGAAATAAGTTCATGACACCATCCTTCATAACCACCAGACATGGTGTTGATTATTCTATATATACATTATTATGGATATTTATTTGTGAGGTGTAAAGAGGTCTAAGTAGTTGGGAGGTCTAAGTATTTTCTAGAGGTTTAATTAGGTTTCACAAGATGTTATTGATAATGCACTTGATGAGACTATTATCATTTTCACACTGGATGGTTCTTGATATTGTTCCAGCATTGTATACTTTCCTATATGAATTGGTAGTCATTTCATTATTGCTTGTTACATAGTGGATATGATATTATATTATGGTGGATCAATGATTTTACTCTTGTTCATTGATATTTATAGTTCATAATATCAGTTGATAGTGAATAAGATATATAAAAATTATTTAGAGTTATGATATTTTGATTAGTAGAAACAACATGGCAGTATGCTCGATTAATAGTTGACTCAGGTTAACTAAGGTTGAAATACTTTAAAATGAAAATGATAATCTGAAAAATAATATCATCTTCTTAGTGAATTATAGAAAGGCTACTATGAATGAGGGGATTCAAAATTTTGATAATCTTATAGATCACCTAGGAGATCTATTTGACACTAAGACGCCCAACAAAGGTAAAGGTAAATAGGTTTAATGCAGTAGATGCCATAAATATGTCAACAGCTAAAAGTTGTTACAAATTAACTCAAATCTAAAAAGAGTGAAATTTTTTTGGGAAAACATTTTTGGAAACCTCGACATGGATTAGGATTTTGTTTCTCCTTTCATTCATTCTTATTTTCGGTGGTTTTTTGGTTTCTCTTTTGTTCTATATGTCTCTATCCCTTTTTTGTTATTTTCTCCTTTGTAGACTTTGGTAGTCCATTAGATTATTTTTGTTTATTCTTCTCCAAGAGTTTTGGGACTCTAGCTGAAAAATCCCCCCATTAACCTTAATAAAAAATAGTTGACTCAAATTTGCATAGTTGAATGGTATTACAATATTTATATTGGTTCCATGTTTTGAACTATATTTCTTATTCATATGTACCATGGGATGGTAAAAGGGTTATTTTGAATAAGAACTTATGTTCTAGCATATTAGAGTATTAATAGAAGAATTTTAGTGTTACCACTTTTTGAAACTATTTGGAAATTAGCCATTTGGGTTTTGTAATATCATGAGGATTCACTCAATAAAAAATTATTACTATTTGAGAATATGTTGGATTCCACTACATGAGTTTACTTTGAAAATATTGAGGATGATGCCTATTTTTAGGAGGTGAATTTAATACCCTTTTCAATCTCTACAGTGTTTAATCATTAACATGACATCATTTGGACTATGGTGTGTTGATTATGTTCATGTGCTTGATGAGTGAGCGAGATGTATTGTGGTTGGTTTTTAGTCTTGTTTTCAATTACCTTGTCATGGTGATAGGGTACCAAGTTAGTTGTGACTTATGTAAGACTACCTTAGGGAGTGTGTGTGTTTAATGCTCACATCTTTGTATTATCACTTACTATGTCACTTATTACATATATGGGTTTTTGTATCAGTGAGTTAATTTTATTAGGTCTATCTATCGAACCATACTTACATTATTTTAAATAGTTACTTCAACTCATCTAGTGGTCATGTTTTGTTAACTTGGTTCTGATTATTTGACTTGTATCTTTCTTGGTGTTTATACAATAATATCTACTTTTAAAATGGAAATAATAATAGTATTATGATTATGACTGAGCCCAAATAACATTCCATAATGGGTATAGATAATATTATTTATATATAACATTCAATTACCTTGTCATGGTGAAAGGGTACCGAGTTAGTTATGACTCATGTAATACTACCTTGGGGAGTGTGTGTGTTTAATGCTCACATCTTTGTATTATCACTTACTGTGTCACTTATTACTTATATGGGTTTTTGTATCATTAAGTTAGTTTTAATAGGTCTATCCATTGGACTAGACTTACATTAATTTAAATAGTTACTTGAACTCATCGATTGGTCATGTTTTGTTAAGTTGGTTTTGATTATTTGACTTGTATCTTTCTTGGTGTTTATACAACAATATCTAATTTTAAAATGGAAATAATAATAATATTATGATTATGACTGAGCCCGAATAACATTCCATAATGGGTATAGATATTATTATCTATATATACATATTTATATAAACATATGCATATCAAAAAAAAAATTGTAGATAAGTAGATTAAATAAATAAATGTACATATTCATTCATACTTTATAATAAATAAACGATTTGTTCTAGGTATTGCCATTCTAGTATTTGAACATATTAATATACATATTTGGGTAAACATATTTATATATTAGTTAAAATAGTTTTAATTCAATGAGCATATTTAAACATACATATATTTATACCTGTGTATATATATGCATGTATTCATACTTGTTCTAGTAATAAATTTATTATATACTTAGTTACTTGAAACTTTAGGGTAATAATTAACCTAATCAAAATAAAAATAATGATAAAAAGATAAATAAATTAAAATAGAAGACTGGAACACCTAACCCTAAAAGCAAAATAAAATAATATAAAGAATATTTTTCATTTAAAAGTTAACCTAATGAAGAGAGGAGCCATTTTGGAGATTTTCCAAGGTGAAGAATAGGTGGAAGGAGAATGAAGAATGAAAATGGAGGAGGAAGGAGTGGTGAAGGAGAATGAAGCAAGATGGCTCAATAAAATTAGGTAAGGAATTTTTCCTTTCTAAATCCCTTATTCTTTTTTCCAAAATAATGAGTAGATTAGATGATGAATGTGTTTTAAAATTGTTTTTTTCTTCTTCTTCTTCAAAAATAAAATATAATGTTATCTAAAAACTCCAGACCTTTATAAATATGCTAATTCATTTCCATTTTTTCCCTTAGATATAATGATTTCTTGTTTCTTTGTTTTAAAAAAATACATACAAACTTTAGATCTATTGCCCTCATGGATTGAATACGAGGAATTTATTATAAAAAGCCCTCCAGGATTAAATATGAGGAATTTCTATTTTTTAAGAACACACACACACACCTGCACACATGCATGCATGCACATGTGTGCGCACACGCGCGCGCGCGCGCGCGCACACACACACACACACACACACACACACACACACACACACACACACACACACACACACACACACACACACATATATGTATTTTTATATTTAAAAAAAAAAGATAAAATTATTTTAGTAAAAATAAATAAATACAAATGAATAAATAATTAAATAAAATGTTTTTATTTTTATTTTATTATCTAAATAAATAAATATATCATATATGTGAAGAATGGTATTATATTTCATGTGTGTGTGTGTCAACATAAGAGTGATATATATATATATATATATATATATATATATATATATATATATATATATATATATATATATATATATATATATAGTTTATTGAATTTTCTTTTATATATGTAAATATATACATATTCTAGAATTTATTGTATATTTTTAAATATAGATATCTTTTGAAAAATTATTTAAGAAAAAATATATTTTTATATAGATGAATAAGTTTAGACATTTGATATTTGGATTTTGAGTTAAGGTGTTATAATATAAATTATAGACATGAATTGCTACAAATAAAATAAAATATATCCTATCCTTAATTGAATATAAGATAATGGATTATTGTTTACAATTTAATTAACACTAATGTGAAAAAATAATATTTGAGAGATAATTTGGCTTAGGTAACACCTTCATTTGCCATAATGAATTGTGTTAAATAATCTTGTTATTATTGTGGTATATGGGTGGAAAGTTATCTCTATAACATTGGCTAGTTTCAATATGAGCTAGGAAGATTCAATATAATCTTTGATGTCCTTTGCAAGATTTTTGTATTAATAATTTTAATTTTTGTCTATATGGTTTTATTTCCAAATTTTTTGAAGTGTGATTTAATTTTAAGATTCAATTTCCTCTTCAAGTTCTACTCTGTTATACATATCACATTTAGATGGGTGCTTAGAAATTAGATGGTGTTGTGATTATGGGATTGTTAGTATTGTTTACTTAGTGAGATTTTATTGTTTTGAAATTTATAGTGGTATGTTGATGTTGCTTGTATACTAATATTGTAATTTTGTATTTTTTTGTGTTGAGCTTGGTTACCTATAAGCCTAGTGTCTTTTTGATGTTGAAGCATAATGTTTACTCCAGTGGTTGGGGTCCTTTTCGAATTATCTCATGCAAGTAATCTCAATATGATATGTTTTATTATTTAAATATTTATTTATTAATTTATAAAAATAAATTATTTAGGATAGATAAGTTTCTTGTTTAGTGTAAACTAACCCTTTATTGACTATTTTCATAATGTAGGTTGACGAGTTACTAGTGGCAAATAAAGTATAGAGATATAATGTTTTATGTTAAAATTAGTACGGTATTGTATGTTATTTGATTGGAGTTTTGAATAAATAATAAATATATGTGTAATTTTTAATTGGGACATTTATAAATTTTTATTCTTATAGATTATCATTAACTTGAGTTGACTTACCATTGAAAATATTCATGTTGGAGCTTATGTACTAGATAACTATAATGGTTGGTATATTATTCAAGGGTATCAATGTAAAATGATGTTCCTTAATCCAAAGTGCCAATGATTTATCTATAACACTTAATGTATTGATAATAGATTTAAGCTAGTGTTTGATTAATAAAGTTACTTCTAGTAGTGATTTGGAAACTATTTTATCTGAGTTGAGAACCTTGTCTAAATATTATTTAGGTGGAAAGTAGTAATCATTTGGATAAAAAAATGTTGTGATATATAAGATTCATAGTTGGATGATAGAATTAGTGTTAAGAACACATAATATGAATAGTAAACTAATGTCAAGAACATAATATGGAAAGAGAAACATTGGTAATTAAAGACTTGAGATATAATGAGTTTAACTTACTTTGGCATGGTGAAATTATGGATTAATATTAATATGTAGTATTATTATACAATTAATAGTGGGTTAAACATATATAGTTAAAATTAATGAGTAAATTTAATAAATTTTAACCCATATTATTACTATCTTGATGTAAATATTATGATTCTCATAGCTTAATTGTTGTAGAAATCTAAATTAGATAGTTTGATCATGGTGGGCCTTGATGTATCTTTTGAAATCTTATTAGTGGAGTGTACATAAATTTAGGAATTAATTCCTGAATTGAAAATCAAAGGGATAGATATATCATCTTCTAATATCATTTGTTGATGGTTGGAGTAATGCATGCACTAATATAAGATTTAGTACAAGTCCATACTAAAAATTTTCTATTTGGAAATCAACCAAATCTGTTAAAAAATGTGTTCAAAATTAAAAATTGAACTTGAGATTTTCTAAACTAGAAACTTGTAATATCTATACTTATCATATATGAATTAGGTTCTATAACCATTATTTTTCCACTCCTATTCTAATAATTTTTGGTGGATCTATTTTCAGAGGCATTTGACAAATTTTTGCATCTGATTTCTTTTTTTAGCTTGCAAAATTGATTCAAAATTGAGTTGCAAAAAAATAACTAGAAGAGTCTTAAAGAGAAACCAAAGTTTGATACTAAATATTTTTATCTTTAAATTTTTTTTATAAACTTTTAATTAGTTATTTCAAACATTTTTACTAATTTTGGTTAGCCTTTTTCTGAATCCATTTATTCAAAAATCCCCTATTGAATTTGATTTTAATCTACAAATTTGCTCCAAAATATGTGTCGTAATAGTCATCCAAATTAATTTTTTATAAACTTGAAAACTGTAACATCTTATTTTAAGTTTCATATTTATGTTTACTATTTACTATTTATTTTCAGCTTTGTCTAATATTTTTAGTGAAACCTCCTTGAACCATGTTTGTCATTATGTTTTGGGAATGATAGAAAATATCGTTACGTATCATTTGGTTTGGTATTATTTTTCTTTGATTCAATTATCCATGTTCTAAAAGAATACTTATGTTTTGGTGATTTTATCTAACAAATTTGACTCATTATTTCATAATAGTGTAGACTTTATTTAGGTATATATTTTAGATTCATTTTGTATTCTTTTTAGCCTTATTGAATATTTGTATCGTTAAGAGTAATTTTGACCTATTTAACTTTAGCATTAATCAGTTATCCATATTATTATTCTTATTCACTAATATACAATTGTGAATATTAATATATTTAGGATGTGATCCTTCCTAATTTTTGAATTTATAATTACAAAATTTATCTTCCACTTGGTTGTGAGGTGCATGGTGAATTTATAAGAGAATTAGAACTTATCTAGCCTTAGGTGTATGTGCAATCCTTCTTATCATTTGGAATTCACATTTTACCAAACTGATGGCACCCAAATAACATTAACTAATGCAATTTACATCTAAGCCGTGACTCTTTTTGCATTTGATTCTTGTAGTAGATCGAAGCATAATCGATTGGACCATAACCTTGTAGTGACATCATGTTTTGTGTTTGTTTGAGTTTGTATGCCATGTTAGTGTTACTAACTTTGTATGAATAGGATTTAGTGTGGTTTTTAGAGTGTTAGGAAAAAATTAGTGTGGTTCTATGTGTGCCTAAGATGTAAATTTTGGGCATTATATTGTTTATAAAAATTTAGTTATGACCAATATTTCTCCTATGATTCTAAATGATTATGCCTTAGATTCATTCTAAATTTTACCTAAGAGCTATGAGAATCAAATAAATTATTTTTATGAGATTTTATTTTAGAAAATAAATATGAATTATATAAATCCTCAGTTTTTTATACTTATAAAATATCTATGATGGATGTAACTATAAGTTATTAGAACTTCCTGGTACTAAAGAGTACCATAAACTATTTCTCCATGCCAATATTTATATCATAATCTAACTAGTGTTATTTAGATGATCCAATACTTATAAAATGCATATATTATTATAAACCTACTTATATTGTATCTTTGTAATCTTTGGATATGTACTTATTTTCCAATTCATAAGACACTTACGTCCCAATCAAATGCCTATGTTTACATAAGTGTCATGCTCCTGCTCAACCCTAAAATGTATGTATAAGGTGATATTATCATTAAAATTATATTTGATTAAAATGAAAAATATAAATGAAATGGCACATTTATTATAATCAAATATATAATATGGTAATTAAATATTAAAATCAGATATAAGCATATACTAAATTTATTATGTTAAGACAGTCTAAATATGGAAAGTACAACAATAGTAGATATGGAAATGATAACAAACTAATGTACTTAGATTTTTATGATGTTAATGTATTTTTAAATATGCATTATGTATAAATTCAGATAGAAAAATATTATAGAATATTCATTAATTTTTGGATCTAACAACTTATAGCACTTTAGACACTAATGTCAGCATGAGAGAGTTACATCGATGGTACTAATTAGGTTAAATGAAAGTGTCCTATATGGAATATATGCTATAAAAGTATATGACCACTCGAATTATTTTTTATTTGACTTTTCCTTTGCTCTAGTGTATTCATATCTAGGTCATGGACTATCACTCTATGTGCAATGATAAAACCCTAGTTTTCCATCTTCATGAAGACCTTGGGTAAAAATGAGTTAATGGTCACATGTTAATGAGTTGAAAACAAATAACTTGATGTTTTAAGGAACTATATACATATCAAATAATATATAAGAGGGCCTCATACTCATGTATTTCTCCCTTATGTGTTTGATTGTGCGTGAATCATACAATATGTGTAAATCAAACACAACAATGATTTAGCTTGTAAAATCAAGCTATTGGGATAATATTTTAGTAATTAACACCTATAGATGTGTTTTACCTATGATTGGTGTGGAAATAGGGAAGATGTTTTCAATTAAATGCTTGATAGAGTGCTTTTGATAAGTCACCTTGGTCTCTTTAGTCTTTTTATAGGTGATAAATAAGGGTTGATATTATATTTATATCAATCCCTTGGAGTAATAAATCACATTAAATAACTTATATTGACCATTAGGATATATTTAATTTTAAAATGATATGACTTTAGGGCATTAGACACTTACATTAAATCAATACACTAACGTTGACACTAGTGTCTATATTAGATGTCAATATTTAAAGAAAAGGAAAGTAGGTAAATGTTAAAAACTTGTAGACATGGAGGATAATTATATTTTAAGCATTATGGGAAAGATAAAAGGCCTAGATCATCAAAACAATACTAGTCATACTAATAGATATAGGACAAGGGGCACAAGATAGACCAAATGCAAGACTTGTGGAAGTGAGAAAGGTATAAAACTGAGAGTAACAACCAAGGTCTAAGTTTTTTAAGTGTATAAGACTAAGATTCTATATAATCAATAAATATAATCTAAATTTGATTCCCATTTAATCTAAGAATGAAATTTCTAGTTTAAAGGAAAGGAATGCATACCCAAGTGTGTATGGACACCTTGTCTTTTCATGTGCCCAACTTACGTGATTTTTTAGTGACTGGCCTACAACTAAGAACATGTTAACAAACAAAATTAATGCATACAATTTGGGATTTAAATTACTTTAAATATATTGAAATTGAAAAATAAAGATTTATGAGTACACCTATATGTCGATGTAACTGCCTTATCTATTGGCATGTTGTTTTGAAAAAGATGTATCATTGCAAGGTTCTTAATCTAAGATTAGGATAAATAAATATAAATATTTAAGTCAATTTCCATAAGGAAGTTGAGATTAACTCAACCATGCAACCCATTGATATTTATAACCTAATGAATTTGGATGATACAAACAAGTCTGAACTAAAAACTTGTTAAGATTGAGTGATTTTATCACCTTGAATATACTAAAAAGTTAACCAACTACTACAATAGATTTTATAAATAAATTCCATTAAAGTCTGTAGGGTATCAGTATGAAAACATATATGATGGGGTAACAGTCCATAAAAGAGTCTAAAATTTGAATCTAATTTGGATTTTATAATATTAGGCACATGTTTCATAGCATATACATCTTAGATATGTCTCAAACTTAAAATATGTAGAACATTGGTACCAATGTATAAAATTTTACCACAACTATGAGTTTAAATCATATAATTGTGTGTTTTGGCTAATTTTGAAAACTATGTATGTGTGTAGAACATGTTTACAAAGCATATCCCCAAATATATATGGATAAATATGAAAATTGATATAAGTAATAGTATGGAGAACATGTTTTCAAAACTTAGCCCCACTATAAACTAGATATGTTGAATACTATATAGATATGGAGAAATTGCTTCCAAAGTAGGCCCCCACTAAATCTAACAATTGTTTTAAATGTGAGTAAGTGTGGATAACATTCTTCCAAACCATTCCCCTACTGAATCTAAGAACTGATTTAATTACCAAATAATGAATGAGTGTGGATAACATGCTTCTAAATCATGTCCTCATTGAATGTAAAAATTATATTGAGTGTGGAGAACATACCTTTATGGCATTCCCCCACTAATATGCCTCCATTTGAGGTGAAGGAAAGATAATAATTGGTAGTTACCTCAACTCAAAAGGATAAGGCAACTATATAATCTATGAATGTAACCATGTATCATATAGAAGGAACATATCTAGGTAAATGTGTCATTGAAGCACACAAAACCAATGTGATTAGAGGTAGGAATAATATGCATGATAAAGATCATGTCAATGCCTAGATAATAATAATACAAGTTCAACAAGTAAAAAATTTACAGACACAAGAAAACTTGAAATCAAGTCAAAATGAAATGGTCGAAGGAGACAGTAAACAAGGGGCATGTCCAAATGCTATATAATCAAAAGGACATGACTTAGTTAAATGTCCATAAAGGAAACTTCCACACACCATTAATGGTACCATAAATGAATCAATTATTATCTCCATCTAGACAATTCACCTAAAATACTACCACACCTTCATGTGTGACCCTAATAAATTTTGTTGGTTTCATGTTGATGTGGGTCATTTTAATGAAACATTTAATTGGCTTATAAAATTTGCTATTTTTTTCATGTTAGGTGATATATCTTACCATGATGATATGATAGAATTATGTCATCATGATTATATTAAAACATCCCAAAAGAAATAAGTTTCCAGAAACATATATTCCAAACCTAAAAAATCATCTTCTACCTCTAACACACAACATTCAAATGACAATATTTGTGCAATCCATGATGATTATGATCAGTATTATACTAATTATCAATATGCAAATGTAGTGAAAGTTAAATATAGATGAAAACCTAATTAAAAATACCCTATACCCAAAGCTAAAAAACCCTCCACCAAGGAACAACTACTTAAATATGCTATAACTACTACACCCACATCTTCCAAATCAAACAAGGAGAAAAATTCGACAACCAAAAACCCAACCTAGTTCTCTTATTCTTATGAAAAAAATTATACCTCATAAACCTCATGTTGGTTCTTCATCTTCTAAATTTCATTTGAAGTTTTTAGGACTTAATTCAATGTTTTGTAAAATTCCCCTTATGGAGTTAGTTCATAATTATCCATATAGTTCATAATTATCCATATCACCACAAATTCCTTATGCAAAAATAAAAAAATATCAATGAACCACCATCACTTAATTAGAAAATCCCTTTTAATGATCCTTCACTTACATAATTTCATACAATTGAATCCATTTCCACATCTTCTAAATCATCCATATAATTTATTGAATAAGATATGATTAATGATGAAATTACTATTCGAGCTGATGATCCACCCATATTTTTTAAAATTGTGATCAATAATACACTTATTCAAAAAGTATTAGTGGATAAAGGATCATGTATTAATGTTACCTCTTTTTGGTTAACTCAAAAAATTGGATACAGTACTAAAAAATATTAAACAAATATGTCTCATTATAGAGGATTTTATTAAACCAATAAAAAACCACTTGGTTGCATTTGGCTCCCATTTACTATCAGACTTGAGACGATTTGTACTATGTTAATCATTTTTTATCTTCCATTATCTTAAAACAAGTTCCTTGGTTTCCCATGGACACATCATATGTAGGCTATTGCCTCTTCAGGTAGTCAATTTATCAAATTCATTCATAATGGTAAACATTCCAAACATGAAACTAATCCAAATCCATGGAGTATACATCCACCAAATCCTAAATCTCAATATCTCATTCTAACTATCCCCATGTCAATAGTGCACCTCTCCATAAATTTGTTAACATGAATCTTGATTTACATGTTATTTTCATTTATTTAGATGATGATGAACCAAATGAATTACAAAACACTTTTAATACCAATAGACTACTTTCTTATATTTCAAAATGGATTCCTCCTTATTTACTTCATTTTGATCACACCATTTCTATAATTGATTATACTATTGATACTCCCACTCCATAAAATGAATATGAAAATTCTTACACAAAATATGACTTTACATGTGATGAGTATGGAGTGGCAAAATTATTTCAAGTTCCTTTTAACCATGTCTAATTTTTTTAAAAGCTTAGGTGTTTCAACTACCAATTCTCCCACTAACATAGATACATGCATTAATTCTCAAACTACATCCCACTAACATCATCACTTATCTATATGTTAAAAATATTAGACAAAGTCAAGGAAAGTTCCTCCTAAAATTTATACATCATGTCACAAAGAACTCATTAAACCTTTGGATGTTAAATTCAACCCATAGACTACTTAGACTGGGTCTAAAACATTGTTCTCATTCATAAAAACATTTAAATGGTTATTCATATATGCATCAAATTTCATAATGTAAATTTATCATGCTCAAAGGACAAATTTCCCCAACCTTTAATATATGCTTTCATCGATTCTATAATGTCATAAATCATGGATGATTTCTCAAGATCTAACCAAATTCACATGGATCTTGAAGAACAACATAAAATAACATTTACTGCATAACGGGGAACCTATTGTTACATAAAATTTCCTTTTGGTATTGAAAATGATAGAGCCACATATCAACATGCAATGACCCATATTTTTCATGATATTCTTCACATAATTATTGAAACTTATGTGGATGACCTCATTGATAAATACAAAAACCATAAAAATCACCTTCATGATTCAGCTATCATTTTTGATTGACTCATTAAATGTAAAATTAAACTTAATCCATTTAAATGTGTATTCAGAGTTGATCTGGTAAACTACTAAGTTTTATAGTTTCCCTTTAAGGAATTACAGTAATACTAAAATCAAATATATAATCAACATGCCTATTTCTTGCTTTTTTCTAGACATATGAGCATACCTTGGAAAACATGGGGTAATTCATCATTTTGTTCTATAAATGGATTACCATATTTACTCTGTCAATTCTCTCCTTAAAAAAGGTAATGATTTAGAATGGATAGATTCACTCTAAAAATATTTTAATAGTATGAAATAATATTTTCTTAATCCTAACACTCTTCTTACACCTTCAAATGATTATCCAATAATTATATATACATCCTTTGCCATGATATCATTCAGGTCATTTCTCTCCAATCAAGATGATACTAGTAGCAAATATGTTTTTCACTATATCAGTTGAGATGTAATTGATTATGAAAAACATTATACTAAAGTAGAACATGATTTCCTTACTATCTATTTCATATCTAAAAATCTCTATCATTATATGTTCTATCAAACTACTTATGTCAATGTCCATTTTGATCTACTTTATAATTTATTCTCCAAAGCTTTTTGACATGGAGATAGAATCAACAAATGGATGATCATATTGATGGAATTAAAACTTCAAATTTTTACACTATATATATATATATATATATATATATATATATATATATATATATATATATATATATATATATATATATATATATATATATATATATATATATATATATATATATATATATATATATATATATATAAGGACAATTCATCATAAACCAACTCATGATGGCTTCCTTACCAGCTACAAACCAACTTCAAGATACTCTAACTAATGAATAAGCTATTATATTTAAGGTCTTAACCAAGAAATTTCTCTCAATGATTAATTTCATAATTTCACTGCTGATGTAAAATCAAATAACCAAGAATAAACTAAACTCACTCTTACCACTAAATCTAATGTAGTCATTAAATAATTACTAAAATTTATGATTAAATGCTAGAATATACTTGAAAAATTAATTTGATAGCACAAAATGCCTTCAAGGAGTTGGGTTAGGTTGTATCTTAACCAACTCACAAGGTAAAATTATACCTTTAGCATTTTAATTAACTTTTTATGTCACCAATAACATGGCTAAATATGAAACTCTAACACTAGGCATGCAAGATATAATTGATTTAGACATCCCATATTTACATGATTTAGGTGACTCAAAACTTATATGTTACTAAGTTAGTGGATATTATAAATGAAAAAGTGAAAAAATAATCACATATCATCAAATTAATACTACGCTTGCCAAATAATTTAACTCTTTTACCATCAAACTAATTCCAAAAGATTAAAATGATATATCTGATTATCTCAGTTCATCAACATCTCTATTTCACCCTCATCATATACTTCATGATCATTAATTTCTTATTCAAATGATAATATCACCTTCTTAATTATAAAATAGAAATGATTTTCTAATTTGTCACATTGTGACTATTACTATTTGATAAATCCCATGGTATAAAATCATTATTCAATTCATTGAACATCAAACTTACCATCAAGACACAGATTCTCATGAAATGACTCAAATTTATAAAAAAAATTAAAATATGTACATAGATACAACACCCTTTACTATCATAATGTATAATGAACCCTAGTACACTATGTAATGTAAGAAGATCCTACTCTTCTAGAATGAACACATGGGGGAATTTACAGTGGTCACTATAAAAGCCATGCTACAACCTATAAAATCTTGTTTATGGGTTAATTTTTGCCTACTATTGAATAAGATGATGTTAATTTTTATTAAAAGTGTAATCTTTTTCAACTTCACAGTGATCTATTCCATTATCCTCTAGTTGAAATCGAAACAATGGAGTCTCCTAGGCCATTCTTTATGTTTGAATTAGATCTCATTAACAAGTTATCTAAATCACAAGATGGATATGTATTAATTATCACTACAACTGAATATTTCACCAAATGGGTAGAATCCATGCCTATTAATAATGTCAATGGTATTACCATTTCAAAAAGAAAATTTAGTCAAATCATTTGTCATTTTGGAGTTCCTCATACCATCATTTATGATAATGGTAGAAAATATAAAAATGAATATATGAAATGATTATGTGAAAAATTCAAAATTACACACAAATTCTCAACACCTTATCATCCTAAATGAAATGGATAAGAAAAAGCCACCAATAAAACTATGATTTTTTTTTAATAACTATATTAAATAATCTCATTTTGATTGGCACCTCAATTTCTATCTCGCACTAGCATACACAATGTTATTGGGGAAATTTCATTTTCATTAGTATATGAGTATTAATTAGTCTCAGTAATAGAAGTTGAACTCTAATATTTATGTATCTCTCTTCATGGTAAATCCCTGGTGAGGAATTACATGAATCCCATCTTTATGGTATATATTTATTAGATGAGTGACGTGTTTCTTATTTCAACATAATCACCAATAAAAGGCTCACATCACTAAAAAACATAATAAAAAGGTCAAAATAAAAAAATATAATATTTGTGATCTAGTCCTCAAATTAGATTATACAGAAGATGAAAAAGGAAAATATGCTCAAAAATGGTTGGGCCCTTACTTAGTAAAAGACATCCCTAGTCCTAGTACCTATAGATTATAAAATAATTAAGGACAAATTTTAGAAATATTTTACTTAAATATTTAATTTATTTTCATAATTTAATATACTATAAATACTAACACTTTTTGGAGGTTACGTCCAAATATCTACACTTTACAACAATACATTATATTCAATAGCCATAGCCCCTATCACTGGTCCTTTAGTCTATCTTTATTACATTAATTTAATTCATGAGTTACATAATAAGATAGTGGATTTTCATCCTCATTAATGTCTTTATTTAATATTTGATTCATAACTTTTTCTCTTTGATCATGAATTTATCATTTTAGAAGTTTATGTTTATTCTTTATTTCCATTTTCTTTTGTGAGTTGCACTATAAGACCTTGGATAAGACTAGGTTTTCCTCATTTTTTTTTCTCTAAAATTTCACCCACTTTGGTTTATATTTTATGATTTTTAATGTAAGACCTTGGATAGGACTGGGATTTCCTCATAAAATATATAAATTTTTTAAAACCATCTTTAAAACGTGGTGTTTTTTTTAGAAATTAAGGTAATGGTTAAATTTTGTGATCTCATACTCTTAAAATATATATTTTTTATTTTATGGTAAGACCTTAAAAAAATCTATTTTTTCATGTTTCCTACACTTACATCATTTCTTATGATATAGAGTCATACTTACATGTCATTGTATCCTTTTCACATTTTCACATTTTTTGTGATTTGAGGTTACTCATTCATTTCATGTTCATTTTCCTTGTCTCCACTATTCTCATTTCACTTTAGGAAAACCAAGGTTAATTTAAAGATAACATTAAAGTATAAGAATCTTAGATACCTTGCTTTCTAAGTTATTTTATTTAGCTACAAAATCTATGTTTTCTAGTGATAGTCATTTTTAACACCCATGTTGGTTTTTCAAATCTATATGGAGGAGGAATAGAAAAAGCCATAAAAATTTAAAATCCAAATCATTTAAAAAAAAAAGCAATGATAAAAAGTCAAAAATAATTCAAAAGTTAAAATCACACCAAAATACATGATTATTAAGCATAACTTCTATTATAGTAGAAGATTAAACTCCATACTTGGACTCATTATAGAGTTGTGATCCATTAGGGTGTAGTAGTCTAGTAGAATGGGATAGAAGATTTCAAAATTATCTATAGTTCTACCGAATTTTTTCACACAAGTACCTAGTCTTAATAGTAGACTGATGGATTTGTAAAGGATCTTGAGAAACGGGGAACATGTTTTGGGAAGGTAGGTCCAATTTACTTTTCATGCATATATCCTTCATGGGATGATATTACACTTCACTAGATAACCCAATTTTTTTGTGGCTAAAGTTAGTTATCTTGTTTCCTTAATGTCAAAATTCCTCTTGTTTTTCCAAATTAATTTGACTATCTTGATTCTGATTAATATTTTAAACATTGGTATCGCTTACACTTCCCCCACCACCCATTTCATTTTTCACATTCATAGGCAATTTTATTTCTAAATATGTTTCCCAACTTCTATATTCCCTCTTCTTCACATGTTCTTAAAACATGATACCAATAGTTTTGTTTTGGTTCTATATATTTAAAATAAAACTATATTTTTGAGTGATTATGTGTCACTTACACACACCATTACCTTTTCGTTAGATTTTTTCTATTTCTTTATGTGTGTGTGTGTGTGTGTGTGTGTGTGTGTGCATATATATATATATATATATATATATATATATATATATATATATATATATATATATATATATATATATATATGTATATATATATATATGTATATATATATATATATGTATATATATATATATATATGTATATATATATATATGTATATATATATATATATATGTATATATATATATGTATATATATACATATATATATATATATATGTATATATATATATGTATATATATATATGTATATATATACATATATATATATATATGTATATATATATATATATATATATATATGTATATATATATGTATATATATATATATATGTATATATATATATATATGTATATATATATATATATATATGTATATGTATATGTATATGTGTATGTGTATATGTGTGTGTGTGTGTGTGTGTGTGTGTGTGTGTGTGTGTGTGTGTGTGTGTGTGTGTGTGTGTGTGTGTACATGTACATATACACACATACATATATACATATACATATACACACACACACACACACACACACACACAGATACACACACACACACACACACACACACACACACACACACACACACACACACACACACACACACACACACACATCATTTAGTTTACAAATAACCTTATTCTGTTTCTCTATTTTCATTTTTATGATTTTTAGTATGTTTGGATTATTAATTCTCACTCATTAATGTTGTTTTAATTTATTTCCTTTTCCATATTTGTATAAGTTTGGTTTGTTACATTTTACATTGATGTTGGATTTGTTATTTGAATTTCATAAGTCCTTGGTTTGATCTAGTTTGTTACTTTTTTTACTTAAGGAACATTTTGTTTGAGTTTTTAAGTCATTTAGAATCCTTGCCTTTTTTACTTTCCTAATTTTCTCTCAATTTTATGTCCTTTTGACTATAATTTATCAATTATCACTTCAACTTACCAATTGTCTAAGTGATTTATTTTAGTTCTACAAATTTCAATTATGTTGATTTCCCTATGATTATTTGTTTTTCCTCTTTAGTTTTGTATCATTAGGGTTTGCTCAAACCAATTAATTCATTGTCCATGATCAAGATTATAAAAATAAAAAACAACCATTCATTGATAAAGGTAATTCAAGGTACATTATATATGATCCTTTTAATTAATTCATTTATTTCTTTATTGTCATTCAATTTATGTTTTTTACTATAATTTTTTAGCTCAACATTATATGTTTCTATCTTCTTTCTCAAAGCACCATTATATGTTAAAATTGCATGACATGTGATGAACTTCAAGTGGAACATATTTATACACATAATATTTTTAAACTTTATCAATTACTAATATTTTTAAAATTTATTAATTATTGATGCCTTAAATGGTATACTGGGACAAGTGTTGGTAACCTTTGGTGATTTTTGGGATTGTTGGCCCATATACCACCACGTAAAAGTAATACAAGCTACTCCTATATGATTCCCTAAGCATTAAAACCCCACTTATACATTCCCATAAGAATCCCATCATCCAAAGTAACCCCCTACCTAAGCAAAACCCCCTATTTACTATTTTTCCTACTACATCAATTGGGTCAACCCCATTTTGGGATTTAGCACATGTTAAAGATCTTTGTCAGCCGAAGCTAACATTGTTTAATACTTAACATCTCTATTTCTCATCTAAATAATTCATAAAATATGTCATATAAATTATTGAGAGGGATTAGGGTCAATCCATGGCTATAAATACCCCCTTAAATTTATTTATAAAGAGAGGATCATTTAATTATGCATCAATATTTTTTGTAAATATACTTATAAAATTAATAGTAGGTTTAATTACTTAGGTTTTTGCCTTGGATAAGTAGTGCCTATGCTTGGGATGTCTTGGATACATAGGAGAAGTCTTGTATCATAGAGATGATTTATCCTTGTGATCCTTATAAGACACAACAACCTCTTAAAAATTACTATTGGCCAAGGGAGAAATTGAGGCACGATGGGTTTAATTCAAAAAGGTAAGTATATTCCTATCACTTCATATTTTGATAAGTAGATGTTGTAGAATGAATGGATTGAATTATATCCCTCTTTGATTAGATCATTTATATGTTATATTAGATAAAATTATCTTTGCATGTTTATTATCTTCCCCATTTTTTCCACAAGATTTGGTGAGCATCAGATTTACTTGCAGATTTATTTAATATATTTGCTTACATGTTATTTAGTATATTATCTTATTATTATTATAGTCATAAGACCTAGCTATGGATATCACAAAAAGGCATTTGACTGGAGGCCTTGGAAACCTCTCCTTTGTCATTGTGTGATAAAAAATTCCTTAGTGTAAGTTTAGAAAATCTATTATTGGTCACAACCTAGACATAAACATATTGCCAAGCAGGCTTGTTATTGATTACCTTCTCCAAGATTGAATATTATTGAGTAGGATAATTTTTAGATCTATCTATGTTTAACTTGTATACAATGGGCATCCTTATTGTAGTATGACAACCCACAACATTTTAAGGGATGTTCATTATTGGCCAATATTATTTAAGGATGCTCATAATCATGTGATATCTTGTCATCTATGATAAACCTTGGAAAAAATTTAAACTCATGCATATATGCCTACTTAACTAGTAATTTAGGAGCATCCCTTTGCTCAATAGGGCCTAGACTTCAATGGAATCATAAATCTAAACTCTTCCACCACACATAGATTCATTATTATAGTGATTGACCATTACATAAGATGGGGTGAAGTAAAATCAACCAAGAACAACACTGTTGATAAAGTGATAACATTTATTAAATATCATAATATAACTAAGTTTCACACCCCTATGCCATTTGTGTGTGATAATGGTCTTGCCTACCAATCAATTGAGTTAACTAAGTGGGTGTATCAAAATAGAATTACCTTGAAGTTTTATTAAAACTATTACCCATAGGTAAATGGTTTGGCTAAATCCATAAATAAGAACTTTTTGAGTGTCAGCAAGAAAATAATATAAGATGACACATGCAATTGGAATTTCTTACTCAAGTATGCTTTATGGGATGATCAAATAAGGCATGAAAAAAGTCTCAAGATCTCCCCTTCCATGTTGGTTTATGACATGGACATACAATTTTAAATGACACTCAAATGAACCACATATCAATTCATCAATGACTACATAAAATAAAATGAGATAGGCCACTCTAATAGTTTGGACCTGATTCATATGGATTATTTGAGAGATGAGGCCTTACAAAATTTTAGTAGGCACCAGGTAGGAATTAAAATATGGTTTGATATAAATGCACAAGTTAAATGTTTTCATATTTAAGACTTGATTTTATTATGGGACAAAGTCCATGAGAAGAAAGGTCAACATTTTAAGATAATTCCTCTTTGGATATATCTTTATCAACTTGTATAATTTCTAGGAGATAATGATTTACAATTAAAATATATACAAGGTGATGACCTATAACTACTAGTCAATAGATAGTTTGGGAAGCATTACTTCTTAGCTAATTTTTCTAACACCATTTTGGATTGAATCTTGAGGTTTGTTACATGTATATATTGTATAATGTTTCATGCTTATGCAGTTTAGGTTTACTTTATATTATTTGTTTATCTTCTTTAATTTGATGTTTTTTATTTCTTTCCCCCAATCTCATTTGAGTTGGCTTCTTTCATCGCCCCAATGTGTTTTCAATGTGTTTCTCTAAATACAACTGACTAGGGATAATTACTTGCCACATCATCATAAATCAATTTTGTTGGTAGTGGTTTCTTGGCATTATTATTCTATTATATTCCATTGCATCTAATAAACTAAAATTATACGTATAAAATAGATCTTATGTATAAACAACATTGCATCAAAATAGGTCTGAGAAGTAGAAGATAAAATAATAGTATGTTAAAATTGAGGTGTTCTTGGGATGTTTTAGGCTGGTCACTTCAAATTGTGACTAAGTGAATGAGGATAATTAAAATTTTATAGGTTATAAAAAATTATCCATTATTGAACAACTTCATAAACTTTAAGCAATTCTTTTGTACATTTTAAATTTTTTGAAGGCTAGTGATTTGAAACAAAACTTTTGGATTTGGAACATTTATTTTATTTGTATAAACCATTGATTATACTTATTTAAAAAACTAAATAAAATGGAAGCACTTATTTCATATGAATTTTTCTTAGTAATATGATTTTTTTAAAGTTTAACTTTATATATCTGTCTTTCTTCCCAACCCTTAATGGACAAAATTGAAAAATATTTTCAAGGAAAATTTTGAAGGAAATTAAATAAAAAGGCAAAATATAGGTCTTTTTCAAAAGGGTGATTATGGAAATATCCATCACATGATTTCCATTCTAGATGGAATTGGAACAAGGTCTTGATAGGGATAAGAGGTATATTTTTTGGGGATATAAAAGCTTAGATAGCAGCAGAGCAATATTCATTCCACCAAGATGAATAAAAAATGTTTTCTATCTCAAATGTTATGGTTACTTAGATAGAGTTGAGTTGTGTCATTTAAATTTAATAACTATAAAATAATTAATCACTTTTACACACACTAATGGTCGAAGGCTGAGTTGGAACTCAATATGTCACATGTTGAAACACACATTAGTAAATTAATCTTTTGTATTTTATCTAATGAATTATTTGTGTTTTATGCTTGTTGTCTAGGTTTGAAGATTTATGGTGTATTTTTTGAATGTTGATGCAACATTATCCCCATAGAGGTTGCCATTTATTGGGTCCAACACATCCCATTCTTAGATTTTAAATGGGGAACCTCTTGTTCTATTTTGGTCTTTCATTTTTATGTTTATGGATGTGATGTTATATTGTATGAATACTTCATTGATATTAACCAAGTTGGAATTCAAGCATTTGAATATAACAAGTTCCATGCTTGATCCATGTAGTTTAAATTTTACCTCCAAAATGCTTTATTTTGATTTCAAAGTGACCAAGTCTTTATAATTCCCCATTATAAAGACCAAGTCAATATTCAATTTGAGACTTGGGTATTCATATAATAATTCAAACTATGAAAATAATATGAATTCATTGATATGGAATGTAAAATTCTATTGTGTTTAAGCTCAAAAGCTAGCCTTTATTTCTATCCTTGGTGGATTTTTTTATTTTTTGTCTAGCTTGATAATGACTTCAATTGCCTTAGTTATTTTATTGCCTTCTCTTTTCTATAGGTATTTTCCTAGAGCCCTCTGAATGACTAAGATTATGGGATGTGACACAATCCTATTCACCTGAGAATTCAATGGAATTTGAAATACTTAGGTATTTTTTGGAAATTTCCTAAGCCTCCAATCCCTTAGATCATGCTAGATGGTACAATATCGACATCCTGGACCAATGGATAAATAAAAACATTAACAAAAACTCAAAGCCTTTTGACCTCAAAACCTCATAATTTATGTGGTATTATAGTATTAACCCAGAATCTTGAGAGTTAAAAAACATTAGCAAATGCCTATAGCCCTGATACCTCAAGAAGGTGCCATGTAGCACCCTCTCAAGAGATTTGGAGCTTTAAGAAGCTTAAAATTAGATACATGGAAATAATGATGATAGAGTCAAATAGGAAAGTAAGTCTTAGGGGTGATGGTAAGGTTACAAAAGGAAAATGGGACTTGATGGGAAAATATAATAGCATATCAAAGGCAAAGGAATGAAAAACTAATAAGAATCCACATGAATAATGGATAAGATATTTAGGCCAATAAATTAGACCAGTGGATGTAAGGACCTTGAAGGAATATAACATGGTTGATAAACATGTCTAAGAGACTACAAATGAGTGTTAGGTAGAAAAGAGAGTATAAAACATAAAATAAGATGAATCCAAACCATGTCAATTGACCAATTATTCATAAAAGGAACATAATTAAATTTTACATATTTTTAAAGAGATGCCTAAATTGAAGAAAAAATAGAATAATTAATTAGGCTATGTTTTAATGGGTGTACATACGCAAATGAGGTATATGGAGCAAACTAGTGGCTTGCTGACTTGAATATTTTCCTAGATGGGTTGAATAGAAAAGACATTCAAAATACATGGTCCAAAAGGGAGAAGTTAGGGATAATTCAAATTGGATAGGTGTCACAGCCATGGAGAAAATACAAATAGAATTTGACCTCTTGTGAGAATGGCATGGAATATTCTAACTATATTCAATTGTAATAGCCTGAGGTGGAAATAATAGATAAAGATGGGTGCCTTGAGATACATAGAGACAAATCCCATTATCATGTGTATAAAATGTATTATGCATTATTTTAAAAATGGGGGAGATGTTTTGCACCAAAACTATATAAAAATTGTGATAGCCTTAGTCATCTCTCTCTCTCTCTCTCTCTTTTTTTTGCTTATTATTGTTTGCTTGGAGGGCATACTTAAATTATTTTCTAATAAAATTGAAATAAATACTAGTCTAGTTTGAAATTCATGTTGCTATTTAGTATTTTCCTTCATTTATTGATGGAATACAATTGATTAATGTTGATAAGAAATTTAAATGTTTGGTTGCTAATGATTATGCAATTATATTGTGCAATAACTAGTTTGATTGGTTATACATTTCCATTCTATTTAACTTGAAGTTATGTCAAGCCATTATGTGTATTAGCTAAAATAAGTTCATGTGATTTTATTTAATATAATTTTATGGTAATATGTTTATTTAATTACTTATAATCCTACCCCTTGAGTTTTTTCAGTTTATAATACAACTAGATTTGGTACACAATGGTATAATTGTGATCAAACATGCTTTTGATTTTCAACATTAATAATCTTGTTTCAGTCAAGGAACCACTTAATATATTCTCTTAATGTTTCTCTCATTTTATCCATTTTTGTGATGAATATTATGCCTATTATTTTATAGTGTGCTACATATATGAAAGATGAATTAAATGAGTTAAGAAAACATAAGTAAGATTTATTGGACAACATGAAGAGGATTGAAATTCTAGTTGTTGATTTTTATGGATCACATAGATAAATGATTGGAAAGTGCTCGGCCCTTGGATTCAACCAACTAAATCTTATTAATGAGGGGACATTATGTCCCATGGTTTGTTATCTCCCTTTTTCCCATTAGAATAATTAATCAAAAAACCATTTTTATTGGGGTCATAAATTGAGACCAAAAATAATGATTGTAAAGATCCCATATGAATCTAAGTAACAACACACATTTGTTCATACATTCATTTGGTACCTTATATTCCTCATTTATATGTGACATAAAAAATTTGTATTTTGAAAGATATATGTTAAGTTTGTGATTTATTATTTTTGGGAAATAAGATGTTTAATTCCTAATTAATAAATGAGTCTAAGATTAATAAATCAGTAAATAATATGCAATAATTACGCCACTAATTTCTAAAAATAAATTGTATTTTTGCCTTTTCTAAAAATAGTAATAAGTGAGAGAAAATATGACTTAGTTTATTACAGGTTGTTACAGATGAGATAGAGTTTTATACTAGAGGAACAAAACTAGGGAACTATCACAAATAGGAATCTAGAGTTTATTTCTTGATTGGATAAGACCATCAAAAATAGGACACCCTACTATCCGATGTTATAGTCCTGATCTTGTTGTTTTTGTCTAAACTACTCACAAAGATCTAATTTTTCTGGGTTTTATTTACCACATCTATGCATGCCTATGTACCAAATTTTAGATCCTCATTGTTATTGAAAATCCATATAGAATTTATTATTCATGTGATTATGTCTTTTATACAATTAAATATAACTTTCAAAAATAGGGAAAAGGGGTTAATGTGTAAGGGATATGTTAGATGGAATTCACACTCCATGTGTGGGCATGCTACTTACATACCAATACTCTAAGGAGGGATCAAGCTATATGTAGTTCTCCCATTGAAGTGTTTGGTGCAATAGTGTGATGAAAATGTAAGTAAATGTGAAACTATTTGTACTTGGAATGAATAGGGACTGGTGTAAAGGTTTAAATATGCTTGAAATATTGTTGGGTGGTTGTATGCAAAGAATAAGGAAAAGTGCTTGAGTAGTCGTGCTTGTATTCTTGATTCTCTCTTGTAAATGAGTGGCAACCCTTCTAAATGGTCTGTAAATGGCCTTTTATAGGGGATTTAATGATCATGTGTTAAATTAATTCACATTAGGATGACATGAATTAGGATAAGTATTTATAATAATATGACCGTTAGAGGCCAAAATGCACTTGGACAATAGTGCCAAAAACTAGACACCCTAGGTTTCAGTGTTGTTTTCCTATTTAGGTGCTATCATTCAGAGGGTGTGGGACCTTAGGGGATGGTTTAAGCATAGAAATATAAGTTTGGGTCTACAAGGTTTTAGTTTGTAAACCTAAAAATTATTAGGAATTAATGAAAACATGCCTATGAAGGTTATGATAGTAATAAAGATGGACCTATGGATTGGGTGTCATTAACAGTACTCAAGTTAAGAAATTTGGCATTTTATTTGACTACATTTTACCCCCTTTATGCAAGTGATGTAGTAAAGTAAAATACTAGGATAAAGGAGAAACATAAAACATACCTGAAGTTACCTATAAAGGTGAAGCTCATGAAGTTGTGTGATGATGAATGTGCATAGAAACAACATCATGTGAAGTGTGAATCTACAATGAAAAACATAGAGTAGATTAGTCCTTACTAGATATCTTATATCTAATATAAGAACTTAAAAAATATAGGTAAGAGGAAAATGAAGAGAAAGGAATGAATACACATCACTAGGTATGCAAACCAATACAAAACCTATTGTGATGCTAGATTATGTTGGGTGTGTGTTGTACCAAAAGTAATATAATGAATAGAGCTAAATGTTCAATTCCATAGAAGTGGCTAAAGAATGTAAAGGTAGACCATTTAGCTCCATCATCACTTAATAAGTAAATATAATGAATCATGCATGCGTGAATTGATATTTAGACTGTGTGTCCAATCCCTCTGAATACGTGGCTCAAGAATACAAAGGCTAGATAGTCATTTGGCTCCATCATCACCCTGTGAAGTGAAGCTATGAAGTAACATCGATATGGAATATATGTCATATGAGATGGCTCCTAAATCCCATGAATGTATTATGATCTCACAATGTTGGTGTGGATAGTGTAATGTATGTTGAAAACTAGGCCACTCTTGGCTATTTCAAAATATGGAGATTAGGCTTGTATGAAAGCCACTCTAAAACTAGTGCAATAGGATTATGTGGAAGCCAAATTAGGTAATCAAGATTTTAAGCTTGTATGAAATAATTTTTTTTAAAAGGATGCCAACCACCTATAGATGGAGTAAGGCATGCAACTACTGAGAAATTCCTAGAAAATAAACTAAACTCAGAAAAAGGGGAGGATTAATATGCCACACACATTGCTCATAATCACTAGTATCTAGAACATGGATTATGATTTGGAAGTTATATAAACTACCTAATCTGAAATTTGAAGTGAGAGCCATCATATTATGCATGATTCCCCCTATATCTAGAATCTTTGAAAAAAAAATTGTACTAAAACATGTTAAATATAGATTGTATTGAGATGACAAACCTGTGACTGAACTCATTTTTCTATCTATTTTTTGAAAAATTGATTTTTCTATTGTCTAGATAAGAGTGCCAAAAATAAGACACCATATTATTTGGTACTATAGTCTAATTTTGGCACTATTATCCAGGGCCAAATCTGGTAAGTATTCTAGATTCTCTACTATCTACCTGGTCTGATGTCTAGATTATATTTTGTGTGTTATAAAAATTATTTGTTCAACTATTAGGAGCTTTGATATCTATGACAAAACCCCTATTTTTTACCCCCTATTTTACGGGTAGGAATGATGATGTTGTAATGAATACCCTCAGAAGAAAGAGCCTTGTAAATGTGTTAAGCTAGAAATATACATGATATAGCAATGGTAATCATCAAGATATCTCAATATATAGCATGGATTGTATTGAGATACTATTAGATCAATAGGGGTATACCTAGATAAATTTAAAAATATAATAACATGTCTAAGGTACTGAACTAGGATTGAAAGTGTTAGTTATTAGTTGTTAGTAAGGAGGGATGGACCATGATGTCCATCATGGCATCCAAGAAAGCAAGAAAATGCATGATATGGATCATATCATTACAAATAGGAAAATCAATTAGGAAACAAGAAAATAAATAAATAATTAAGAATCATACAAGAGTGGCCAAGGGGCCAATAAATCAAGGTATGATCTAGGTAACAATCTAGGTGACAATTTGGGCAATGGTTCTACCCTAATTGATGATGGAACTTTTAGGAGCCATAACTTTTGCATCATAGCTCCAATTAGCTCCCCATTTGAACTATTGGAAAGCTAAGAATTAGGATAAAATGATGAGATGGCAAGGATATCTGATTGGTAGTTTTTTTACCTCCAAAACCCAATGGAAGTGCCTCAAATATTAATTTTAGTAGTGTAGTCTAAAAATAGTAAGTTTCTAAAAATAGTAATTCCTTGAATTTTGTATAATTTTAAATCATGAAAGTTGAACCACATAATCTCCATTGAGATTGGTGACCTTAAATATCCTCCTCCTTATTTTAAAATGTGTATAAATGAAGATGTAACCTGAAATGTAAATCAGACATCTCTTCCTAGAGATAAACATATAGTTGTATTGCAATCTTGAGTAACAAAACATTTATTCTCAGAGAATTCATTGTTACTATGTTATTTTTGTGTTCTTGAAATATATATCATTCAGAACTTATAAGTTTTGGATTAGTGGTATCAATATATTTTGTCTTGAGAGTGTATGATCCAGAGGATGAGGTTAGGCTACAAGAAGCTTGGGTGGAAAACAACAGAGCTTCCAAACTATCCACCTATTCACTCTAAATGACTTTAAATGATAGATGACACTGAGACATTTTATCCCTTAAAGGAAATAGTGAATGAATCCCTCTAATGCAACAAGCATATATTCTACAACAATTCACCCAAATTCTATAATAACTCTTGATGGAAAATTCTATCTCCTCAGCTACACTTCCTAGCTCCTCATCCATGGAATGTCCTTTCAGTGCCCCAACACCCTTCAAGGTTCAGGTGAATTTTTATATCCCTAAATTTAAAGGTAAAATCAATGATGATGTAGTATAAAATTGGTTGGATCAATTATCTTCCTACTTTTTTGTAAATAAATTCATTGATGGAGAAAAGATCACTTTTGCTCTTTTGAAAGCATCATTGCCCATGAAAAATTGGTGGGAAGTGTATAAAAAGAGGTTAAGTATAGGTGACATTATCCTTAAGGTGGAACCTACTTGGGATGATTTTTTGGAATTGGTAAAGGAAGAATACTATCCCATTGGAGCATATGATGATCTATACATACAGTGGTAGCAACTTCACCAAGGTAAGGACCAATCTATTCAAGATTACACTAACATTTTTCATTTTATGTCTGTAAGACTAGGCATCTAATAAAGTGAGAAACATAAGACTCTCAAATATCATAGTGGTCTACAATGATACATATGGGGGGAAATGGAACTCTTTAACTTGGAAACCCTCACTGATGCATACAAGGTCATAGTGAAGATTGAGTAGAAGCATGGAATAAATAATATGAAGAGTCAACCTCAAAAATGGAAAAGTGACAAGGAAGGTCAAACATGAGGCCAAAATTGGATGAAAAAGGAGTTTCAAGATAAGAAACCCTAGAAGGAGAAGATCGGAAAATGGTGTGATTACCACAAAACTAGAACTCACTTCAAAGAAGAATGTCAAGCCATCAAGTCACTGCTTTCTAAGTCACAATACTCAACATCTATTGATCTATCTCATGCACAACCTATAGTCAAAGAGGATGAAGAAGAGAATGTAGATGTTGATCTTGATACCATCATTGCTTCATCACAGACCTGTGAAGAAAGGCTAGATGACAAAGAAAGGTTATTTCACTCCAAATTATGGGTAAAAATTAAGCCTCTGTATTTCATTCTTGATAGTGAGAGTCAAAATAATTTAATATTTGTAAAATTTATGGCTCTTGGAAGTTTCATCATCAATTGGGGTAGAACCATCACCAAAATTGTCACCTAAATTATTGCCTAGATCATGCATCTATTTATAGTACATCCTAGTGCCCTATAAAAATCACAAAATGCATGTTAATTATATCCCCAAGGAAGATGATTTATTGGGTCATCTTATTGAATAGGAGGGAGAGTGATGATGTTACATTCCAATAAATATCATAAAACTCTATCTAGAGGAACATGTAGATTGGTAAATGCATGTCGAGGAGATGTTGATACAACCACACATTGAGGGGGCTCTGAAGCCACATTGACTATTGGTTGATTTTAATTCTTTTTATCATTGACTTTGACCTTGTATGCGACTTTGCTATTACTCTTATTTATTTTGTTTGGGATGCTTGTATATTTGAGTTTGCCAATTAAAATGAGTTTTACCTCTCTTTCCTTTAGTGTATGACATAATTCAGTAAAATGAGAGAATCTTTTGAACATAATAGATTCATGAAATGATGGTAAAAGGCTCTATTTGAAGAGATCCTATAACTCTTGATCTACCATGGGGCTAGTCATCTTAGCCAAGATGCTCTTATATCAAAGCATATAGTTTGTGAGATGCTCATTTGATTTTTGTTTTTTTTATGAAATTTGTGCATAAGAGACTTTATCACCAATGTTGATACTAAAATGTGCTAGTAAAATGTCAACTAAAAGATTTAATGCATTGACCAACTGATTTGGTATACTATAGAACCATTGTCAAGCATAATCCTTTAGGCTCCATGGAAATAACTTGGTAAGTAGCCAGTCATTTGGTATATAATCCAAGTATGGTACATGAAAATCTCTCAAATGTGCCTCTAGATCACCCTTTCCATCAAAAATATTAAGCTTAGGTTGAACGAAACCTTATGGAAAGGTGTAGAAGTAATGTGATGTGTCAATGGTGTAAGCAGAAGAACAAAAGAATCTAAAGCCTATGTAGGTCTAGTGGTACCTTGCTCAAGATGTAGAAATATGGATTGAAGATATCTTATATCTTTCACAAGGGCTACCACATCAGGAGATAGGGATGTACTACCTATAACTGGTGGCATAGAGGCATGTTGGGTTGTTATAGGGGTTTTTTGAGACATAGTTGCCCCTGTAGTGTCATTTTCAATGAGTTGCTTTGTGGTTTGAGAATATTGAACATTATTTATTCTTTTTTGTACCTATTATAATATATTATGCATGTTATCTTTCATGTTAGGATGTTTGGTTAAGAGTTCTTAAAGTTATCTCTTATCAATTACATCAAAACTAGTGTATTAGGCCATTATTTAAGTAGGAAAACAATTTGAAAAGTGTTTGAATTTTTTTCAATAATTTGTTATAATACAAGTGCTTAAAAAGGAAAATATTGAATATAAGAGATGTAAAATACTAAAAATAGTAAATAATAAATTGCATTAAAAGGATACGCAGTGTGAAAACATGTAAGGTGATACCTCAAGAATCAAAGTAGGAGCTAGTATATGTAACTAGGGATTTTTTAAAAATATGTTTGTAAAATACTATGAAATTTTGAAATTAAATTTATCAGATAATTATGAAAGATGAAATTCAAAAATCTATGGGAAAGTGCTATATTTAATGAGACCTAGTAGATGCAACTAGGGTTTTGAGATTTTTTTAAAAAAAATTACTATGAATTTTTGAAATTTGAAGTGATTTTATGATTTTAATATGCAACAAGAAATTCAAAAAATGATTGGAAAATTACTAGGATCTAGCTGATGCAACTAGGGTTTGACATAAGTTCATTTTAAAATTTACTACAAAATTTTAAACTTTGAGAGATTTTTTATTTTAATATTAAAGAAAAAATTCAAAAAATTATGGGAAAAATTAGTTAAGAATTTACCCTAGGGTTTTTATACAAAATTCAAAGTAAGTTAGGTTCACCAAATGATTTATTATTTTTTAGAAATTAGATATTTAATTACTAAATAATAAATGAGTCTGAGATTAATAATTTAGTAAATAATATGGAATAATTAAGCCATTGATTTGTGTAAACAAATTATATTTTTACCTTTTCTAAAAATAGTAATAAGTGATAGAAAATATGACTTATCTTATTTTGGGTTGTTATGACTAAGATAGAGTCTAATACTAGAGGAACATGACTAGGACACTATCACAAATAGGAATCTGGAGTTCATATCTTGATTGGATAAGACCATAAAAAATAGGATACCCTATTATCTAATGTTATATTCTTAGTCTTATTGTTATTGTCCAAATTAATCACAAGGACCTAATTTTTTTAGGTTTTATTCACCACATCTGTGTGAGCCTGTGTACTAAATTTTAGATCCTTGCTATCAATGAAACTTCCTATAGATCTGATTATTCATGTTCATGTGTTTTATAAGCAATTAAATGGAAATTTAGAAAATAGGGTAAAGGGGTTAGTGTTTAAAGGATATGATGGACGCACTTCATACACCTTGTGTGGGCATGCTACCTACATACCAATACTTTGAGGAGGGATTAAGCTATATATAGTTCTCCCATTAAAGTGCTTGGTATAATAGTCTGATGAAGATGCAAGTAAATGTGAAACTGGGTGTACTTGGAATTACTAGGGACTGGTGTAAAGTTTTTTGTAAGCTTAAAATATTTTTGGATGGCTCTATGTAGAGAATAGGGAAAAGTGCTTGAGTAGTATTGCTTGTATTCTTACTTCTCTCTTATAAATGAGTGCCAACCCTTCTAAATATACTTCTAATGGCCTTTGATAAGGGATTTAATGATTATGGGTTAAATGAAATCACATTAGGCTAAAATTAATTAGGATAAAGATTTGGAAGTATATGATTGTTATAGGATTAAATGCACTTGGACTACAACATTGGAAACTAGACACCCTGGGTTTTAGTGTTGTAGTCCTATCTAGTAGATATTGTTTAGAGGATCCAAAACCAAAGGGGATGCATTAAGCATAAGAAGAGTAGTCTGGGTCTATAAGGGTTGAGTCTAAAAGGCTAAAAATGACTAGGAATCAGTGAAAATATGCCTATGAGGGTCATGAGAGCAAGCAAGATGGACCTATGGATTGGGTGTCATTACCCATACTCAAGTTACCAAATTTTTCATTTTATATGACTACATTTTGTTTTAATGTGTGAGTATGAATGATGCATATCTATGAACATTTAATTATAAGTAGGTAAATGATTCATATTATTTATGTAATGCTTTTTTACTTATAGAGGAAAGAATAAATCTAATAAAAATTAATTGCAATTCCCAATCCAAGGTTCTAAATGTAAGGCATATTATGTAAGTTTAAATTGAAAAGCATAATATTGAAGGGATTCATCACGATGTTGTTTGAAATTGTGGAAATGTTGTAAATTAAGTCTAGGTACCTTGTGTATATTGAAAACCAAAAATAAGGCATATTCTAATTTTGAAAAATTAGTTATTTATCCTTTTGTTAAGAGATAATACCACTTTTGAGCTTCATCCATGATACTCATATGAAATGATTTTAGCATTAATTTATAATCTTTAGCCCATTGAACAAAATAATGTAAATATTTAATCATGGGATCAAAGGTATATTTATGACAATAATAAGTGGTAATTGTTATAGTTTAAAACCTTGAAGATAAGGATAGTCAAGTATAAATTATGTAATTAATTTATTATGGAATGCACTAATATTTGCATTAGCATTATGTCAATACATTTTCAATATAATTATATAAAGTTATATTTTAAGCTCTCCAATATCACTCATCATGGGCATGGTATCATCACTACGAATGATATTATTTAGAAAAGTTGTTATCATTAGTTCTAATCCACAACCTCTTTTGAATTTAGGAATATTGATATTATCATCCCCATGAGTAATAAGTGCAATCTAAACATAACTAAGTTTAAGATAAGTTGGTAATGGTATTTGATCTTGAATTTTTGGGACTTTTGTATTGATATTTCATCCATTACCCTTAGATAATTCATCCACCTTTTTTAATGATATAACAATTGGAATTTTAGGTGTCTTTGGTAAACATGCTTCTTTTGTAACATTAGGAGTTTTCTTCCACTTTAGGGTTTTGATGCACCATTATTAATGGTGATTTAAAGTTGTTAGGAAAATATTCCATGATATATTTATTTACATTTTGAAAAGTTTAGATATAAAATTAAGAAAAAAGAGATTTATCACCCTCAATGAGGGGGATATTATTAGGAAATGTTGGAATGATAGGAGTTTGAATCAATGTGATTGCAATAAAATATCCTTTATGACTAGTTTATAAATCAACCATGATATCATTATGTATTTGTAAAAAGTTAACATGATTGAATTAAGGAACATTTTGCTCATGTGTAACCAATTTGGTTATTGAAGGTAAAGGTGTATGAGGAACATTATTGGATGGACCAATTTTTTGGTGGCTAATACCATGGACCAAATAATCCCATATAAACTATGGGAGAATAATGAGTTCCAAATGGTAGCTATTAGAAACACATTTAATGTGCTATTTAATCCAATATATTGGATATTTCCATTTATATTCATTTTGGGATGGTTTGATACCTTTTCTTTTTAGTGGTTATAGCTTGACAAATGGAATTTTTTTTTCAAGGTAGTTATTTTACTGAGTGAATTTTCCATGGGTAAATCGTTTATTTTAACTTTGAAAAAATAAGGAAATAATAAATCTTAAATAAAATTAGAAACCTTAGCAAACTACATCACTCTAATAAATTTTGCATTAAAAAAGGTTAGGTTAACAAAATGTTTAACCCTAAACTAATTTTTATATATAGGAGATATAGTGTTAAGAATATAAAATTGAATAAGAATAAGGGTGATAAAAATATCTATAGTAGGATAATTATTTTAGAAACTCAGATAAAAAACATTCTAAAGTTATAATACTAAGATATGCTAAAACTATAAAGTATAACTATTGTCTGATATTGAAATAAATTGAAAACAAGAGTTCTTAGTTAGTTTTCTATGCATATGAAGATCTAATATGAAACAAGATGAAGGTGGAATAAATAATGATTATATTATAATCATCATAATTTGAATTTTTTCACTCTATGGCCTCAGATGCTTGTACCAAATTTGGATGGTTATGTCGACATTAGTGTCTGAGTTAGATGTAAGTGTTTATTACCAAATAATGACTGGATCTAGATTTGACCACCTTTAAAATTTTGGGTTTTATATCACCTTTATTTTGATGTGTATCTATCATGTGAATAAGTTGTCACTCTTTTTCAAATGATCAAACCCTAGATTATTCACACTTAGAATGACTTTGGTGAAAATGGGTTAGTATAAACATGGTATTGAGTTATCACGAGGACCACTCTATTAATGGGCACTACATACATATCCATTACTATGAAGAGGGTGTTAGTATTATTTAGTTCTCCCTTACATACTGTCTTATGTGTATAAGGATGCAATGTGTGATAATCAAGTACATATAGTGACCTAGCTTATACCTTGGAAAATATGGCTCTCGGTATGTTCATTTAGTAATACAAACCTATATAGATACTAATCCTATGGATGATAATGAATTAGAAATTAATATGGCACATTTCATAACTTGAATGCTTCATTGGGTGCTAGTATGTCATCTTGTGAGTTCCCCATATTTTTTAGGTCTTTTCTAGGTGAGGAATGAATGAGTGTTTGTATTATATATACCAATACAATTCACAAATAAATTACACTAAATCATGTAGGACAAAGTTTAGTCTACATTGTAAATTAGATTAATTTTCAACACTGGACACTTATTTTTAAAATGGACACTTGCATCAATGTAGGTATCTGGATCAAACACAAGTGTTTGGGAAGATTGAAAAAATGTATAAGTCTAAAAATGATAGGATATGATAATGATCAGGTTTAAAACATATTGAATAGTTTGTAAGTTCTATTCATCATAATAATAGTGGTTAGACTATTAAATAATAAATTTAGTCACAAGAGATAGTGAATGCAAGCCTTTTGGTGGAGGGAAGGTCTCAAAATTGAAGGGTACAACCACAATAGGTATTTTACAAGTGTACAATATCAAGGTGTTATATAAATTAGATTTATTTTTTACACAATGAATCAAATAAATAAAAAAATATATGTACTTAAATGAACTATCAATTATTGAAAATATTAAATAAATATTTGTAAGTAAATGAAATATCAATAGATCAAAAATGAAAAAAGATATTTAAGTAAATGAAATTTCATCTCATATCAAATCAACATAAAGAAAATATAAAAGACTAAAAATGTGAAATGTTATTCAAAATTTAAGATAATCATGCCAAGTCACACTTAAAGTATAATAATATGATAAATAAAAATTGAAAAACCTATAAATAATGATGACTTCAAACTATGGAGCTTGCTCAAGAATGTGATGAGGGTAAGTAAAACCACTTAATGACATTACTAGAATGAAAATGATATGGTGTGGTAATTAAGTAGTGATGGGTGTTTATGATCAATATGTAGCCCTATCTAAGGTCTTATAATGCAACTCACAATATAAATTTCAAGAGCCATAAGTATAGGGTGCGATGAAGGATGCAATCAACTTAAATCAATATCAAACAAGGGGTTAATGGGAATAAATGTGACTTATAAAAGGAAAGTGAAGCACTTCCTGAATGATGTGTAATTAATTAGAGGGAATGAGACACTAAATATGTTTTAAAGGCTAAGAATTATAGACATCAAGGACCTAGGACACTCTACCTAGTGAATAGAAATCTTGGGATAATGATTGAAGTACATAGAAAATCTCATGAATAATATAAGCATGAAATTAAAAATTCTATACCTTCCCACAACATGTTTCCAAATATTTAGGACCCATTATATATTTTTTAATCTACTACAAAGATTAGGTAATTGTATGAGTAAGTAGGTGGCACTAAAAATGATATAATGATGTATTATAATGAGACCTCCTTGCTCATTCTAATGATCTACCACACCCCAATGAAAGTCATCTCTATCACGAGGCCAATTATGGAATTTGTGTTTTGACTAAGTTAGGAGATGTAACAAATAAATATATTATATTTGTTGAGGTCAACATACCCCCATTTTTGGAAAATGAGGACCCTTGTTCAATTTTTCAAATTGTGTTATAAATTGACATTCAAATTGATTAAAAGGTATTATGGAATCTAATGTTTTTCTTCATCTCTCATTGGGATGTTATCATAAGCTTTATTTGATTTCTCTTAATGTTGATAGCATTTGATTCTTGTGTTTATATGTTACAAGTTTAATGGGGTTCCATTTGAATGAATAATGTTTAGGGTTTTGTGCTTTAATGAAAAATTAACCCTTATTTGGTTAAATAATATGATCTCATTTGATCCTTTTATATTAACATTTGTTCTCAATTAATTAATTGGATCCATGTTTAAACAAGTATTATAAACCTTAGTCTAAATGTCTTAGACTAAATTCCTTTTGAAATGGATTTAAATTTACATGGAATTCATATTCATGCATGAACATTTTACTATATCTTAGACATAAAATTTTATCCTAATTTTTAATCATGTTTATTAACACATAAAAATTTAGTCTAAAATTTTATACTAAGTCTCTACATATATCCTAATTAATTTGTCTTTGATTTTATATCCATAGGTACTAATTAAGTGTGAAGACACCAAGTGAAAATATCTCAAGAGCTTGAGCCAAAGATCAATGATCTACATGCAAATCTAGAGTCAATAAGTCAAAGGAATTGATCGATAGTGCACATGAATAGTGTAAAGAAGATTTTCCTATGAGCAAAGAATCAACGTGTCAAAAAATTCCAAAATAAAATGCAAGAATGATAAGTTTCATGATCTCCATAAGTGGTAATAGATCTAATGGTGAGTGAAGGTCAACAAGTCAAGGATGTTGAGAAGGAATGTGAGTGAAAAGTGTCAAAATTTTGGTGAGTGATGAAGCAAATAAATGGCCCATATGTGAGCTTACATATAAATATGGATATCAATGATACATGCTTGATCATGTAGTTAGTATATCAGTGGTGCAAATTTAATCCCTTAGAAATAATATCAATGACCTGTATTTGATTGTACATTCAAGATCAATAGCACAAGTGAAGTCAACAATTCAAAGAGTGTAGATCGAACATGATGATGCCACATGACAAGAGAGATTTTAATTGATGAATACTATTTAAAAGTACATAAATACATCATGGAGCTAACAATTTTCTTGATCTTGGAAGCTCAAAATGAAGATCAATGACTAATGATAGAGTCAAGGCCATAGGAATTCTTAAGAGACCAATGGTGTGAATTGATCAAGATTTAAGATTTAATGAGGAAATGACATTTATCCAAAAATGACAAATGGACATATTTTAAATAAATGAGCACCATGACATGGTAGCTCCACATAAATAGAACACATAAAATTAGAGATATTGTGGACTTGAGCATGAAGAAGGTATAAATATGTAATCCAAATACAATCTAAGCCACATAAGCTCATATTTTGAACTAGATTTCTACCATTAAAGCCTTTTGTAAACTTTAAAAATCCCTAAAGTGTATAGATTATCCTAATTGTCCTTGAATTCACTTTAATTGAGTTGAAAGAGTTAGATTGTTGTCTATAATTGGATAATTAGATCATGATTATATCAATGGCAACCCATAAACTTGTTTCAAAGAAAGAAGTTGATCTATATTTGACATTAGATGCTGAAGGATGAGTGTTCAAGGACATCGAGTTTTTTGCTACTACTTTGAACATAGGGGATAATAATTATTCTAAACTATTTTGGACAATTGAAAATAAGCCAATGATAACCAAGGAAGAAGAGAAGATTCTCTCTGCAAAGAGATTATATGATAACATTGTAGACATTTAGATGATTAGAATTCACTATGTAGCTATAAAAACAAAGGTACTTTATTACATTAATGTTCTTGGTCCCATTTTTAAGGAAGCTAAGATAGATAAAGGCATGTTAATTAATGAACATAATTAGAATAAATTTGCCTAAATTTCCCCAATTGCCTTTGAGTCTTATTACAAGTTTCCCAAGCCCCAAAATGACCTAACCTCTATTAATTCATGGGAAAGAAACATAACTTGATAGATACCCTAGTAAAATGATTGGATTTTTGTAACCAAGCTATAGTGGACCCTACTAAGAACATCTCAGTCAGTTAGTTTAGGCCCAGAGTTAAGATCATAAAAATAATGCTAAATAAGATATATGGGTGTGAAACTACAACATATATTGATCCAATATGAGTTTTCATGGTCTATTTCATCATTTAAAAGATAATGGTTCCTCCATTAGGTGAGATAATTAATATCTTCTTGAGTAGGCTAATATATGTAATCAAACATAAGGATAATATTGATTTTTACATTATGTCTTATCTTTTATATGCCCTATGTGCAACCACAAATATTCCTAACTAGAGAAAATGGTCTCCAACTATTACGAAGACCATTTCACACTGTTATTCAAAGTTAAACATATAAAGTATAGAGACCACATTTAATTTATTTGTGATTATATCTACCCTAAATTAAGTAAAGCTATAAATAGTATTATTATGAAGAGAGTAATCCCTCTAATCAAGAAATATATTGAATCAATGGGGGATATATGGTTGTACCTTAATTATGCTATCATAAGGATTTAGATAACTCAAAATTCTCCTCTCAAGTTGCCAATCCATGCTATTGATAAACTAGAAGAACAAGATGTGGCCTATTAGTTATTCCATGGTATAGATGGCCTTTGAAATAATAAGATAAAAGGTCTCCTACATAGCTTTCCAATGATAATTGGTAAGATAACTTTCAAATAGTGGGACTCTATTGAGGCTTCATCAAAACATAGGTTGTCTTTCAACCTACATATAGATGATCTTAGGAAATGGGACCCTTATGGGAGGGGAAAAAAGCATTTAAAGATCAAGGGTATTTTAAATGTACCTTATGAGAATGAGCCCAATTGATTTGATTTCATATACATTAAAGCATCCTTATATTTTGAAGTAACTAGAATATTGAAAGAGCATAACATACGACCTAACTCTAGGTTACAAAGAGATCAAAATGTGGATAATAGATGGAAATTAGTCCCCAAGAAATATCATTTGATAAGTGGTGAATATTATATACTTATATCAGCCATCACAAAAGCAGAGACACAAATAGAGCATAGGCCTGAAAATAAAAGGCTAGGTAAGATTTCTTCTAGTTCATCAGCTCGTGAATCTCGCAAAGTAACACAGAAAGAATCACTTCAATGAGAGGTTCATATGATATCTCTAGATCATAATAAGTCTATTTAGGATGCATTGAAGATGCTATCCATGGCTTATAATATAGATTCATATATAGAAGAGGCAAAGGTTGAGGAAGATAAGGAGGAGAATGGTAAAGAAGTAGCATTAGACTTGCTGGTTATTAATCGTCAATAAATAAAAATTCACACTACACTTATCTCAAAGACTAAGATACCTAAAGTGACTATAGTTACTCCACTACTCCTTAGTGAAGTCATTTTTTTTTATTGAGCAAAACTTATTATATGAACCACCAATTCTAGAGTGGTTTATTTATGAACCAAGAATAGAAAAGTTTCCTAATATCCATCATCTTTTGGTTATGGTTAAAGCTACCAACATCCATCTACAACAATAATTGGATCCATGGATCATTGTTATATAATAGGAATAAGCAAGGATATTGGCTAGTCCAATCCAACCAAAATCCCAATATTAAATAGAGGTTCCAATTCCACATGTGAACCAATCCTTAGTTGGTGTCAGGTTTGATCCAAGTACTACTAGTTTTCAAAGGGTGACTAAGAAAAAGGTCATGAAAAATGGTGAAGAAATTAAATATCAAAGGGTGGAGAAATTATCATATTTGACTCAAAATAAAGTAAAAATACCTGGTGAGGACCAAATCTTTGAAGAAGATTACTTGGAGTTGGCCTAAACACAATCAAAATAGTTAAAAGATGTTATCAAAGGGATAAAGAAACAAAAGAAGAACTTAAAGGAATAGTCTATTCTATCTATTATAGTAGATATGATCAATGATTTTGAGGCAACCATGTATGACATATTCATCTCCTTGAAATCTATAAGGTCCATGTAGGATATGGTGGGCAAATAGGGTACTTTGGTTGTGAACCAAGTAAACCTATGGTAGGTTTCATACAATAAGGTGATGGAGCCAATCAATATATTGATAGTAGACTAAAATCTTGAGTTTAGGATAGTTAGCCTAGCCCATTTGAATATGGTTATGGTTATATTGATGGAGAAGATCAAAGGATTGAACAAATGGTCTAAAATCTTGGAAGATCTTTCAAAGGACTTTAAATAGTTGGAGAATTGGATTAGGTATATATTGGGTAGCCTAATAAAATACCCAAATACTTTTAGTCCCATTGGTTTAATAATATATCTACAAAGGAGAATATTGGTGATGTTAGATGCATCAAGGAAGGTTTGGATAAGGTTAATAAAGACTTCAAAATCTTGTAAGATTAAAAAGAAGATATTTTCATGGATCCCATCATCAACTTCAAGATAAGTTATGAGAAACGTCATAAAGCAAAGAAGATGAAGTAACAAAAGTAACAAGGAGCTTTTCAAAGCCAACTCTATTGACGTAGCACATTATTTTTGTAGAAAAAAATGTATATAATTTGTAAAATATTATTCCATCTTGTAAAAGCATGTGAAAACTTTTAAAGTGCATTTCTTATAGGTCAGTACATTTTTTAAGTGTCTAGTTCTAGAATGTTGTAGAAAGATAATTGTCCTTGAAAATTGTTCAATTATCATTTGATATGACTAACCAACATACCTCAAAGTCTTGTATAAAAAGGGTATTATAATTTGTAAAAGGGAGGGATTTTTGAGCAAAATCATATTTGTAAAATTGCATCAATTAATACAATAAATAAATTATACAAAGATTATCCAATATTCGTTTGTGTGATTGTTGTTATGTATACTTTCTCAACCATTTGGTTTAATGTTTATATTTGAATTGTTTATATGGATTATTGATGTGCACATCTAAATGTAGAGTTGTCATTTTTTTATTATGCTAGGGTGATTGAAAGATCTTAGATTTATTTCATTTTCCATGCTTTCCTTGTAAATGTGATAATGAAATTTGTTTGTGGAAGTAAATATTTAAATTGAATCTATTTTCTTATTTATATATGTTTTAAAGTTTAATTTTTCATTTTTAAAAGGCAAAATATTTATTTCAATTCAAATTTATGGTTAATGCAATCATTATGGAGGCATGAATATCTTTCATTTTATTTTGATCATGCAAATAGAATATAGATTTTTCTACATTGATGTGATTAAATCCATTACATGTAACACAGATTTAAATATAGTAACAGTCAAATTCTTTTGGCATTACTTCCAACAATCCCATTGTGTAGTTATATATTCTATTTTGGGTGATGTAACTTTAAGTATGGTAATAATTAGT
Organism: Torreya grandis; assembly: GCA_037957365.1. Taxonomy (NCBI): domain Eukaryota; kingdom Viridiplantae; phylum Streptophyta; class Pinopsida; order Cupressales; family Taxaceae; genus Torreya; species Torreya grandis. The sequence goes on along the minus strand of JARHVA010003148.1, from coordinate 1,089,507 downwards.
AACTTGGCATCACTTCTAGAGAACAAATCATGATTCCACATTTTGGGATTAGTCCATTAGGTATTAGTCCCTAGCCATGAGAGTTGTAATATACATCTTTCCAACATAATATGTTGATTAGTTATTTTAAACTAAGACTAGTTTGAATTATCTAAATGTTTCAATAAGGGGGCACAACTATATATCATTAGTTATAGATCATATGGTTATTTGGTTTCACCTACATATAAGTGTAGTCCTTCCTTGATATCTTTTCAATATTTTTGATTTTCAATGTTCATTTTTTTTTCAAATTTTAAAATGGAAAAATAATTTATTTATATTTTGTTGTAGGTGCTAATAAATTGGAGTATCCTCTCGAAAACAAAGTGTGTTTTACACACTTTTGTTTTATTCTTTCACCTTTCTCATTTATATTACCAGAATAAAGGGGGTGGGGGGAATGTAGAGATATAAATCTGGTCAAAATTACGTGATAATACTAATTACTAACACATCATTTATGTTACTAGAAAAAGGGGGTGTGGGGAATGTAGAGACATAAATCTAGTCATAGTTACTTGATAATGTTAATTCCTAACACATCCTAAACCACGTGACTTGTACCCAAACACATGACTCTTATTTTACATTCCTCTAACCCTTTTATTTATATATCAGCTCAAACTTTGTTTGTCATCACTAGTACATAGAAATTCAAAATTCAAATGATCAAGATTTTAACTATCACCCCTGATCTATCTCTAGCTCAAGAGAGGTGTCCCTAAACTTTACGGATAAGTGAAACATAGGGGTAGAGGAGTGTGTTTGCATTCATATCCACCTAGAATGGTTACATTACATGTAAAATAATGGCTTGTTTCCATACTTCAAATTATTATATTTTGTATTATTGCATGTTTTTTAAGGTAAATTAAATGAAATTATAAAAATGTACACATATAAATACACATGAAAGGTCATTCATTACATGCACTTTATATTCACTTAGTTCACAATTCGTAAATATTAAAATTTTAGTAATTATTCCCTATTATTTCCAAATTCAATATCATTCACAAGGAGTGTCCAAAATCCATGTCTAAAGCATCTCAAATAAAGTCAATAAATATCATTTATAAGTATCAAAGCCACACTGATATCTACATACACATAATCAAGGATCATAGTTTTAAAATAGGGCAAGTGCACAAAGTTGGGGGAAAAAAAGTGGCCTACCTTTGGACATGATTTTCCTAAAATTCATAAATCTAAAATTCTATAGATAATTTGAGATATCTACACTCTAAATTTGAAGATGGTGTAAGAACATTAAATGTAGCATTTTGAGTGTAGTTTCTAAAACACTAAATGTTTTTAAAAATGGTTAAGTATAAATAGGACAAAAATCTAATATTTTAAGAGGAAATCCTATTTTTGAAATAAAACATATTAGATAGATGGTCGTGTATTGCACCATCTTTTGAGCAGGGTTCAATATTATTTAAAGCCCTTTGGGGAAAATTTAGATAAGATCTTCTAGTTTGTGACCTATATTTTTTATAATTTTTTAATGAATACTTTTTTATAAATTTTTAAAGTAAATATATATTTAAAAATGACAAAAAATGGATAGCCATCCATGCAGTGTATCTAACTACTTAAAAAAATGTTTAAAAAAAATAAAAATGTGTGTAGAATCAGGCTTAGTTTGTGACCATATAACTTATTTTTCAATTCAATCAATGAAATTCAAATTAATCGAACATGTATAGGCATGTATGTTTTTAGCATGTAGTGGTCTAAAAAATTCATAGTTAGAAATCAACATACTTTGAAACCTTAATTTAGTCTAAAAATTATAAAAATCATATTTTTGGAAAGAGGAGAGAACGTTCATTGTGACGGTATTAAGTTTTTAAATTATCACATTGAAATTATTTATGTATTTGTAAATCAAAGTTGAATTTTTTTATTTTTTATCATACCTTTTAAAACTCAGCTATACATTGATAGTCCAAGCCTTTGGCTCAAGAATCTAAGTCATTCTCAAGCCAAAAGGCATGGGAATTGAATTTAAATTGAAATACCATGATCACATTAATAACATGATCATGTTATTAACGTGATCACAGTCTTAACTATATTAACAATGTAATCACATTACTTAATAATGTGACCATGTTAATAATGTGATCACATTATATATTCTCAACACCATAAAACTCGAATAAGAGCCATTAGGCCTAGTAGTCTTAAGACCAAATATTGGTTGATCAAGATTGTTGTTTTAGACCGATGTTCTTATCAATAATTGATAAAATTGAATGATAATTGGAGGTGTATTAACTTATGAATCAATTTATTGTTCATTTGATCACAATATGGTGTGTAATCAAGCCAATAGATCCCAAATTGACATTAGATGGACACATTTCCTTGGATGGAGCTTGGTTGGCCCAATTATGTATCAAACTAAACTAAATACTTGGGGTTTTATAATATGGTGTGAAATTAGAGACCCAATTGACATTACATGGACATAATTCCTTTTTCAAGCTCATTTAAACCCTATTGTTTATTAGATTGAACTAAATATTCAATTAGTTTAATATGGTATGCTATAAAATCCCTAATTGAAATTGTATTGAAGGAATTCATTACATGAGGACCTATTACTCTTAATTATATATTATATTGAAGAAAATACTTAATTTATTAAATATTATGTGCATTTAGGGAAAGATATTCATAATGGACATTATCTGGACACAATTTCTTGCATGGGGTGAAAAATGTCTCAATTGATATTAGGTAGAAGCAGTTTATTACATAGGACTTGGTGGTCCCCAATTATATTAGTATTGAATAAAATATCAATGGATTTAACATGGTGTAATTAAAGCCCCAAATGACATTAGATGCATGTAACTCCTTACTTGGGGATTGAGTGGTTATAATTGCATATCATATTGAACCTAAATACACAATTGGTTCAATATGGTGTGCAATCAGGGCTAATAGAACCCAACCAACATTATATGAACAAAATTACTTTCATGGGGATCAACTTCCCTCAATTATGTATAAGATAAAACCAAATACATGATTAGTTGATTATAGTTTAAAATTAGGGCCAATGAAGTCATAATTGACATTAGATATATTCATTTACTTGCATGAGCCTTGGTTGGCCATAATTGCATATTAAATTGAGATAAATACTTTATTGATTGAATATGTTATGTATTTGGGACCAATAAAACCCCTTGTTGACATTATAAGGATGAAATTTCTTACACAAGGCTTGTTTGGACTAAATTTCATATCATATTGAACCAAATATTCTTTCAATTAAATTTTGTACGCAATAAGAATCTTAATTATTATTAGATTGATGTAAATCCTAATAGAGGGTTTAATTGATCTTGATTTCATATCAGATTGAATCAAACACTCAATTATTTGAATAAGGTGTGCAATTAGGGCCCTAATTAAAATTATGTTGACATAATTCCTTAGGCAAGCCTCGATTGGCCCCATTTATGTATCATCTAGAACTAAATACTCGATTGGTTTAATATGTTATATAATCAATTCTAAGTGAGCCATAATTTATATTATATGTGAATGTAATTCCTTGCACACAATTCCTTTGGACCGAATTGCATATCAAATTGAAAAAATAATTATTTTTTAATATGGTGAGCACTTAGATCCCCAATTGATATTATATGGGTGAAATTTCTTATATTGAGGCTCAGTAGGCCCATGGGATCAATTTAGACACAATTAACATCCTTTATATATAGTAAGAATTAGGTTCACATGGATGAAAATTTTAAAAATTGCATCACTAATTACCATAATTGATTTTTTAGGCTCAATTTATGACGATATGGGGGATAATTGGTCCCAAATTCAAATTATTTACTCATATATCTAGGTTCAAGGAGCTCAAATGTGACCCAATCACCATCACAATTGTACCTTATATAACCTAAAACTTATACCCTAAGCCTTAATCCCTAAATTTATTAATTCTTGAACTCTAAAATATAAATATAAACTCTTTAAACCTTGAACCAATCATTTTATCCCAAATTAACATCATTTGGACTAAGAAATAAGTTCACAGGGCCCATTTTTGCATAAATCACATGACTAATTTCCCCATTTGACTAATTCTCTCAATATACATGATGACATCCATGGTATATTGATAACCCAAAAACACATTCTATAGTCACAAATGGTTCCAAGTGATTCAAATTATCCTCAATTATATTTGTGATTAACCCTGTATACCTTAAACTATATATACATTGAAACCTAAGTTGTAAAACATAAGTTCCCTATCTACACTAAACCTTAAATTGTAAACCATAAACTTTCCCAATTTAAAAATTATATTTTAGTCCCAATTAACATCCTTTGTATTAATAATTAGGTCTGAACCATGGCATATCTAGATATTAGACATTAATATACATATCCTTAAACCTAAATCCAATACTCTAATCCTAATCCCTAAAACATAAATAGTAATCCATATACATTAATTCCCACTACATGACACAAACATACATCCCTTCAGATATAACTTACTTTATCATGAGATGTCATAAAATGCACTTTTTAAACATATGGCCAAAACTTATCCTTTAGAATACCAATCTAGTTGTGCATCTAAAGTAACTTGGGGCTATTTTGAGCCCCTTCAACCTAATTAATCAAATAGGAAGAGATAAATGATTATTTTATTCAAGGAGTAATTTGAGGCCAACTTTAATCCCTTCAATAGCAAGAATTGATTTAGGGCAAAATCAAAAGATCAATCTTCTATCATGAATTAATTGAATTAGTCAAGTTGTGAAATTCCATACATGAATTGGGAAAAATTGAGATCCTAAACCAAATTTATATCTAAATTGATTATATAACATGTGTGCAACATTTAAATGTTATAATTGACCCTAATTTTATATAAAATGCAAACATGAAGGTAATCAACTCATAAATATGTGAACAAGTATCTCAAATGTTCTTCAATTACCTTAGTGATTAGACCTTATATCTGATATATTAAACCCTAAACCATGTAAAATTCAAATTTAACCCTATACCTTTTCACATTTACATTAAACCCTAGTACATAATAATTAAACCCCAAACCCTTTAAATTATAGACCCTAAACCAATAAATTTATCTCCAATTAACATCCTTTATATATAAAGTAAGAATTAGGTTCACAAGTATGAACTTGGTCAAAATTTCATCACTTGAATTAAACCACAATTGACGTAATTGGATCAATATATGATGATGTGGGGGATAATTGACCCTAAAATCACATTATTTACTCATAAATAAAGGTTTAAGGAGCTCAAATTTGCACCAATTGGCTTCATTATTATACCTTTTATACCCTAAAACCTAGAACTGTAGAGACTCAAAAACTACATAGTTTTAGATGTCAAAGTGCCTTAAACCCCTACCCAACTCTAAGGTTTGTTGAACACCTAGATGACTTAGCCCATTTATCAATTTGATAAATTAAATTTTTAATTCACCCCTTTTTAACCCATTTTCCTCTAGAACCTTGACCATCTATGGTTAGCCTGACCATCAACGGTCAGGTTTCCAACCCTAATTTAAAGATTTAAAGCATTACCATTTGTATGGGATAAGCATGGCACATTTATCAACTTCCATCCAATTAGTAACTTCCTCTTACACATTTAGTAAATTCATCCTATAAAAGGAGAGAAGTAGGAGAAGAAAGGGATTCATAAATCCAATAATTTAAATTCAAGCTATCTTGCATCTAGGTATCCAGCATCATTTAAGCAAGAAAGTAACATCAATGACACTCAAACCTCTCTTGGTATAACTTTATAAGGTTTAAGTACTGTCACTCTAGCCAAATTGCTTCACCCCTCCACCACCAAGTTACAAGTATCTCTTGCTTGTTTTCTTTGTTTTATATTCCATTTCTAACTTCCCTACTCTATCAAACCCATCAGTATCTTATTTCTCATTCTTTTGATCTATAATATATCTCTGTTTGCCTAATTAACTAGTTTACAATCCTTTTTTTTATCATTTCTAGAATCACATAGGTAACTATTGATGGTTAGCTCAACCATTGATGGTCATCTCAACCATCGATGATCACCCAACTGCCAATAATCACCCCAACAACTGATGGTTCACCCAACCATTGATGGTCATTTTGGAAATAAATAACAAGATTTCTTCACCCCCTTGACCCAAACCAAACCCAATTTTTTGTGTTTTATCCTAGTCATAGAGACTTTTATTATTATTTAAACCTGACCCCAACTATCTTAGCATTAGTATTGACCCATTTTTTCTATATTTAGTGTTTTTATTTATTTTCATCTCATTGTACATGCATTTTTTTTCTATTTATTGAATTCAAGTATTCCTTTTTTTTCATTTTTATCAGCTTAACTATTATAAATAGTGGATTGATAGCCTCTTAGAAAGTATACGCTTCTTGGATCAAAATCACACTAGGTAGTCTATCTCAGCCATACATCTAAAAACACATTCTTTAGTGTCTCTCTTATATTTAGGTTATTCCTTCTAAGCCAAAGAGGAGTTTTCACCATCATCTAGATCATTCATACACATTATCAAGTATCCATTTACATACCCAATTACTAGTTTCATTACTTGATTACAAATTAAGAAATGAGTAAAACTTAATCTAAGACATTTTGGCACACTTGGTGGGACCTAACATCCCTTTTTCTTCCTTTATTATATGCTCATCGAATGACATATGAAATTTATTTTGGGATTAAAAGAAACCTTTTACATACATTGATTGTTTGTTTATCTTAGTTCATCTAGTAATTTAAAAGCAAGGTAATTAATCATAGTATTCACTCTTGTTATCACACACTTATACAAACAACATAAACAATCAACACATCAAAAAATACATGAGATAAAGTCCAACTAGGATTTCATCACCTAGTAGTAAACCTTACCCCTTCCCAACAATCCTACTTAGAGGTAATTACCAAGGGAAGAACCAACTCAACATTTTAGTTGAGTATAAAATCTGAGATTCAGTATAATTTAGTTAAGCACCTAACACCTTTATAATTTTGATGTGTGAAGTGAGGTGGTAGGCCCAAATAAGATGCCACATGAGGACCTATACATAACCTAAAACCAACCTTATATTTCTTCTTTAGTACATACTCTAGAAGCCAAATTTCCTCTTCACACTTTCTAATGCATAAGCCAAAAGTAATTTAAAAAAATTATCCTATGTTTTTAAACACACTTTAGTTTATGATTGATTTCCTTGAATTTTTTTCTTTTCTTGCTCTTTATTTGAGGTGTGAGTTTTATCATTTTATCTCCTATTTCCTCTCATGGTATTTACTAGATAGTAGTTGAGGAATCAAAACAACCAACAACCACCTTCTTCTTCCTCATTCATGGAGTGTACCTCTGATGCTAAAGGTTCTCTTCATTTTTCTCCCCCTCCTACCAAGCCTCTGATTGTTGTTTAGGGTGATCCATATTTCACCACTTTCCTTGATAACAACCCCATGGCTCTTCAACATTACTTAGACACCTTATCTAACCATACCCCTTTTGTTTGAGTTCTTCCTACAGATCTTCCCTATGGTATCGCTCCACATATTTTGGTAGGTATCACCTCAACCCAACCTATGCTCACCCAAGCCTCTTCTTCATTCAATATCCCACCTATTACTGATCCCCAAACTCCATCCAACATCCCAACCGTTAATCAAACAACTACTACCCCAACAAATACCTCCAAAATTAGATAAAACTTAACTTTGTCACCTATACTCCCTATAGTTTGGGGGTATCTTCTAACCCTATTTCTATCATTCCCCTTAGTTCAACCGACCCATAAAATTCTACCCCACTATAGAGTCTGGTACTTTCCATAGCTCAAACCCTCTCACTAATTAGCATTTGAGTTACCAATGATCAATAACCAACTAGAAATTTCATACCCCCATGCCAATCTACATCCATACCACCATCCACCAACCCAAACATACCTATAACCCAACTTATATCAATCCATCAACAAGTACCCATGACATTTTACCCATATCATTCTAACCCATAAAGATACATAGCACTTTCCACCTAACCGTTTGTGCCAATCAACCCTTATGTGTCACCATCCCAACCTCTTATGAACACTTACCAATATATGTCTTCTTCAACACCAATTGTCACTTATCCATACATTTCTACCACCCAACCATAACAATGCTTAACACCTAATTATGCAGCTTCCAAACCATAAAAAAAATTTAGTCCAAATGTTAATGGACAAAATAAACAACCTAGAATCATCTATCTTCGGGTCTCATAACCTTTTATCCTATGATCAAATATGTAATGATCCCATTCATCCATCCATCCCTATCCATGCTTATCCTCCTTAATGGGAATTACCTAAGTTTTCCAAATTCCAAGGTAAGGAGGACCCCCAACATCATTTGAGAGCATTTTGTCATTCTTGTTATTTGATCACATATGATGATTCTCTTCTCCTTCATACCTTCCCCATGTCTTTATCAGGACCTGCCCTTGATTGGTATAGTTCTCTCACCAAGCACTCCATATTTTAATTCACCCAACAATCCCAAATCATTTAATTTTTTTTTTGTAAACATATCTAAAAATATTTCAATTACTGACCTCTATTCTATTAGGTAATTTGATGATGAATCAATTTCCCAATTTGTAGCTAGATGGAGAGGTCTCATCGACCAACTTAATTTTTTACTACCACAACATGAGATCATTGATTTTTGTTCTTAAGGTTGTACCAAACATATTTCCCCCACTCTTCAAGTTCAAACTTTCAAAACTTTTGACCAAGAATTCACCATGGCATGTAAACTTGAAAACTGAACCATTGATGAAGGGAAATTGAAACTGTGCAACAAGAATTCTACATTTAAATCCCGTGATCCCCCTCCAGCCAAACTACTAACCAATCTAACCATTCCAATATCAAATCAAAAACATTTATAAACTCATTTATCCTAAAAATTGCTCCGCCACCAACTGTCAACCAACCCCATCAAACCAATTCTTCCAACCCTTCCTACCAATAAAAGCTAAACAAAAACTGAGCTCCTCTAAAATAATATACTCCCATAGGGGACTATTATGATTTAGTTTTGGAAAACTTTCTCAAATCTAACCTCATCCAAATTCTACCTATTAAACCACCCGAACAATTTAATGCTTCTCATCCCATGCCTAATTGGTACAATGAAAATGATCATTGGGCCTTTCATCAAGTTATTGGACATGACATCAATACATGTAATACCTTCAAAAGTTTTGTCCAAAGCTTAATTGGTAGTGGAGAACTTGCATTTGATAATCTAAACACACCTCTTAATTAGTCCCTCAACATATTTCATAAACCTTTTCCTAATCATGCTCCTTCTACCCATCACCATGACAACAAGCCAGAATCATCTCACTCTCATGAGGCACACATGATCAACATTATTATTAGTGAGCCCATTGTTGAGGAGACCACTGCCAAGACTACTTCTTCCTACATTTCACTTATAAAAGTAGTTAACTCACCTTTTATTCCTTTGGATACCCAAATAAAGGAATCAACCACTCCTCTATTTTCACCTAATGATACCTTCACTTTATCTACCTCTCCATTGTTGGAAACACCAAAGGAGACAACCTTTGCATTAACCACTTCTTCCACTCCACCCATTGAAGTAGTATAACTACCCTCCATTCCTTCAGAAACCAAAAAAAGAAGTAACCATGTCCATTCCTTCACTTGAGGACACTAAATATACCTCCTCCATCATAGAACCATCCATTCCCTCTTTGGAAACCATCCCACAATAGAAAGTTACCTCATTCACCCAACTACTAATTTTGGAACCTCCCATTAAGAACAAGGATGACATAACCATTCTCTCTTCTCCACTTAGGGGCTTAATTTTTGAAATTTATGACCAAGTAACCAAACCCATGTACAAGACCTTTTTGAGACTAGTTCAAAGTCTAGAGTTCACTTCTCAACCCAACTTTGATAGAGCCACCTTTTGGCATCATCTTGGTCTCCCATACCAAAACAAATCTAAATTCCCAACCTCACTTGAATCCACCCTTAAACCCATTGTTACATCTCCATCTAACACATATCCTTCCAAAACCATAGGAGAACCATACAAACTTCCTCCATCTAACATTTTCAAATCACCTATTACCCCTCTTACCAAGCCTATCAATAATATAGGAATCCTTCCCACACTTATTTGAACTAACCCCTCTTTGAAGTTGGACTTAACCACATCTAGTACATCAAATAAGCCCCCAACAAAACCAACTAAGAAGATAGAGTTATGAAAACCTTAATCTTAAACTAGACCCACACCACCTCCTTCCCGATTGCCTTCTATCTTAGGACAACATCCTTATACCATCCTAGTTACGTATTCTTTCTCTAGTAAGCCATGTCACTTTTCCTTACCTAAACCTACACCCACTAAATCATCTAGTTCCCCATCATTATTAAATAAATTATCTACCTCTACACTTCCACCTATATCCAACCCCTCATCATCTAAATCTTCCACTCCCAAAGCATTGACCCTGAAACCAACCATAACTAAACAATCCCAATCCCCAACTAAAACCATTCTACCACCTATAAATTCTAGGGTGAAAACTACTTCTAAGAAGCTTTCTATCCTTAAAAATATAAAATCAACACTTCTAACACCTTTTAATGAATCTTATTCAACAATCCTATAAAGGTTTTTGAAAAGTTCTTCCATTAGCTTGCCACCTATCAAACCATTCTACTCTTCCAATACCAAACCCTCCTAGTTCAATGTTAACTTGATATGTGCATATCATAGGGCACTAGAGCATGACATAGATAATTGAAAATCTCTCTAAACACTTGTTCATAGTGTATATGATGAAGATGATCTATTATCAATAGAACCTCTTTTACCCCCATTACCAATCCTACCATCAATTTAACCTACCCAAAATTTTCCTACTCCACCACTCTCATCCAAGAGTGAAGGGGAGGAACCTAAGCGACCACCAAACCTAGAAAATCCCCCATCCATAGTATTCATATGGTTACCCACTTGCAGACCCAATAGAAGGATAAGGGAAAAGCCAAAGTCTCCATTCCTTGGACATACCCTTCAACCCTTCAACCTTCTAACCAAACCCAAACATCTACACCTTCACCTATATCACCACCAAAGTCCAAAGTATCCATTATAGGACCCTTTCCATCTAACCCATCTAAATCCATCTAATGTATTATGTTGAAACAAATTCACCAGACACTAGTGAAAATGAGCCTTTATGAAGTAATCAACACCTTGCCCCACCATCATCAAGAACTGATAAAGGCTCTGTAATCTATAGAGGTTCAACTAGATGATCCTTAACCTCTTACACCTTTTATGGGAGCCCTCCACATTTATGCCTTTGTCACCTTTCAAGATTCAAAAATACCTCTTGTTCATCTTAAGGATTCTAATCCTCCCCTCTTTATCACTACACACATCAATCACACCCACATCAAAAGGGTGATTATTGATGGAGGATATATAATCAACATTAGCTCCTCCCAAGCTTATGACTAACTTTAGCTACCTAAGAACATCATGTTAGAAATCATATTGATTCTTCACTCTTTTAATGATATCATGGCCATAACCTTAAGGGTAATTGTCCTTCATATCCACTTAGGACCATACAATATTCCTAAACTATTTTACATTATACATGGAAAGTTCTAATAAAATGTGTTACTTAGATTCCCTTGGATCCATGCCATGAGTTGTGTCCCCTCCACCCTACATCAATGTATCAAATTTGAGTATGAATGTTAAGTTGTTACCATCAAAGCTGACCCTAGTCCTTTTTCCTCTTGTAATATTACATATTAGCCTAATGATGTTCTTATTCCTTCATCATCCACCTCATCATAAACTACTAACAACACTACCTTAATTTTAGCTAAAAACCATAGCATTTCCATCCATAACCATGATGAGGCTTCCACTAGCTCATCAATCCCTTCTTCCTAGATTCCCGTAAAGGACCTCTTAGAATCCACATTACAATGTCTCTCATTTGGGGAATATCATCTTTTTGCCTTGGATGTTTTCCGTATTCCCTGAGAGTATGGGAACCTTAAACATGACCCTTCAAATGATCCTAACATTAGTACCATCATCCATTTCAAGCTCCCCAATAATCAAACAAATTTCATCTATGGGAGATTCAACCATCCACTTCTTGCTCCTACAACCACTCCTCATATCTAACCGTTCACCTCTAACTTCTCATATCTTAACAAATTATCCTTTTCTAAAGCTTATCTTTATAGGTGTTCTTAGAAAGAGTTTGTCTTATGCCTTTATAAACATGTACCTCATGAGCTATTCATAATCAAAACTCAAAAACCTTATTAGTTATTTAGCCTTGGATTTATGCCACCAGAAGAACCCACCTCACCAAAACCCATCACCACCATCAATGAGGATGATTCATCTTCACTAACCCTATCTCCCTCAAAATTTGAGGAACTTAATATCATCCTATCTAATTTTTTATCAATACCATTAGTTTTGCCTTTGACCTATCAAAAGGGTGGTTAAACAAAGACCCTTCCTCTCATTCATCCTAAAATGACATAGTGAGATTCTCCTATTATCAACACCATTCAAGATCAGGATGATGATTTTATTCGCACCTATCTTGGTATGGGGGGTTATTTTATCCATAAATCCCTTCCCCTGGAGAACCAAACCATGTTTAATGAATCCACCATTAATGTTAACTTGGGTACTCAAGACAACCCTTATATCATTAAAATTAGCTAATTTTAAAAATCCATAGAGCAACAAGGTTACCCTTCTTTCTGTCATGACCTTCAAATAGCCTTTTCTTGGTCCCATTAGGATATGCCTAGAATTAAGCCTTATATTTCACTCCACAACATTTTCACCTATCCTAAGGTTAATCCAATGTGGCAAAATCTTCACAGGATACATCCTTGCATCACCCTTCTTATCAAAAAAGAACTTCAGTGTCTCTTGTCTATTGACTTCATCCAACCCAATGATTACCTATAATTGGTATCTAACATTGTTCCCATTACCAAACCTATAGTGGAATTCACCTTTGTATCAACTTTCATGACCTTAACTTTACTTACCCAAAAGATGACTTCCCTATGCCCATTATTGACCAACTTGTTGATCTTACAACTAGGCATGAGATGTTATCCCTCATGGATGGTTTATCAAGATATAATAATATCTTGATTGCCCCCAAAGATCATCATAAAAATTCATTTATCACCCCATGGGGGACATTATATTATAGGGTCATGCCATTTGGTTTTAAAAACACTATAGTAACCTATCAATGTGCCATGACCTACATTTTTCATGATCTCATCCATAAAATAATCAAAGACTGTGTGGATGATCTCCTTGATAAATTTAAACACTAAAAAGATCACCTCACCATTCTCACAATCATCTTTGATTGACTAATCCATTTTCATGTCAAGCTCAATCCTAAAAAAATCATTTTAAGGGTCTTATTTGGAAAACTTCTTGGATTTATTGTTTCCCTTTGAGGAATCAAAATAGACCCTACCAATGTTTGAGTGATATTGGAGATACCTCTTCCTTCTAATCTTAAGAAATTTCACACCTTGTAAGGGAAGCTCCAATCCATCTGTCACTTTATCTCTTAGCTATCAGATAGATGCCAACCCTTTCACCATCTCTTCAAGAAAGACACTTCTTTTAAGTTGACCAAGGACTGTCAACAAGCCTTTGATTGAATTAAGGAGTACCTTTTCTCTCCACCTGTCCTCATCCTTCCTAGAGAAAATTAACCCTTATACCTTTATATATCCACCATGAACCATTATTTAGGGGAATTTCTCACTCATCATGATGAACATAACAAAGACCAAGCCATCCACTACATTAGTCACACACTTATAGAATATGAGACTCAGTATACCCATCCAAAGAAAATTTTCCTCACTCTAGTCTTTGTGGCCTCCAAAATTCATCACTACCTTTTTAATCATAAAACCTATGTCATCACTAAAACTGACCCACTCAAGTACATGCACTCTAAACCATACCAAAACTAGCATAGGGTTAAGCAGCTCATGATCCTAGCTAAATTTGATCTTGAGTTCTTCAAAAAAATTCAATTAAAGGTCAAGTGATCTCCAACCAATTATTCGAAGCTCCTCTACTAGATAACCAACTGCTTCCTCTTTCTTTTCAAAATGAATCCATCATAACTCTTTCTTATGAGGAACCCACCTACCAAGTGACCATATTTTTTATGGCTCTAACTGCTAACATGGTGGGGTAAATAGAGTTATTCTCATTCCTCTCAATGGTGAACCTCTTCCCCTTTCCTTCAAACTTTATTTTTTATGCATCAACAATGTGGCTGAGTACAAATCCTTGGTCATAAATCTCCAAACCACTCTAGCCTTGGGGATAAAAATAATCAGTATCTTTGGTGATTCCTAACTTGTGATCAACCAGGTCAACAAATCTTACCAATGTAAAAATGATTTCCTATTTAAGTACAAGAAACCTGTGGATAAACTCTTATCATCATTTGATGATTACCTTATCCAGTCAGTTCCTTGATTTACCAACAAATTTATAAATAAGATGCATTCCCTTGCTTGCTAAATCCCATCTTATCCTACTAAATATAAACTATTTATCACCATCTATTAATTCATCACACCCTCATACATCAGTTCTGACATTCCTACCATTTTTAGTGTGGAAGCATCTCCTTCTGACATTTGGTACAACCAAACTTATAACTACCTTAACCTTCATGTTGTTCCTCCTAACCTTTGAAAGAATGATCGAAGAGATTTTTTTCAAATTACCTCTCATTACACCATACTAGGGGGAATCCTATAAAAACATGGCTTTAATAGTCTCCTTCTCCATTGTCTTTGCAATCATGAAGCTTGCCACACTATCAAGGAAACACATGATAGAATCTATGGGGGACATTTTAGTGGTCTACACATTAAGAAATGTGTCCTTCACCTTGGGTATTATTATCCCACTCTTAATCAGGATTATTTTGATTATGTAAATAAGTGTTTCAAATGTCAATAGCATGTTAATTTACATCACACACTATCCCATGGACTTCGTGTGTCTAAAGATTATTAGCCCTTCTCATAATGGGGTCTTAATCTTATTAGGGAAATTAATCCTCATTTTTCATAATGACACCTATTCATCATTAATGCTATTGAATATTTCACCAGGTGGGTCAAGGTCATTCCTCTTATCTTGACCAAATCTATAGATATTATTGACTTCATCACTCATCACATCATCTTCCACTTGAACATTCCTCATAATATCATCACTAACAATGGAAAATCCTATATAAAAAAGAAAGTTTAAGGTCTATGTGATGCTTTTGGCATCAAATTAATTTTTTCCTCACCTTATCATCCATAATCAAATGGATAGGTCAAAGCCTCTAACAAAATACTCAACAAAATATTACCTCACTTTATGGGCCTATCGCACTAGCATTTAAACCTCTATGATGTTACCCCTTTCTCTCTCATCTTTGGAGTAAAGTCAGCCTTACTGATCGAAGTCCAAATTCCTTCACTCTACCATTTACCATATACATTATAAGAAAACCATAATCATGGAATAACCATGTCATATATATAAACATTGTCATCATTCTATCAACATCTCTAAATAAAATAATATATCATAAACATGAAGTCACCATGATCCTATAGACCTAAAAATATCTATCTCATATCCATATAACATATCATGAATAAAATCATTCTATCACCACACTCAATATTCATCTTTGATCATATACATATCATATCCATCCATTGAATAAAACATATACATATATGAAAAACATCATAAATAACGTAATTAAATCAATCATCTACATATCTGAAATCATACATCACTAAGCTAATGTCATCATTCAACACAACATCATGATCATAAATTGATCCTTGAAATCCATCATCATAATATACCATACCCATGACATGAACAAAAACAACCAATCTATGTATCTTCTCATAACACATAATCATCATAAAAATCATGAACATTAGAACATAATCATCATGTCATCAATATAATCAAATGCCAACATGTCATCAATATAATCAACATAATCATCATATACGTCAATAATGAAATAATGTATCTATCTATGTCACTCATATACATCTCACATAATTGGCATGTAGGTCAAAATCAAAGCAATATCCATTTATGACAATAAAACTCAAGCCCTTGGGGTACCACTCCCACTCACTCCATTGGCACCTACAACTATACCTGTACCTATACTACCATCTAGTGGTGGTTCTCTTAATACCCCTGCTTGATCAATTGTGGAGGCACATTATCTTGGGGTAATTATAGATGGACACCTACTAGCCTGGCCCTTTAATCCCCATTCTCATCTCTAGTGGAAAATACTCCAACACTATCACCTCATAATATCTTAGCTCCTCAATGATGGTTAGGTACCATGTCCTCATAATTTTATCAAGTGGTCCTTAAAATGCTACAAACATTCCTACCCTGTATATCAATGAATCTTTCTCTTGAGTCACTAACCCAAGAGAGATCCTCACCTAATCACACTCTCCAATTAAATTAGAAACTTACCCCTATAAGCTAGTCACTTGTCCCTATAATCCTATTATTTGGGCCTATATTACTACCAGTTCTACCTATGGCTATCCATCTAGTCTACCACCTTATACTAGTACACCAACAAGATCCACATCCATACGTTACTGACCACTATCACCCCATCTAAAGTCAACTACTACATATCTAGCCTAGTAATAGGCTACATATCCATCTACAACATTGGCATCATCTATGAGATATCTCACCAACAACTCTTCCTAGTCTAAAATGACATCCCATGGCTATAGCTCTCAGAGTAAGAACTTAGCACCCTCTCTCTTATATCATGGAAAATCTAGTGGGATATCCTACACTAGTCCAAACTATCTTCATACTTGATCAAATAAGATAAGCTCCATCTTTCCCTCCCACATCTTATATATCTATTGCCAACTCTATAGTGATAATGTGTGGTATTTATACCCTACCTAACTTGGCTAGCTCACATAGGGCCTCCACATTATGTTGCCTACCACCAAACCATCCAAATAATCTCTAAACCACTCTATATCTTTAGTACAACCACCAACCCATGTCATTACATAATACCCTCTACATCTCATGAATCCAACATTGCATTCAATTGGCATATACCCATCCCAAGGAAGCTCAATGGTCTCAACACTCATATGTGTTAGTATCCCCAATAATGGAGCACAAACCCAATATTAATCCTATACAACTAGTGTGATCAGAAGGCCCAAATCTCCCTATATATCTATACCAATAACATGGGGGTCCAATCAAACATATTATCTTAAAAAACATCTCTACTAGTACTCCCAATAGTAGACATGGAAACTGACTACTACTCGAATCTAGCTACATAAAGTAAGACACCCCCATCATCATCAATAAGCGTATGTTGCTAGGGTCCCTTTTGTATAATGGTCCATAATAAACCCCACTTATATGATATCTATCCTAAACCTAATTTTCTATATATATTAGGTCCATGAAATAATCTTTCTCATCACTCTCTACATGATAGATCAGATCCCTTAGATGGGTAGTCATGTGAAACATTGAATTTCTTCCAAGAAAACCATAAATTATCCCATCAGTAATAAGAAAGTGTTCATGGATGGGTCCCATCTCTCGATGAGAGCCATGGTCATAGCTACATCACATGGTAGGTGATGGTAGTGTCTCATGGCCCCTAGGCCAACCTCCTCCATATGCCTCCACTCTACATCTATCATCCCATCTTGAACCTTGGAAAATACCTTAAGGACTTAGTCCCTCTTATGAATCTAATAATGGGTATACAAACAAAGAAACAACAATATTAGCATGGCCACTTAGTTTTCCACATCAAGCTAAGTACTAATCTACACCTATCTTTTTCACATTATTCCACTTTAACCCATCATTACCTCTAACACTAAAAACTAAGATTTACCTTTATTCACACTAATTTTACCGTCATCTTACCCTCAAACTCTTTCTATCACAAAAGAATACCATATTCCACATAACTTTATCTAAATTACTAACCCTCGACCCTCCCACATAAAATGTCTTTGACCTCATTTTACCAACCATTATTGAAATCATACCCTATCACTCCTACATTTATCCTTTTTCATCATAGAACACATCTCTTCCACAATTTTCAACACATCTTCACTATACTCCTTTTAACCCCACTCATAACTATAATAAACTATTTTTTAAGCTTTTAAAACTATATTAGAACATTTAATATTTACCATTTCACATTTTTAAAAAATTTATAAACATTAACACTCTTTAACCAACCTTTCCCCTTAAAATTCTAATATCAATGGTTCCTCAAACCATCAACAGCCCTTAGGGATATTTTTACCCCCAAATTTGATCATCGACAGTTGGACTAAACCATCAACGGTCACTATGTGTGACTGCTAACTATGCAACCCTCAAACCCTTGACCTCATATACCTCAACAAAACACTCCCATTCTCATAGTAGCCTAGCTAAATTTGTTCCCTACCCTGATTCACAATCACCACAACTTTACCATCCACATTTTCCCATTCCTTTGACCAAATTCAACAAAACCTAAATTTAGGGCATCATTTTCCAACACACATTCAATACCCTTACAATTTTATTCCCAACTCCTTAAATCCATATTCTACAACCAACAACATAATTCACCTCATTGTCTAATTTAAGATAGAATCTACGTCATTTTGTGATTAGTGATGTGGTCGAATCCCTCTTCTTGTTGCTTGGTCATGCCCTCCTCTACCCTCCATCTGGTCAAACCTTGAACTCCCCCACACACTATCTATGAATCAATCAAATCCACCTTAAAAGGTAAATATAAGCAGATAAAATGCATCAATCTCCTAGAGCACACATTGATAAAATTCAAATGGTAATAATGAATTACCATTTCAATTTTAATCTTTTGGTATTTTAGGTTTTTCTTCATTGTTGATGGTTAGGGTGACCATAAATGATCGACCCTAGGGAAAACCCTAACTAGTGATAGTTGGGGTCTCACATTATTTTTCCAATATTTTAGCACCACACCTAGGTGTTACCATTTTAAGAGATTACCTTATCTCCCTCCTACCAACCACTTGACCTTTCATAGCTTACCCTTTATTTAATAACCTATTTGACCATGTAAAACTCAATGTTGGCCAAATTTGACCCTCACATTCACATATTTTCTGGTGACTAGGCTTTGATCATTTTGACCACACTATCCAACCTTGCCATGTTCCAACTTTGAAATTCTCACCACCTCATGCTTGACCAAACCATTTATGTTGTTTTATAGGAGCACTTCCTACCTTGGATAAATATCAATGATGTCGACCCTACAAAGATGACTTGATAGGCATGACCTGATTAGCTATGACCAATACTATGCACTGGTCACCCTAACTTATGTCTAACTAGAACCCAAACATATTTTTAATAACACTGAAAACTATAGTCTTTGTATCATCTTGGTTATCACACTAAATCCCATTTTGTTCATGTGTTTGCATTTCAGATGCCTAACCTATTTTGTGTCACCCACCTTATGGCTACCCATTTACCATTTATCAAACTTTGCCCTAGTTTTGATTTCACCTCATCAACTTCTAGATTGAGGGGGACTACCTCCTCCCATAATCAAGGCAACTAGACCATGACCAACAGGTTATCTATTTATGTTTTTTATCTTATTAATTCGAAGCTACATAACAAAAAGGGGCAAAATTTAAGCACTCAAAAACTACATAATTTTAGATGTCAAAGTGCCTTAAACCCCTACCTGACTCTAAGGCTAGTTGACTTAGCCCATTTATTAATTTACTAACTTAACTTTTT
Source organism: Torreya grandis (assembly GCA_037957365.1). Lineage (NCBI taxonomy): Eukaryota > Viridiplantae > Streptophyta > Pinopsida > Cupressales > Taxaceae > Torreya > Torreya grandis. Next base: position 1,069,380 of record JARHVA010003148.1, on the reverse strand, counting down.
AATTCACCCCTTTTTAACCCATTTTCCTCTAGAACCTCGACCATCGGTGGTCGTCCTAACCATCGATGGTTATCTTAACCATCATGGTTAGGTCTCTAAGCCTTTTTTAAAGCTTTAAAGCATTACCAATTGTACATGATAAACATGGAACATTTATCATCTTATATTTTGTGATGTAAACTATTTTTAAAGCATCATAATTAGGAGCTTTCTCCTCTATCTAATTATTAACTTCCTCCTACACATTTAGTAACTTCATCCTATAAAAAGAGAGAAGCAGGAGAATAAAGGGATCCAAAAATCTAACAATTTACATCTAGGCTATAGTGCATCCAAGTATCAAATATCCCTTTATCAAGTAAGCAACATCAACAGAGACTTGAACCTCTATCATTATCAGTTTTGAATGCTAAAGTATTATCACTCTGGCCAAATTGCTTCATCCCTCCACCACCAAGTTATAGGTATCTCTTTACTATTTTTTAAATTTATATTCCATTTCTAACCTCTCTGACCTATCAAACCCATTGGTATCTTATTTATCAGTCCCTTGATCCATAAAAAAACCTCAATTTTCACAATTACCCAATCTACAATACTTTTTTGATCATTTATAGAATCATATAGTAACCACCGATGGTTAGCTCAACTATCAAAGGTCATCTCAACTATCGATGGTCACCCAACCACTGAAGGTTAGCCCAACTGTCGATGCTTTACCCAACCATCAATGGTCATTATGGTAGAAAATAACAAGTTATTTTCACCCCTTTAACCCCAAAAAAACATTTTTTTGTGTTTCTACTTGGTCACAAAGGATATTTTTATTTTTTGAACTTGACCCAACTATCTTAGCATGAGTATTGGCCCATTTTTGTTATATTTAGTGTTTTTATTTATTTTCATCTCATCTTATATGCATTTACTTTATAGTTATTAAATACAATCATTATTTCTTTTCATTTATATTAACTTAATTAATATAAATAGTGGATTGACACCCTGTTAGCAATCATATGCTTCTTGGATCTATCTCACACTAGGCACTCCACTCAACCATCCATCTAACAAGCCCTTCTCTAGTGTCTTTCTTATCTATAAGTTATTCCTTCTGAGTCAAATAGGAGTTCTCACCATTGTTTAGACCATGTGTGCATATTATTAGGTATCCCTTTACACACCCTATTACCAATTTCATTACTTACATTCAAATTAAAAAAATAGTGAAAATTAATTTGAAACAATACCCTAAGCCCTAATCCTTAAGGTTGATAATTCTTAAACTTTAAACCATATATATAAACTCTTTAAACCTTGAACCAATTGTTTTAACCTAAACTAACATCATTTAGACTAAGAATTAAGTTCATAGGGCTTAGTTTGGCCTAAATCACATGACTGATTACCCCATGTGACTAATTCACTCAATCTGCATGATGACATCTAGGGTATAATGACAACCCAAAAACACATTATATAGTCATAAATGTGTCCAAGTGATTCAAAATATCCTCAATTATCTTTGTGATTGACCCTATGTACCCTAAACCATATAGACATTAAAACCTAAGTTATAAACCATAAGTTCTGTATTTACACTATACCCTAAATTATAAGCCATAAACTTTCCCTACTTACCAATGTCAATTTAGTCACAATTAACATATTTTGTAGTAAGAATTAGGTTTAAACATGGCATATCTAGTGATTGGATAACAATATATAGGTCTTTAAACCTAAACCCTATGCCCTAATCCCTAATCCCTATAACATAAGTTACAAGCTATATGCCCTAATGCCCACCACATTACACAAACATGCATGCCTTATGATATAATTGATTTTATCATGATATGTCATAAAATGAATTTTTTAAATCTATGGCCAAAACTTAGGCTTTGCAGTACTAATCTAGCTATGAATCTGAAATAAATTAGGGATATTTCAATCCCCTTAAATCTAATTTCATCAATATAAAATTTGATTTGGGGGTTGATCATCACTAATTTTCCCTAATTACCATCGTGATTGTACCTTATATACCTTAAAATCTATACCCTAAGCCCTAATGCTTAATGTTCCTATTCCCTAAACTCTAAACCACAAATATATACTCTGTAAGCACTAAACTAATCATTTTAGCCAAAATTAACATCATTTAGACTAAGAATTATCTTTGAGATTAACCCTGTGTACCCTAAACCTAAGCCCTAGACACTATAACCTAAATTGTAAACCAAAAACTTTGCCTATTTAATAATTTATTTAGTCCAAATTAACATCCATTGTAGTAAAAACTAGGTTCACACATGGCATAGAATGCTTAGACTTTATATACACCCTTAAAACCAAACCCTACACGCCTTAATCCCTAAACCTTGAAACATAAATTATAATCCCTAATCCATAAAACATAAATTATAATCCCTAATCCATAAACCCTATGCACTAATGCCTTAATCCCTAATCCCTTATCTATATTAAGTATAACATGATCACATTATACTTAATATAGGTAACACCCAGTTCTCATTGCCAATCACTAACCCTAAATCTTATATTAACAATAATTTGATCATGTTACTACATAATATGATCATGTTATTGTTAACACAAGCTTATTAATGCTTTCGATGGAGTAGAACCTTGTACAACACCTAACAAAATCATGTTATTATTGTTTTAGACTAATTTCACATCATAAAAATTATTTTTAACCCAAATCTAGAATTAATTCCCCATAAACATTCTCTATGTACTTTTATGAGATTTGTGGTACCTGTTTACATAACCCTATCTTTGAAAAGTTGTCAATTATTCCTTCTCATGGGTGATTGATCATGTTTGAGGAAGAGAAATATGTTGAAGAAGAAAAAACCAAAGGCATTAAAATATTTTAGAGACAAACACAAGGTATAAATGCAAAAACTTCATGGTAGATAAGGTATAAACCCTAATCATGATGAACCAAATGCCATAGATAATGAGCTAATTGACAATAATATATTAAGCAATAATGAAACTTACTATAATCAATTGAATAATAATGAAATTGACCATAATTAAATAAATAATAATAAAATTGAAAATAATTAATTAGTTAATGTTGGAGGTTTTCATTTAAAGTTCTATGTTTTTAATTTTGTTTATGATGTGTCTATGTATGATGCTTCACCATCCATGAATGAAAAAAATTTGATGGAAACAAATAATGATGAAATTAACCATAAATAAAATCTCATGGAAACATGTAATGAATAAATTAACAATGAATAAAATGTCATCCCACCTCTAAAGAATGAAAATAGTAACAATTTTGAAACACACTCTAAACAAATTCCACCATTACCAACACCTCCATGAATTGTGTATAGAAAATACAAGTACTTAATTGAATTTGATGAAAATATTTTAGAACCAATGCATAACAAATTTTTTGATCACCATTCAAGAAGATTGGCTTAACAAATTTGGGATAATTTCATAATTTGGATTATGATAGTCAAAGATGTCAATTATTTGTTTCATTGATAAAATTGATTAAGATGAGACCAATAATAATGTACACATTGGGACTAAGAACATCTAACATGGATGATAAATCAATGAAATTATTGAAAATATATAGGATGCATATAATATTATAAGCCTAAAATCATGAACTTAATATTTTAATGTTGCTTGATGTATACTTAAAATATGTGTAGTAAGTGACAAAATAGTAAAAAAATGAATGGTTTCAAAAATAAGTCGAACACTTAATATAAACAAAAAAACAATAATGAAAGAAATTGAAATACATGAAAGACTGAATGAACCTAATACCAATGAGCTCTGGGCACTCTCTAGAAGACTTCCACGAAAGGATAAGGTTATAGCTAATATTTTCAAAGAGTTACTTGCTCAATTTTGGAAACATAATACAAGAGTTTTTCCCAATGCAAGAGATGTGAAAAGAAGATTTGGTTTTCATAACCATGAACCATATCCAAAAAATTTATTGGATGTGACTCAAACAAAATTATAGTCTAATTTTTTGGAAAAATGTCCAAAAATTTTTATTTGTCAAAGATATTTTGAGATGGTAAAACTTTTTATGTTAAAATAAATCACACATACACCACTTATTGTTGTAGGCAACATGTTGAATTTTCAATGCACTATAATATTTTTTACCATATTCATTATAATTTACATACTATAAACATTTTTTAAGAGTGTGGAATATAATTTCAACCAAAATTAACTAGGGAATTTAATCCAACTATCTTTTACAAAAGATCGGATGGACAATTATTTTACAACAAATCATGTTTAAATAGAATTTGTAAAATTTGTGGTGGATTAATAAAATTAAAAAAAATGTATCCATGAGGATATTACAAGTGCAATTAGATAGGAATTAGTTGGTTTAATCAAATATAAATCAGTTACTTATTAAGTAAAATATGGTAAAGAATCTAAAAGGTGTGAGCTTGTTACAAAAAAGATAACTATTTCTAAATTTTATGTTAAATTTAGGGAGAAGATTGTTTATGAGTATGCAAGGCACATACACAAATATAGATGTTAGAGGTACAAGACACTAAGATGGGGGGGACGGTGGGGTGAATCAGTTGTGGTAAATAATCCAATTCAATTTCCAAACCCTTCAAACACTTAAGCTTTCAATACAATCATTTAAAAAACACACAAGATGTTTATAGAAATGAACAATGAAGATAAAGAAATATCACACACACAACATAATATATATGTGGGAAACCCTCTTTGGGTAATAAAACCCACTGTCAAGCCTCCAAACACTTGTACTACTTATCCTATAGGGTATTACAAACTAGAGATTGATCAAGTCTTTTTGAACAAGATTTAGTGAAATACCTATTCTATAAGGAGCACCTACCCCTAAGATGATCAAGTCCTCATGACAACCTATTTGTCAAGTCCTTTTGACTCAAAACCTTGGTTAGGTACTTTTAACCAAAATCCTTTAGTAAAACACCGATGAATTGAACACCTCCACCTTAGAGCTAATGTATTCAACACATGATGATGGATCTCTGATTTTATAACTCATGTGCATATGCCCTCTCTATCTCATGTAGGTATATCACACAAGCATGCCAAAATCACTCTCCTTCAATCAAACTACCCTCATATGCACACTTAGACATCTTCACATATCCTAAAACTACAAGATCACTATTATAACATCGAAAATATGACCTACAAAGCATACACATAGTCAACAAACTATTCTAATCATCAAATCAACCAATAAGCACACTATCTATCCTCTTTTATTCATTTCAACACTCACTCTATGCCAACAAGCCTTACACAAGTCTAGAAACCCTCTCATTTGGTTTCACTATTTATAGAGACTTCATGATTATCAACATCTTGGTTAGTAATTAGGCATGCCTTAACCATTAAGGCACCTCTCACATCAATACATGGTTCAAAACAATCTTCATAGGTCATCCATAGTATCTTATGGGTTACTCTTAAGTAGCTACACTTTTCAATTAGTTCTTTGTAACTCTTTTAGGTTTCATGAAGACCTATTCACCCATTTAGCACTTCATTGAGAAAACTAAGAACATAATAAAAATTTCTAACTCATGGACCCATGACACATGATCTATAGTTCCCTTTTATGTTCCAACATCCATCATAGCACTCTTCTACTAACCCCTAGTTATCTCAAACACCTCTTTATACACATAGTCATTATGAATGAAAACATAGTCAACTTTTAAACCTTTGTTCATATTATGTATGATTGGTCAAAATTTAATAATACACATAGATGGTCCTCATGGAGTATAAAACATACTCCAATATCTAGTTTACCTTTAAACATTGAGATACCAATAAGCATAACTCAAATACCCTTCTTGGGTTACTTACAAAACATGCATGAACACATAATAAACTTTGAAGTTTAATATCTTTCATTCTATACACTTTCAGATCTTAAGATCTATATTTTTAGATAAACCTTGGATTCCTCTACAAATTACCTTTTTACAACATGAAAAAATTATGCATAGATCAAATGATATTGCACAAAACCTAAGCATAGGTTTTTCCTTCTAAAATTTAAATATTTAAACCAAAATCATCTTAGTTAAACTTTGGTCACTTAAAATGTATCTCGTGCCCTCACATATTAGATTAATCATGCACCATCAATATTATTCAAAATTTATCTCATATCCTGCCACTTATCAAATGTTAAACTTTGAACATTTTACCTCATCACATGATATATTACAATGTTGACCACATATGAACAGTCTATCCCCTATACATAGGTCAATTTTTATCTATGTTAAACATTAGACATATTGAAATCATCTCGATCAATACACACCATATATATATATATATATATATATGAACATATAATAATTATTAAACTTTTGAAGAAGCTTGGTCTTTACCTATGCTTAATGTTTAACATTAAACACTTGTCCTCATCTCACTACTTCCTGACACTTTGGAACAAACACGCTTTGTTGATCTTTTTTTAAAGAGCTTGGTCTTTACCTAGTTTAAGCATCAAACACTTTTACCTCTTTGAATCGATATAATATTAGATCAATTTGTATGATCACTCATGAACCATTTGATCTTTATTTGGTCTTGATCTTTATCTGTTGTAAAATTGACTAAGTATAGGAACCATTGCAATCTTCATGGAAGGCTAAATTTGGATCTAAATAACTTTTATTTTGCTTAGATGCATGATCTAAAATTTGGACCATATGATCTCCTTACATAGGATAGTCCAACCATATATCAATTTTATCATAAAACCGTTATATGTATAATATATAACACCATTAATCTGCTCACTCATATTTTTCCACCACAGAGCCAACTATGACTAGAACTGCTTGGAAAGCCAACTTTGTACATGCATATCTTTTGATGTGCTTCATTGCATGATCTAAAACTTATCACATAGAAACTAGGAAAAAAATTGAATAAACCCATATGATAAAATCATTCTAAAACTTACGCATGTGTGAAATATGGCTACATCAAAATGCCTACTCAACTTTTCTTACCACATTCAAATTTGGCTATGTATGGGAAAATATTGTCAAACTTCTTGGGAGCCCAACTTTGCACTTGCATATATTTTGTTACACTTAGTTTAATGACCAAATATTTATCACATAATATCTTATCTCATAGGGGAATGTATCCATATATCAATCTACTCTTGAAACTTTCATATGTGGGAGATATGATGTCACCAAACTGATTACTTGGCTCTATTTGAATATATAATACGTTGTCAAAATGCTTGGGAGCCCAAATTTATACACACATATATTTGGTTATACTTCATTGCATGACTTGAAAATTAGACCATAGAAAATTGGGACTAATTTGATCATAACCATATGACCAAATCCCCTTGATTCATCCACATATGTCAATTATGATGTCATGAAACTGCATACTCATATTTTCTACCATTAGACATAAAATGTTTAGATGAAAAATATGGACTACTAGATGAAATCTAATTACAAACACAAGAACTCAATGCATCTTTGACCCCTCATAGGACCTATTTCATAATCTTAAATCACCATACTCATCCCTAAGGATTCCTAACCATGCCAAAATAAAATATCAACAAATCCAACTTCAAGCATACTAGGACAAGCATAATGCACACTTTGCCATTGTCACTTAGACCATCAAGACACCTCATACACACACCTGGACACCTCCATGACATAACTAAAAACTCTATAACAATCTCCCTCTTTGTTATTAATGTCAACACACATCATACAACACACCTTCCTTCTTTCTCTTCAAGTGCTCTCATAATAGGAACTTTCTCCCCCTTTGACATAATAATAAAGTAGGGACCAATTGATCCTAAGGACATAAAAATATTACAAATAGGAGAGGACCATCTTATTAATATGATACAATCTCCCCCTTACCTTGAGCCTACCTCTTCTTTGCCTTGACAACTTTCTTTTCCTACATGCCAACACTCTTTAACCAAGCACTGAAAAAAATGAAGAAAGAACACACAAAACACTAAAATATGATGAAAATCACCAAGAAACATCTTAGAGGGACTCAACCTAAGATTTATGAGTAATTTCACCTCCTGAGCATCTTTAAAACTTTACACATCATGAAGAACCACCATATAGGCTTACTAGCCTTCTATCTGAAGCTACCACAAGGACCAGCAATAGAAATTCATGCCACTCACCAAATAGTAGACATGATCTAAACCAAATTTAAAAATATCCTTGAAATACTCATACCTTGATATTTTGGGTAAACTAAACACAAATCACTCTTCTTCTCACTAGGCCTATTTAGACTCGTTGTAGCCCTACCTAGAACTTGTAAAGCCCATAATTTATAGTAGATGCACCTTCAAAAAAACAAAGTTAATATATAAATCTTTCTCATATTCTCCTTCAAGCACACAAATTTTCATCACCTAGCTCATCTTATGCATCATACTTCCTTCACAAACCAACTTCCTAATTAGGCCTCCATCTTGATAAAAACATTAATTTTAAAATCACAAATCTTCAAATCTATGTGAAACATGATTTGATAACCCATTTGGCCCATTAAAACCAATAATAATCCTTGGAATTCAATTCACAAGGCAAACCACTTTTATATCAGAGCCTAAAATCTTAGAATCTCAAAAATAAATAAGGTCAACAAACCTCCTTCTATTTAATGCCCACCTCTAAAAATTCTTTTACACCTAGAGACAACCATCTCACACTTATGTAACAATTTTTGAGCTTCCACACCTTTGGGAACCTTGGATTATTATACCATGGATTTTGACTTGTAATGAGACAAATAAACCCAAGAGCACATAGAAGCTTCCAAAAGGCATAAACAAGATCATCAAGACATAAAACCACCCAGAAAACATCACAAATTAGTTCAACGACCTTTCTAAGCACCAAAATATTCTTGACACTCCATCAATCTCATTAATCCACCTAAGAACACCCATTCTCACCCTATAATATAGCTCCTTCACAAACCTATAGAGCAATCTCATGAACTTGTTACTCCCCCTTAACCAATGACCTTATAAGATCAACACAATTATCTATACATATTTCCATTATGATCTTGATCACAAAGACTTACCTATACATAATAAATATATCTGCTAAGAATCATAGGCAGAGATGTCCTACTTCACAATGTCTTAGAATAATGTGAAACAAGTAGTTACCCACAACTCATCATATTCATTCTCCTCCTTGGTCATCTGATGCTTATATTTTTTTATTCTTATTAGGATTAAGAGAAGAAACATGATAATCCAATACAAAATTCTCCTTTTCTTCTATGATTGGATTGACAATATGTAGAGAGAACATAAATTCGTGACATAATTTTTCATCTGTATTCCTTGTAGCTTAGAAACTCAACACTAGGTACTAACAATTGATGTTCTTTGAATTATACTTGTTAAAAAATAGCAAGATGTACACTTGGATTAATACACACCTCATAACTAGCCTCAACTAACACCTTGGTCTTCTCCTTGAGCTTGGTCTCTTCATTCTCAACATGATAAGACAATGAGACCCCTTAAAACTCTTCAACTTTTGTAGCACTCTACACCATGGCATATAAATTACTTGTACCTATAGACTTTTCAAGACTCACACTTGTCACCTTTGGCTTCCATGAGTTAACTTGCCTTTAACCTTGCACTCTTGGATCCTAATTGAACTTATTTTGACTTAATGGCCTTTGCTTCCAGAACCTAGAAATGTCACCAATATTTTCATAGTCCTGGCAAATAATAATCCTTAATGGAAACACATCTTGTCTTACCTTGTTCATATAAAAAATATCAATTTGTCTAATTTTATGACAACTAGAATAAACTACTCTTTTTAAAGAACACTTACCTTGCCTTACCTTATTTAGATAATGCTTAGCAAAGTCTCCCTCATCAAGAGGGTTGAAGAACTTAAATCTATTCACACCTTTTGATTGATGACCCCCATCATAGTTTCATGCAAACTCATTTATAATAGGTCTCTTTCATTCTCTAGATCTATGCCCAAACTAATTATATGTGTAATAGTAACATTTTAAACTTGCATACCTCATGACATTTGGTTGTCTGAACTGATTTATCTTTAGTCTACCAACACCTTCATTCCTAGTCTGATGATTTATCTTCAAATTCAGATTGTTCTTATTCACATTATTATTCATCTTATCTTGAATTTCATTTTCTAGTTCTTATTTGTATTCAAGACCAATTCTAGCACTTACATGATTCTGATCATACAAAAAATTATATAGATCACTTGAGCTATTTTCATATTTCACAAATGACATGACCTTACTATATTTCTTCTCTAACTCATATTTCAATGACTCATTTTTAATTACATACCTTGAACATTCATCTTATTTATCTTTCAAGATTAAAGAAATGATTTCCATTTGATAACCATGATGCTTTACTATATCTTTATTCTCCTTGGTCTCTTCATTCATTCTTGATTCATACACACTAAATTACTCCTTATACTCTTTCATTTGTGACTTCATCTTCTTGCTAATATTCTTCTTAATCTTCAATTCTTCAAAGGCATTCATTAATTCAGTCTCACATTCCACCTCATATTCATCATAATCTGAATCACTCCAAGTAGACTCCTTTTGATGTGAAAAACCTCCTTTCTTAGCTATGAAGAGGGCTTCATCTTCATTAAGACCATAATATTCATGATCATATTATGATTCATTGACTTCACTATCATCTAATGAGATGCAATATTCTTTGGTGTAGAAAATCTTCTTTTCCTTGAAGTACTTCCTATTTTCAACCCTTATGAATCCCTTTTTGATTTGATCACACCTAAATAATCTCTTCCCATCATGATGACATTGATCATGATCTTCATCATCATCATTATTATATTTATGAGGGTACCTATTAGTAAAATGGCCTACCTCTCCACAATGGAAGCATTTGAGGGGTAGTTTACCCTTATACTTTCTTGAACCTATTTTCAATTTCTTTGAAATCAAAGTAATTAGTTCATCCTCATCTATATTTAAAATGTCATCTTCCTTGGGTTTCTTACCTTAGAACTTCTTTTTTGTCTTCATTTTAGTCTTAAAATTTTTGTCCTTTTTGGTGGTATATCATCATTTACTCTCATCTGATAGGTAATAAGGGTGCCACATAATTAATCCATCTTCAACTGAGTAAGATCATGACTTTATTCTACAGCAGATACTTTTGGATCAAAATTAAGCTACAGTAGATTCTTCAAGGTTCTCTCCATGACCTATAATGACGTTTATAATCTCATCAACTCTCTATAGAAAGGATGCCATAAAATCTTCTTCTTTCATCTTGAGACTTTTAAATTTCCTTCTATGAGTCTATAAATTAACAAGATTGACATTTTAATCTCATTCATAAATGATCTACATTTTATTCCATATCTCTTTAGTATATTTAAAATGGATTACCTTGGTGGACTCAGTCTCTATAAGACCACAAGTGATGGAATTCATTACCTTAGAATTATTCTCAAATAGCTTCTTGTCTGCAACACTAGATAAAGGAGTAGTAGGAGAAACATAAACATCCACAATAGATTACCATACATCAAAATATAGGGATATAATGTATGTCCTCATCCTTGAACTCTAAAATGCATAATTGGATCCATTGAACATTGGTACTTACTTAGTAGAGAAACATCCTTACATTTGATGACTACCCATATTGTACCTTGGATCACCTTCAAGCTATGATATTCATTACCAAAGGACCCACTCTAATAGAAATTGTTAGAGGTAAAAGCCACTAAGAGTCACCAAAGAGTTCACTACAAATTCACTTTTTACATCTTGAGGAAATTCTACATATATTGAAAGATATAACACAAAAACTAAGCACATGTTTTTCATTCACAAATTTAAATATTTAAATCCAAATAGTCACAGTTAAACTTTGGTCACTTAAAATGCATCCCATACACTCACATCTTGTATTAATCATGCACCATTGATCTTCTTCAAACTTTAACTCATATTACACCACTACCTAAATTTTAAACTTTGAACATTTAACATTATCTCATGTAATCTTGAAATCTTGTCCACATATGTACCGTTGATCTCCTGTACATAGCTTGGTCTTTATCTATGTTAAACATTAGACAGCTTGAAATCATCTCACTCAATATGCACTATTGATCTATATATATATGAACATCCACTCACCATTGATATTTTGAATAAGCTTGGTTTTTACATCTTCTCAATTTTAAACATAAAAAACTTGTCCTTGTCTCACTTCTTCCTTACACCTTAGAACAAACATGCTCCCTTGATCTTTTTGTAAGGAGATCAGTCTTTACACAGTTTAAGAATCAAACACTTTGACCTATTTGACTTGATACATGTTGTTATATCAATATGTATGATCTCCCATGAACCATTATATCTTCATTTTGTCATGATCTTTATCTCTTGTAGAATCGCCTATGTATATGAACCCTTGTAATCTACCTAAAAGGACAACTTTAGACCTTAATAACTTTTTTTATGCTTAGATGCATGATCTAAAATTTGGACCATATGATCTGCTTACATAGGTTAATCTAACCATATATCAATATTATAATAAAACCTTTGTGTATGCAATATATATCACCATTAATCTACTCACTCATATTTTTCTATTGTAGGCCCAACTATGCATAGAACTTCTTAAGAGGCCAGCTTTGCACATGCATATCTTTTGATGCACTTCATCACATGACTAAAAATTAGCTCATAAAAACTAAGCAAAAAACATAATAAACCCATATGATTAATTCATTCTGAAACTACCACATGTGTGAAATATGACTACATCAAAATTCCTACTCAACTTTTCTTGCCACATGCAAATTTGGCCAAGTATGGGAAAACATTGTCAAACTACCTGGGAGCCCAACTTTGCAGTTCCATATATTTTGTAATGCTTAGTCATATAACTTAAGATTTATCACATAAGGTCTTATCTCATAGGATAATTCATTCATATATTAAAATATTCTTGAAACTTTCATATGTGCGATATATGATGTCACTAAATTGCTTACTTGGCTCTATTTGAACATAGAAAACACTATCAAAACGCTTGGGAGCCCAAATTTTCACACACATATCTTTGGTTGTGCTTCATTGCATGATGTGCAACTTGGAACATAGTAACTTAGGACTATGATGGGAAATCCTGGAACTGCGGCTCCACTTCCTGGCTCCTCATCTAGGAAATGTCCTTTTAGTGCCCAAAAACTCTTCAAGGTTTAGGTAAATTTTGATATTCCTACATTTGAAGGCAAAATCAATGCTGATGTCGTAGAAAATTGGTTGGATCAACTATCTTCCTACTTCTCTGTAAATAAGTTCATCGATGGAGAAAAGATTACTTTTGCTCTTTTGAAATCATCATTGCCTGTGAAAAACTGGTGGGAAGTGTACAAAAAGAGGTTCAATATAGATGACATTGGCCTTGAGGTGGAACCTACCTGGGATGATTTTGTGGAAATGGTGAAAGAAGAATACTATCCGATCGGAGCATATGATGATCTTTACATACAGTGGCAACAACTTCACCAAGGTAAGGATGAATCTATTTAAGATTACATAGACACTTTTCATTCTTTGTTCACAAGATTGGGCATTCAATAAAGTGAGAAACATAATACTCTCAAATATCATGGTGGACTACAATGGTACACACAGTGGGAAATGAAACTCTTCAATTTGGAAACCCTTGGTGAGGCATACAAATTTGTACTTAAGATTGAATAGAAGCATGGTAGAAAGAATATAAAGAGACAACCCTCAAAATGGAAAAGTGACAAGGAAGGTCAAACACAAGGCCAAAATTGGAAGCAAAAGGAGTTTCAGGATAAGAAATCCCCGAAGGGGAAGGCTAGAAAATGGTGTGATTACCACAAAATTGGAACTCACTCTAAAGAAGAATGTCGAGCCATTAAGTCACTGCTTTCTAACTCACAATACTCGACATCCACTACTTTACCTCATACGCAACCCACAGTCAAAGAGGATGAAGAAGAAATTGTAGATGCTGAACCTGACACCATCATCGCTTCATCATAGACCCATGAGGAAAGACCAGATGACAAGGAAAGATTGTTTCACTCTAAATTGTGGGTAAAAGGTAAGCCTCTGCATTTCATTCTTGATAGTGGGAGTCAAAAGAATTTAATCTCTGCTAAAGTTGTGAAAAGTCTAAATATATCCATGAAGCCTCATCCAAATTCCTATAGTATTGGATGGTTGAGTCTAGGGAGAGACCTCCATGTCAACTAGCAGTGCCTTCTTTCATATGCTATAAAACCATTCCAAGATGAAGTCTTGTGTGATGTGGTTAATCTAGATGTTTGTGATGTACTACTTGGTCAGTCGTTCATGTATGAGTGACATGGCATCTATGAATCATGAACTCAAAGGATAACCCTCACTCTTGGAACATGGTGCTATAGGGTACTAGAAGTACCACCTTCCACATCTGTCTCCCTGATTAATGCTAAGCAATGTAAGAGATTGGTGGAGAAAACAAAACAATTTGTTCTCATGGTGGTCAAACCACATAAATCTAAGAAGGCTGATGTTGCAGTCCTGACTACACAATCAACACAACAATAGAAGTAGATAGGACAAATCATAGGAGAATATGATGACTTATTCAAGTCACCCACAGGAGCTCCACTACATTGCTAGGTAAAATATTCTATCAATTTGATCCCAGGATCACCTTTGCCTAACAGTCTTGTGTATCGTAGATCAATTTTGGAGAATGATGAGATAAAAAGATATATTCAAGAATTGATCCAAAAGGGTCACATCAGGCCAAGCTCTTCACCTTTTGGTAGCCCAATTATCTTGGCACTAAAGAAATATGGAACATGGAGGCTTTGCATTGACTACCGAGCCCTAAATAAAATCTCTGTGAAGAATCGCTATCCTCTCCCCGGGATTGATGACCTACTGGACCAACTCCATGGTGTGAAGTTCTTCACCAAAATTGATCTCAAATCTAGTTATCACCAAATTCCCATCGATCCTACTAATGTTTGGAAGACTGCATTCAAATCTAAGGAAGGGCTCTTTGAATGGTTGGTCATGCCTTTTAGCTTAACTAACACACCTGCAACCTTCATGAGGATGATGGATGACATCCTACAACCCTTCAACAACTCATTTGTGGTTGTCTACTTAGATGACATACTCATCTATAGTAGAACATGGGAATAACATTTGTAACATGTTTGTAAGGTGCTTCAAACTCTTCGGGAGCACAAGTTGTATGCAAATCATGACAAATGCACATTCAGGATGATAAAAATCCTATACCTTGGGTATGTTGTGAATGAGGAAGGGGTCCATGTTGATCTAGAAATGATTCAAGTTATTCGAGAATGGCCCACACTAAGGACCCTCATAGAGCTTCACATCTTTTTGGGTCTTGCAAATTTCTACCACAGGTTTGTTCTTGGATTTTCACATGTTGTTTGGTCACTAACCCAAGTGACCAAAGGAGGAGCTAAAGATACATTTTAGCGGGGTGAAATACAACAAAGGTCATTTGAGAATTTGAAGAATAGACTCTGCTCAGCCCCTGTTCTTGCCTTGCCAGATTTACCTCAACCTTTTGAGTTGATGACAGATGCATCTGAATATGCCATGGGAGGTGTCATCATGAAACATGGCCATCCTATTGCATATCACAGTGAAACTTTCATTGATACAGTCAAGAAATATCCAACATATGATAATGAGCTCTATTCTATTGTGTAAGCCTACAAACAAAGGAAACACTACATCTTGGGGAAGAAATGGTTATCCACACTGACCATAGACCATTAGAATTCATCAAGATGTAAAGAAAACTATGAAATGAGAAGCACCAAAAGTGGGCCACATATCTTCAACAATTCCACCTGATAATCAAACACAAAAAGGGGATCTCAAATATAGATATAGATTGTCTGAGCCACCCACCAATTACTACACTCACAATAGTTTTGGACCTGTACGGACATGAGACTGCCACTTGGGGTGTTATGTATGAAGCAGATCCTATCTTTTCTGATACATATCAAGCACTTCAAGAAGGTAAACATGTTTATATTTATATTTAAAAGATAATTTCCTCTATCATATGGGGCACATCTATGTTCCAATTGTAGATCAATAAAAGATGATATGGGAAGCACAATTTAGTAAGATAGATGGACACTTTGGTATTGAAAAGACATTGGTAGTTCTTCAAAAACACTTCTACTAGCCCCATGTGCAAAAGGATGTGGAAATATATCTCAAATATTTCACCCCATGTGTGATAGCCAAGCCAAAAAATAAGAATCAAGGATTGTACATGCCATTTCAAAAACCAACCAGGCCTTGGGAATCCATCTCAATGGATTTTCTCTCAGCCTTGCCCACTTCAAAACATCGTAAGGACTGTATTTTTTTGGTAGTTAATCATTTTTCAAAAATGGCTATCATGATTTCTTATAATAAAAATATATCTACTGAGGAAACTGCTCAACTATATTTTAGTCATGTATGGCTCCATTTTGGTCTCCCCAAGTCCATTGTCTTAGATCGAGATAGCAGGTTCTTAAGCATCTTTTGGTCCACTCTATGGAAGATGATGGATACTAAGCTGATGAAGTCCACAGCCTTCCATCCATAACTAATGGTCAAATAGAGGTGTTCAACCATTTGATTATTCACATGATTCAAATATATCACTCCAAACATCCACACACGTGGGATGAGGGACTTCTTTTCATACAACATGGATACAATCAGGCACTACACATCTCGACCAAGCATAATCCATTCCAAGTATGTTTTGGGTTCCAACCCATGGCACCAATTGATATAGTTGTTCCATTTTCCACCATGGAATACACACTTCATGGAATATCTAAGGTAGTAAAAGAAATAAAGTTTATTGAACAAATGCAACACATCCAACAACAAGTTCATGACATCCTGGAGAAGATGAATTAGAAGTATAAGCAACGCCATGAAAAACATAGGATTGCACACCATTTTGCTATGGGTGACAAGGTTTGGTTTTGGATTCAGAAGGAACAACTTGTAGGCCCACATAGAAAGATTCAGCCTCTATGATATGGTCCCTACACCATCACTAGAAGAGTTGGAGAAAATTCTTTTGAGTTGAACCTACCAGCCTACCTTGGTCTGCATCCAATATTCAATGTGGAGCTCCTCAAACCATATCACCCACCTCTATTAGTTAATTCAGTTATAGCAGAACAACTAGACATTAATGAGCTTGATCCATAGAGTTTTGCTCCAGTGGAAGAGGATCAGATTTTGGATACCTGGATGAGGACAATAAGAGGACGCTCTATTCCGCTTTAGTGAGTGGTCAAAAGGGGCTAGCTTAGCCATCAAGGTGAGTGGCTCACAGAGAATCAAATCAAGAAAAAACTACCACACCTAATGGGGAACATTGACGTAATGGGGACCATTGGATTTCAAGGAGGGAGGAATGATCCGGGCAACAATTTAGGTGACAATTCGGGTGACAGTTCCACCCCAATTGATGACGAAACTTCTGGGAGCCATAACTTTTGCACTGTAGGTCCAATTTAATCGCCATTTGAATCATTAGAAAGATAAGAATGAGGATAACGTCATGAAATGGCATGTATCTCTTCTTTATGAAGATTTACCCTTGAAAACCCAATGGAAGTGCCCCAAATTTAAATTTTAGTAGTGCAGTCTAAATATAGTAAGTTTCTAAAAATAGTAATTCCTCGAATTTTGTATTGTTTTAAATCTTGGAAGTTGAACCACTTAATATCCCTTGATATTTGTGACCTTCCACATCCTCCCCATGCTTTCCAAATGTGTATAAATGAAGAGGTGACCTAAAATGTGAAGACAAACATCTCTTCCCAGAGATAAGCATATATTTGTATTGCGATCTTGAGTAATACTACATCTCTTCTCAGAGAAATCATTGTTACTATGTTATTTCTATGCTATTGAGATATTTATCAACTATAAATTTTGAGTTTTAGATCAACTATAGGGCCAAATATGCATAGAAATTCATGAAAGGCCAACTTTGCACATGCATATCTTTTGATGCACTTCATCACATGACTAAAAATTAGCTCATAAAAATTAAGCAAAAAACATAATAAACCCATATGATCAATTCATTTAGAAACTACCACATGTGTGAAATATTATGACATCAAAATTCCTACTCAACTTTTCTTGCCATATGCAAATTTGGCCAAGTATGGGAAAACATTGTCAAACTGCCTGGAAGCCCAACTTTGCACTTCCATATATTTTGTAATGATTAGTCATATAACTTAAGATTTATCACATAAGGTCTTATCTCATAGGATAATTCATCCATATATTAATATATTCTTGAAACTTTCATATATGTGATATATGATGTCACTAAATTGCTTACTTGGCTTTATTTGAACATAGAAAACACTGTCAAAATGCTTGGGAGCCCAAATTTTCATAGACATATCTTTGGTTGTAATTCATTGCATGATGTGAAACTTGGAACATAGTAACTTGGGACTAATGTGATCACAAAAATATGACCAATTACCCCTAACTCATCCATATGTGGTAATTATGACATCATCAAACTGCCTACTCAGATTTTTTACCATTGGACACAAAATGTGTGGATGAAAACTATGGATTTATTGATGAATTTCACTTATTTACACAATCATTAAATGTATATTTGACCTCTAATAGGAACTATTTCACAAGTTCAAATCATCATACTCTTCCCTAATACTTCTTAACCATGCCATAATAGAAGATCAACAAAACCAACTTCAAGCATACTAGGATAAGCATACTTCACACTTTGTCATTGTCACTTGGACTATCAAGAGACTTCATCCACATACCTATATACCTCTATGACATCATTTATAACTCTCAAACACTAGATGGTTTGATGAACATTTCAAGATAAGCAATAATACATTCCCACTTGGTTTAATTATTTCAGTAGTTGATTTTGCTAAAAATTACACATTGAAACCCCAAATGAAAGTTTAATAATAGTATTAAAAATCATCACAAGTTTCCATATTCATGCACATAACATTCATGCATGTACCTAATAGTATAGATCAACAATTAAAAATATTAAAGGAGTACCATTTTTATATTAGTGATGACATATCACATTGTTTAGATTATGTGCAAGGTAATTTTTAGAAGTTCTATAAATAATTGAGTCAGAGGAACATTAATTTAAATAAACATTACATTTGGTTAGAAAATTGCACATTTTAATTCAAAAATGCATGAATTTTTTTATTGGTTGATTAGGATGCATGTTACCATTAGTGTAGAGCACATTTTGAGTTTCATCGAGGCTAGCCATGTAAAAGGGGAGCATAATGGTACTAGATCATGTGTAAAAAGAGATAGTGAAAGGAAGGAGTTGAAATTTGAAGAGGGTTTTAATTTGATAGATGTAAAAACTATGGTTGAATGGTGTAATGAGAACATGTGTCATGGTGCTCAACCAAATTCTACTATTCATAGACATTTCTGGGTAATGAAGAAGGAACACCTACAAAAGTATGATAAATTTATGACTCTAATATGTTAAAGTGATAAATACTCATTTTGTAGCTCAAATGCAAGTTCTTGGACTATTCATATGAGACACTTGGTATGTTTGTATTTTGCATGCATGGACTCCATTTGGAATGAGTGTGAGTCAAAATAGTCGGTGGATGATTGGAGTGACAAACCACTAATTATAATCAACACATATCAGGTTCCAAAAGAATTGTAACTTAAAAATATGACATCATCAGATGACATTGACCATGTATCTGATCTAGTACATCCAGGTAGAATAGTTTTCATTATGTATAATTTATTCTCATTGTATATCTTCATATTGTCACCAAAAATATTTTTTTGTGATATAGGTCATGTTTTTCTAGTTATTTTAGATGAGAATAATAAAAAAGGCACTAATTAATACTTGTGTTGATCTGTAAAGAGAAATAAAAAATGAGTTCCCAAGTTATAGATGGAGAAAACATTGACTATCCCACTGGGTCAATGGTCTTCACTCGAAATTGGTTTTGATGATATCATATAAAATATTCATATCAATGGTTATTTAAAGAGTTTTAAATGCATAAGAAAATATTAAAGTATTAAAATTTGATTCTTGAAATGAATATTCAATTATAAAAATATCATGGGAGGCCATTAAATAGGAAATAATGGAAAGCTTGGGAGTTAGACCATGAAGCTATTATTGATATTATTAAGGTTAGAGTAGATCCTAGTGGTTTGTTGGATTTAAATACGAAGGTTTGTTGAATTTTCAAATGTATATGTAATAAATATTACCAAATGTTTTATATTTTTGAGGTAGTACATATAAATTTCATTTTTAATTACTTACTAATATTGTCTTATAGGTTAGTGGTGCCAGAGAAGCTTCCACCTTCATGTGCTTGCCACTGTTAGTAAACAAATTATACAGTACTGAATATAAGAGAATATTAGGTTGTATGTGATCAAATATTAGGTTGAACATGATCAAAGCTAAGGAAATGACTTATATATTTTGTTTTATGGGTATTTGAACTTAGGCTAAAAAAATGCATTTTTTTGTATTGGGAAGGGTGTTCTTAAGGCTGGAATGGGTGGTGGGTTTGTAGATTTGGCATAATTTGAGGCCAAGAAACTATTCCTATACATTATCTTCCCCATTTGGATGTGTTGGTAGTGTCAATTTTTAGTCAGGAAGCATCAGAACTAGAGTTTTGCAACCATAACTTAAATTTTGACAACATTTATTGTCAGTGTTTCTGCTCTCTAGAATGGTAGTAAATATGAAATTTTAGGTGGATTTGAATGTCATGATTGTTTGATAACATGTAATTTTCATATATGAATTTTATTAAAGTGATATATTCATAGGTGTAGGTCCTAGACGTAGAAATGTCAATTGGAGCTCAAAAAATTGCTTGATAAAAAGTTGCATTTCTAAAACCATCATTGTAACTTATCTAATCGATTGATCTTAAAGCTTCCACCTGAGAGATATGGGGTGTGATTAGAGGGATTAAATATGTATGGGAGGTATCTGACTATTTATGGAAATAAATTACGATTTTCATTTTACACATGTTTGAACTTAGGCTAAAAAATTGCATTTTTCGTGTATTGGGAAGGGTGTTTATAAGACCAGAATGGGTGGTGGGTTTGTCAATCAGGATTGATGGGAGGAAAATAACCTAGTAATAGACATTATATATTTCTCTATACATGTTTTTAGTGTCATTTTTCACTTAGAAAGCATCAAAAATAGATTTATACAACCATAACTTGAACATTGAAAACATTTGTTGTCAGTGTTTCCACTCTCTAGATTGGAAGTGAAAATACACTTTAAAGTGGATTTAAATGTCATGTTGGTGTGGTAAAATATAATTTAAATATGTATATGTGATCAAAGTGATATATTCATGGGTTTATATCCTAGAGGTACAAATTCCAGTTCGAGCACAAGAAGTTACATGTTCGTTGCCAAAAAGTTACATTTTTAGACCTATCACTCCAACTTATCTAATGGATTGATCTCAAAGATTCCACCTAAGTGATATTGGGTATGATTATAGGTATTAAATATATATGGGATAGATCTTATTTTTCATGTAAATGACTTACAATTTTCATTTTATGCATGTTTAAACTTGGGCTAAAAATTACATTTTTCTTGTATTGGAAATGGTGTTCTTGAGGTTGTAATGGGTGGTGGGTTTCTCAATAAATCCTAATGGGAGGACAAGAACCTAGTCCTATAGATCATACACCTCCAAAAATGTGTTGGGAGTGTCATTTTTCACTCAAAAAGCATCATAACTAGAGTTTTGTAATCATAACATAAACTTTGACAACATTTGTTATCAGTGTTTTTGCTCTTTAGAACGGTAGTGAAAATGCACTTTCGAGTGGATTTGAACATCATGGAAGTGCGATAACATGTAATTTTAATATATTTATTTTATCATATTGATATATTCATAGGTGGATTCCTATAGGTATAAATTCTAGTTCAAGCTCAAGAAGTTTCTTGTTTATTGCCACAAAGTTACATTATTGGACTTGTCATTGAAAATTGTCTAACAGATTGATATCAAAGCTTCCAATTGAGGGATATAAGGTATAATTAGAGGGTTAAATATTTATGGTAAGGATATGACATTTTTTGGAAATAAATTACAATTTTTTCTTTATTCATTTTTAAACTTAGGCTAAAAAATTAAATTTTTCTTGTATTACGAAGGGTGTTCTTGAGGTTAAAATGGGTGGTAGGTTTGTCAATCAAGCCTGATGGGAGGAAAATAACATGTTAATATAAATTATACAACCCATTGTATGTGTTTTTAAGTGTCATTTTTCACTTAGGAAGCATTAGAACTAGATTTATGCAACCATAACTTATACTTTGATAACATTTGTTGTCAGTGTTTTTACTCTCCAAAATGATAGTGAAAATGCTCTTTCAGGTGGATTTTAATGTCGTGAAAGTGTGATAAAATTTATTTTTCCTATTTGGATGTGATTTAAGTGATATATTTACATGTAGAGGTCCAAAAGGTATAAATTCCATTTGTAGCTCAAGAAGTTACTTGTTCACTATCAAAAAGTTACATTTTTGGACCTGTCACTGCAACTTATCTAACAAATTGTCTCAAAGATTAAACATCAGTACTTTGTGGTGAGATTATAGGTATTAAATAGATATGATAGAGATTTTATGGTTCACATAAATGTCTTATAGTTTTCATTTTATGCATGTTTGAACTTAGGCTAAAAAAATATATTTTTCTTGTATTGGGAAGGGTGTTCTTGAGGTCAGAATGGGTGGTGGGTTTATCGATTGAGCTAGATGGGAGGACAATAATATGGTTCTAGAAATTCTTCTCCTCTAATAGGCATGTATTTAGTGTCATATTTCAGTCAGGAAGCATCAAAACTAGAGTTCTGCAACCACAACTTAAACTTTGACAATTTTGATAACTTTTACAACTTAAACTAGAGACCTAAAATCTTAATGAGTGAGATATTGAACTATTGATAACTTTGAAAACTTTTACAACTTTGACAATTTTGACAATTTTGACAACTTAAACTAGAGACAAAGATTTTTTTTGAGTAATTGACCTATTGACCTATTATGTGGTGGTAGAAACTTAATTGAACTATTGACCTATTATGTGGTGGAAGAAATTTAATTAAAATATAGACATATTAGGTTATAATTGACCTATTGACCTATTAGGTGGCGTTGAGTAATTAAATTATTGACCTAGAAAGTGACTTGATGTGGATTATACATTTAGTTTATGTGATTTCATTATTTTATGTTTTCCTTGAAGGTCCTTGAGGACATTAATATGTTGTCATTTGTGTAAGATTGTAGGTTGATGAATGACTATAGGTGGTAACCAAGAAGTGACTATAGGTCACAATCAAGGAAGGGAGTTTGGAGTGATTCCACTAGGTTTGTAATGTGTGAGTGATCATGATATTAGTTTTATATGTGTTGAACCTATACATACCTACGAATAAATGAGTAAGACATTTATACATGGATAACTCAAAAAAAAGGGTTAGCTTTGCCCATATACCCTATTTTGCCTATGATAGTCCAATATGAAAGTAAATGGTTGTTTCTCACAAAGGGAGTAGGAATTTGTTGTAGATAATGATATATAAATTTATAATTATCATTTATTTTTAAGGTTAATTATTTTTTATACAAAATATAATGGTAAATAATCAACATACAGTCCTCTAGAATAAAGAAGCCCTATTTATACTCTATTTTGGGTTAATAGTCACATTGCAAAAGGAAGTAAGAGTTGTTTCCTAATATTTTCAAGTATGCCATTGAATTTATGGAATTAGAATATGGTTCCATCACAAAATGAGTTTTTTAATCTCTTAGAAGATTCATGAGAGATTTTAAATTGAACAACTACTCCACATTGATATCATAAGCTTGTAGGTTGCCTTGTTGTGCATAGTCAAGATAGAGAAGAGAGACTTTACTAGTATAAATGTGTATGATAATGGATATGATGATTTGTATGGTTGGTTATAGATGGAAATAAGGTATTTATAATATTAAAATACCTTAAGAGAGTCTTTGACACTCATTGATACACAAACCCTATTGTCATAGTCCTAAATAGGACTCAAAAAGCTATGTTTTGATGGTTAGAAAAGAGAATAAAGAAAAATGAGATGTATCACATATTTTATAAGGTATGTGGGGTGAAAAAAAAAACTAAATATGGAATTTTTTTCCTTTTAAACTTTGTATAACTCAATATATTGAATTATATAGCTTGTTGGCCTATGTAGAAGCCTAACTAGGGTTTCAAGAGCAAAAACCCCATTGAAAGAGTTTTAACCTTATAAATTAATGAAAATTAATAATATGAAATGTTTTTATGTGTGTAAAATTAATATATTTTTTTGGTGTGTTTCAATGTTGTACAATATGGATTTGTGACTGTGGATTTAAGATAGGGCTAATTAGGCCTAATTGAAGGTTGGTTTACAAAGGAAGTATGGTCTAGGAGTGGATTTGGGTCATGAAATTTGACACACATATTTAAGGAGATAGATGGTGGATATAAAAGGTTTTAAATATCTATAATAGTTGATATATTTCTCAAGACAAGAGAATTTGCATTAAAAAAAGGGCTACAAGCCTAAAAAGACCATTGTGAGCCCTATATGTGGAATTGAATGTTGAAGTGTGTTTTAAAACTTGTAAGAGGTTAAGTAAAGTTTTTTTTGACCATATAAGAAAATATATTATATAATAGTGACTCTTAAGACCTATATCAAGTTTTTTTACTTCAAACCTAAGAGGATTACCTAGTGAGAAGATAGTGAAAGAGTGAGAGGAAGTTTGTCAAAAGAATGTATGAAATGAGTTGGAGAATGAATGTGAGAGGTTTGTAAGAGGTATAATGAAACAAATAAGTGTTTCCAAAGTGTAAAATAATTAGGTAAAAATATAATAATGCCATTAAGCCTATGTGATAAGAGTTTCATTAGTCATTTCCACTACACATAATGAAATAAAAACTTTAATTTAAAAAAATATGGGATATCTAATATTTATAGCATTGGAAAGAATATTTTTTAATCCTCATTTGTGTAAAAAATTAAATAGGATATCTAATAGATAATATTTTGTAAGATCAAAATAACATTGTACAATAACACATGATGAAATAAAAACTAAATATAAATCAATAGATTACCATGATAAGCATACAATATAGACACATGTGCCCAATGTCAATATTACATAGATTTTTGTGATAGGAATAAAAAAATTTACATCCAAAAACATAATATCTAATGTTGGGTGAATGTCATATGTGCATATACAATGCCAAAAATTCATAAATTGCTATATAGGCATACAGAAAAGTACATCTCATGTGTAAGACATCATATTCATCAAATAGCCTCCCTCTCCTTGCCTTCCTTGAAGAAAAGTATTCATAAGATACCATTATATTAGATGGATACCCCTCTAATGCCTTGGATTACTCCAAGGTCCATATTTAGGTCTTATGCTAATAGCTAGCTTGTAGCTGAGCCTATTCAAATATAATAATTATTAAAAAATTAACATAAAACACATTCGAATAGTGGTTAAGAATTTAATTTTAAACTAAAATAAAAAATCATTTAAACATGCACTTACTACAAGATCACAATCCTACTCAATCTATTTTTAACACTCAAATAAGTCAATAGTAGGATTATCTATCCAAATAGGAATCTCAAATATAGGAGGAACATAAGAAGTTACCCTACTAATCTTCTAACTAGGAATATCAGATGTCATAGGATAAACTTTCATACACAATACATTTACATTAGTTATATTTGACCCAAGTACATACACTAAAATTATTAAAATAAGTCTATTTTTACAATTCAAAATTACAAGAACTAATATATACCTCTATCAATTCCTATATAGATAACATTGAGTTAGCAATGCCTATGTTTGTCTCAGATCATAGAGATGGACGAGTGTCTACTCCAGCCATCAACTACTCATTTAAACAAGGTATCACTTACTTTTATATAAAGTATCAAATATTATATATGTAAACCATGCATATCATGAAAATACAATGTAAACCAAGAATAATGGCTGTTCATATCATTAAAAGACACTATAAACCAAGAATCATGGAAGTACATAACTACCATACAATGTGTATATCATGACAAGATAACGTAAACTAAGAATCATGGAAGTGTAAATTAAATACAACATGTAATGGCCTAGAATAGCAAGTAGTTTGCATGTTGTAGGTAAATATAAATTTTTTAATACATGTAGGAAGTGTGAGAGGAAGAGTAATAGGTGGAAATAGTAGTAGCACTTCAAAAAGGAAATGTTATGGAGAGAAAAGGAATAAGAGACATATCAAGGACTCTATCCTTACTTGTAAAGCTTCTTTGGATAAAGTAAAAAAACATTATATATTTACTATAGAAAGCGTAAGATAAACATATATGGCCATCATCCCTTTATTATATGCTTGATATCAATCATATGTATCTCTATATATAATACATGGATTGATATCACATTTATTTATAATAAATGGATGACATGTGGTTTATGGGAAAGCACCCAACCAATAGAAAGGAACATGA
>JARHVA010003148.1:825000-1035000 GCA_037957365.1 Torreya grandis | reverse complement strand
CCATTTACTATGTTGTCACCTTTCGAGTGGAGTCTTTACTGACTTATGCCTTTAATTGATTTCATAAGTAATACAAATCATTTGAAAAACTTTTCACTTCACAAGAAAACTAACGGTTATATGTGATAACGTAGTGGTAAAAATGTAGTATGACAAAAACATAGTATGAAAAAAAGATTGTGAGGACAAAACATAGCGAATAAAAATGTATATTATTGATAATGTCTCAAAAAAAATTTGAAGATCATAATTGGGACATTTTAGTGATAATCACATTATTTAATGTCTACTTTATTTTGGTGATAGTAGTTAACATTTGATGGTGTAAAAGTAATGCACCAAGTTTACAAACAAAATAATAGAGGAAAATTGGATTTCATGAGTTTGGACTTATATTTGAAAGTTGTGTCATCTTCATGATACCAATACCATTACATTTTTTCCTTGCCACATTTTGTCCTCATGATGTTTTATGTTACTACATTTTTGTCATATTACATTTTTACTGCTGCATTATTTATTGCTATGTTTTTATTTGCTAATTTTTCATAGGATACCAAATTGACACATGATTTTTAACATGAAATTCTATAGGAAGTGTGAAAACTTATGGGATGATTCAACAACCATGATTACATTTTGGTTAGGAACATATTAAAGTTTACATGTAGGGTAAGAACCCATGAAAAAGCATGCCTAAGAATTATATAATGTGTTAGGTTAGATTTCCATTTCCCATTATAATCAACATAAATTTAACATGAGTTAAAGAGACCCGATATATGTTAATAGTCTCATGGACTAAATGTAGTTATATTAAGTCTTGATTCAATATTGTTCTTTAAGATTTACTCTTGTATTAAATCCATGATCATAGCCTAATCATTTTTGCATTTCTTATCTTAACATTAGATATTACCTATTCTTAAGTTACAAAATAGATTATTATAATAACAATATAATTTTATTTAATTATTTTACCATTAAACAATAAGAATGAGCTTATTAAAAGTATTTGATAGTCTATTCCAAAGCTAGAGAATTTATTGCTCGATCATTACATGCTTTAGCTAGGAATATCCATATCCATTGTAAACCTTCCAAAGAAGCATAACATAGCTATATTACAATCAAAATATGCATAATATTTAATTAATATTATTTATATTTCAATGAATTATTTAGGAGTTGCCCATACAATCCATGTCACTTAATAGTTCATAGTAATTTAAAAAATGAAAATATTACCTTCTAGAATAACTTAAGTAATTATCCCATATTAATCATTATCAAAAATTCCATTAAATAAGTAAAAATATTCAAATAGGTATTTAAGCTAAGTACAATCCATTTAATACACCATTTAACATAAAAGGATTTAATCTTACTAAACTATATAGTTATAGTATAAGGTCTTTAATGAAGTATCTATAAATTTCATTAGTTAATCCATGTCACACATAGGTTTGTATATTATGTATTGATTTGAAAGGTCCTCTAAAGATAACTTTGAACTTCACCAGATTACATTATTACAATGTTTATCCCAAATAAACACATTCAATAATAATGTCTCTTATCTTTTTACAAGCTTAAGACTAATTAAAAATAAATCATTCAATGTAAATTAGTATATTAACATTATGTTTCAATTCCCATATTATTAATTAATAAAATAATTATGTCATGCAAATGCTAACCTTTATATCTGATCTCTAATAAAATTCTTTGCATTCTCAAATAAACAAATATTTCTAAATCATAATACCAATATGGTAGAAGTACATCCAAGGACATGAATAAATTTATTGATCATAAGTCAATAGAAAACCAATATTATAGAAACTCAAAATGATATATTTCTTCTAATAAACTATCATAACTTGAAATAATAAGTAATGAATCAAACTATTTAGCACAATCCAAAGAAGTTAAACCTACCTCACCAATCCCAATGAGGCCAACCATAAGTTGTTGTAGACCACCCCAACCATCCATTGGATATGGATTATGGCTATAGAGAAATGATGGAGAAAAGAATATGAAACAAACTAATTTTTATAACATATAAACAATTACCAATAGAAATAATAATGACATATGTATACCAACCTAGTAAGATCCATTAACTTCATACATGCTTATGACTGTAGCTTACTTTTTGAGATTCTTGATTTATAGACCATATTCTATTTAGGAATATAATATGGATCATAAATATTATGCCATAACCTATTTGTAAGACATATTCATGTACTAACCTAATATAAATTTATTGTTTCATATTAAATGTGTATTTCAGCCTATTAAAATTAAAAATTAATGTAAAACTACAGGTCACATTATAGACTAAAAAAAATGTTACCAAACATAGTAAATGATTAAATAAAAAAATTAATGATTAACAAAATCATTACACATAAAATAAACAATAGATTAATGATTTTAACATGAAACTAATAATAATTTCAATTGTCATTTCCAAAATTAAGCCACTAATTCAACATGATTCTATAAACATGAGTCGAACCAATAGTGACCTAATAATACAATAAAAGTAAAAAAACATGTAGATAATTAAATAATGAAAATATCATTTTTTTTCCAAAAATATGCAATCATTTTTAACCCTCATAGAGTCTCCCTAAATCATTTCCCCCATGTATGGTCATAGTTCAAAATAACCATAAGGCTAAATTTCAAAATAAACATTACTATACCAAGTTAGGATTTTTAAAATATTAAACCAAATCAAATACTCATAGCAAGTTATAACCTAGTTGTAACTATACCAAAATTTGGCTTTTAAAATAAGAACACATTCTAGCATAACCTAGCCAAAAATACCTAGCAGAGTGTTTCAAGTTATAAACTAAAATAATCAACATACAAACAATACGCAAAGTTGTAGCCTCTCACATAATTAAAATGATTTAATATTGGTTCAGAAACCAAAAATATAAATAAAATGATTATACATAGTAAATTAGATAAATTCATAGCCTCAAAATAAAATAACTTTGTAGAGGAATACAAACCCATTCCATAAACCAACAAACATATACACAATGGATAAAAAAGCAACCATGACAATTATTAAAAAAATAAATGTAATAAGGTTAGCACAGTGTGTGCATTCAAACAAAACCATGGTCAATTCATCCATTGCCTCATGTAAAACAAATAGAGAACCAAAAATCATATACCCTAGTTAAGGTTTTGCACACAACACCATAACAAGGTAAAATATTGTGAGTGTCTATGGATAAATACCTAAACTATTTTGACATTCAAAAACTCATTTTTAAAATCCATATAGAATTTTACAAACATTTATACCAAAAGAAAACCTAGTTAACTCTACATAACTCTTGCATAGACGTTAAGATAAATGAATGTAACTATAGTTTTAGCTCTCAAAAAATCTCATTTGAAACTATATTGCATTCCCATTTAACACCATACCAGAAATTTATTTAGAATTTCCCCAAGGCTTAGATCTCTTCTAATATTGAGTCCAAATGAACTACAATAAAATATCAAAACCCAAAGAAGCATCTCAACCCCCATTACATGGTAACATGGTCTAATGTCATGAACCTTAAGTCATATGGCTTAATAAAAACACAAACCATCTAATTACCAATGTCCCCAAGTGGGTCAAAAAACCTAAGAAAATCCCCCAAGCCAAACTTGGCTTAGTAAACATACCAAAAAAATTTAAAAAAAAGGTCCTTCAAAAAATGCTTAATCCTTAGTACACAATCCAATAGATAAGATGAATATTTAATTTCATGTAACCTCAAAATGGTTATTTTTAAAACATTTAGTCCAACATCATCAATACAACTTAGCATTTTAATAAAACAACAATAGTGAAAGTTATTGATAATACATAATATCAATTCATGATTGAGTAGACTGTCAAAGCCAATATGCATAGAGTCAATGAAAAACATAAGAAAATAGAATGACATAAACAATGATATTAACAAGAATATAATAGTTATAAATCTAATTAGGACACAATCAAAGACAATCTCATAATTTGTGACATCAAGTAAAATGATGTTTGCACATAGATCAAAACTAACTAAAATAAACTAATAATGAAATCAAACATAAAATGATAACATCGTATTTAAATTATAAAACAATATTGACTAAATCATGAGTACTAAAAAGTTTTAAATTTAAGATAGATTTCATAGATTCATTTATCCATATTATTTCTCCATGTTTCCCAACTTCTTAGGTCTGAACACAACCTAACTCAAGTACATATCCCTGCAATCAACAAACAGACTATCAGTGGTATAAAGACATCTAAGTATAATAAATGCAATAATAATATTTAAATAATATATCCAACCAAATAGTAAATCTATACACATTAATCAATAATATCCTATGTTTTAATGAAAATGTAATCCATAATTATCTCAACAATTATAATAAAAATGTATCAATGTAGATCATAGAACTATATCGCCATACTAAAGCAATAAAATATGTCTAAAATAATTGCCAAGTAATCTGTATCATCATAAATGAATTAAATATAGGGTAATTAAGGTCATGAAATCCAACCCCACTTGGAAAATATCCTTCCCAATAATTAAAATAGGCAAGGATAATATTTCCTGAAAAGACTCCTGTCTTCCCAAGTAGCACTTATTTCTAATAAAAGGCCCTATTTAACCAACACTTAAGAAATATCATGATTACTCAATTTAACATTTTGATGGTCTAGGATCTTCACTGCATTCAACTACATCTTTTCATACATTGAAACTTGAACATGAGTCCAATCCAAAACATGAGATGGATCATGAATATACTTTCTCAATAAATAATCATGAGACACATTATGAATCCAAGAGAATGAAGGGCAAAAGGCTAGACATTAAGTAATAAGACTAGTTTTTTCAAAAAAATTGAGGGTCCTATAATCCAAGGGACTAGTTTGGAAGATTTTCCAAATTTAATTGAACGTTTTTACATTTTAACACACATAAAAACCTTATCTCCCACTTAGAATTCAAGTGGTGTCCGTTTTAAATTAGCATAACTCTTTTGCCTATCAAATTCAAAAATTTAAATTTTACCTTATAGTTTTTATTTACCTATCATAATCTTGTAAAACATGAAGACCAACAATAATCATAGTTTCTAAACTTTTCCATCCAAGTGGAGTTCACTTGCATTCCTTCAAAGCATCAAAAGGAGCCATTTTAATCACTGAAAGGTATGTATGTATTATTATTATCAAATTAAGCTAAGTGTAAATAATCTTTTCATTTACCTTGTTGATCCATAACATACATTACAAAAACGTCTTCTAAGACCTGATTTTATTTTTCCATCTAACCATATGTTTTTAGGTGATAAGATGAACTAAAAATCAACCTTGTACCAAAAGTGGTAGTCAGAGTTTTACAAAATATTAAAGTAATTTTTTTTCTTGATTTGAAATACTAAATTTAATAATGCCATGAAATTATACTATTTATTTCATAAACCATAAATCAAACATAGATGCATCATCAGTTAAGTTTCTAGTAATGAAATGACAAAATTTTGTAAAGTTATCCATTACAACAACAAATAGTATCATATTTTATTTTAGATTTTGGAAAACTAGCTATCAAATAGAAAATAATCTGTTCCCACTTACCTCATGGTACATCATGAGGGTTAAATAATCCTCTTGGATGAAAATGTTTAGATTTCACACATTAGCTTTCCATACATTTTGACACAAAGTCAACAATTACATGTTTTATTCTAGGACAATAATTCAAATTTTTAGTTCATGGGTCATAATCATGACACATGGATGAGTGTTATGAGGTGTTTCATTCACTTCTTTCAGTAAAATATTAATTAAGTCACAAGACTTCGATACATAAATTTTATTTTGATATCTGATTAAACCACTATAATCAACTAACAAATTATAAAAATCATTTTCAATAGGTTTATCATCCAAATTTCCACTTACATCTTGTCAAAACATATAAGAATGTGGTTAATATAATAACTCGGTTATGAAATTATAATATAAAATAGATAAGGCCAAAAGATACATTGATTAAGTGCATCAGCAACATGATTATCCTTACCTTTCACATATAAAAAATTCATATCAAAATTACTTAAAAATGAAATCCATCTATGTTGTCATGCACTCAGATCATCCTAGGAAAAAAATTATTTCAAGCTTAGATGATCAAATTTCACCTCAAAATTCTTACCCATCAAAAAGCTTTTCCCTCACTTTAAAGCGTGAACAATGTCAGCCAACTCAAGGTCATGAGTGGTGTAATTATTCTCATGGTCCTTTAGTATTTGTGACTCATAAGCCATATCTAAACTATCCTACATTAATATTCCACCCAATCCTTCTTTAGATGCATTGGCCCATATTTCAAAATTTCCATTTAGGTCTAGTACAACAATTATAGGTGATAAAGTCAATATTTTTTTAAGCTTTAGGAAAGCTTAATTAAATTCTGAAGTCCACATAAAATTTTAACCCTTGCCTTGTAAGGAATTTATTGAGTTAGCCAACTTAGAAAAAAAATCTACAAATATTCTATAATAACCAACTAGTCCTATGAAAATATGTACTTCATGTATAATTTTTAGGAATAAGCCACTCTTGAATAACTTTAATCTTTGGTAGATCAATAGAAATACTAGCCATGGATATAATATGACCAAAATAATGGATCTTAATTTGAATGAGAGCATATTTAGATATATTACCAAACATTTTGTGTTTTTTATCCTTTCCATCACTAAGCATAAATATAGTGCATGTTTAACTTCATTCCTAGAATATATTAGTATATCATCAAGGAATACTAGAACAAACTTGTCTATAAAATACTTGAATACACTATTCATTAAGTTCATAAATGTAGTAGGTACATTAGCTAAATTAAAATCCATTACTATAAACTCGTAATGTCCATACCTTTTATAAAATCCATCTAATGAATATATTCTTACTTGATCCTTAGTTGATGATAACCTGATCTCAATTCTATCTTTTAAAAGATAATTGTATCCTTAATTTGATCAAGTAGATTATTTTTCATTGGAAATGGATAACTATTCTTAATGGTAACCTTGTTAAGCATCCTATAGTCAACACACAATCCCAAGGTTGTATCCCTCTTTTTCATAAATTACACTAGTACACCGCAAGGTGACATATTTGTCTTAATACTATCATTTTCCACCAATTCTTATAATTGAGCTTTCAACGCTGACAAATATACTACATTTATATGATAAGGTGATTTATATGTAGGGGATACCCATGGAACTACATCAATAAATAAACCATATTCATATTTAGGAGTCAAACCAGACAATTTATCTAGAAAAAATAGAAAATTATAGTAAACATACATATTCCTCAAATGTTGTTTCTAGTTTAGATGCAATATTTTGCATTTTAAAAACATATAACTCGCAACTCTTATGTAATGCTTCCTCAAGATATAAATCTTATATTCACGTATGTACTTTTGATTTCATTAAATATTAAATTTATACAAGTTTTCCTAAATCGTTACAATAATATACCACTTTGATACAATAGCCCAAATTGACTTTATGATCCTACAACCAATCTATGCCTAGGATAATATCAAAAGATCTAAGAGGCACTAATAATAAATTAACTTGTATTTGAAAAATAGAAAAGTATAGACTTAATCAATACACTTAGTAATTGGTAATCTTTTACCTAATCCAAACTCAACATCTCAACCATATTTCAAAGTCATCATATTCAAATAACAACATGTTACTAACTTAAGATCCATAAAATTATCAATTGCTTCTGAATCAAACAAAATTGAAATAGAGAAATTATTTATTCTACCTTTGATTTGAATAGGAGTTTCTTGTAAATCAATGTTTCTATTATCCACAGCTGCATACACTTTATGATTAGTTGATTAACCAAATGTTAACTTAGGATAATCTTTGTATTAGTGGCTATCTCCAAATTCCTAGTGTATTATAGTTATTTTTGGCATCACTAGAATTATATTGGATCCAATAATAACCACATTTTTAATACCTTGACTTAGATTCCTTTTAAAATTAATAGTCTTAGAAGAATTCAAATTCTTGAAATTCTTATTCTTCCCTTGAAATTTATTGAAACCAATTGTAATCTTTGTATATCTATGGTTAGAGTTAGATTTCTTAAAAATCTTAGGAGAAAGAGACATATTTATATTCTTAGATTTTTGTTTATTCTATTTATAATATTATCTTACATTTTGATGAGTCTTCTATTTTTATTCTACCTATAATTAGATTTGATAGAAGCTGTTAAATTCTTAGGATTGTTCATATTCACATCAAGCATTAAAATTTATTTCAATCCTAGATTGAACTTAATGACTTTATTATCTTTGTCATACATGTAGATAACATGACACAAAAAATTTAAAAATTTATTTTTATACTCAGTCAAAATCATATTCTCTTATTTCAATAGATGAAAATCAATGATTTTTTATACCTTTAAGTTGGAACTAAGATACCTTTTTTTAAACTACCTTTCAAAAGTAGACTAGGTAAGACTCATTCGATGGTAACCCAATAATACACATAGATGGTTCCACCAAAGAGCTACAACTCCAACTAATTGATAGGATGTTACTCTTGCCTTCACATTAGAGGTCATGTTATGTAAATTAAAATACTTATACATGTGTACTAACCATGCATCACCTAAATACCAACCTAAATAGGTTGGTAGAGGTAGATTTTTTAGTCATTTAATGATGTGATGGTCCACATTACTAGGGTTATTCTGATGTTTTAGTTCATCAAC
The DNA here is from genome assembly GCA_037957365.1 of Torreya grandis. NCBI lineage: Eukaryota > Viridiplantae > Streptophyta > Pinopsida > Cupressales > Taxaceae > Torreya > Torreya grandis. The sequence goes on along the minus strand of JARHVA010003148.1, from coordinate 1,026,134 downwards.
TTTCCTTTCACCTCTAACTAGATTTTCTTCAACCAGAACACCTTCTAAATTATTTAAACTTTGTTCTTAGGTGTCCAATTTACATTGAATTTGATTTAACCTAGTTATAATTCCATTCAAAACTACCTCCCTGGTTAATGTTGGGATTATTTTCATTACAGTTAAGGGCCTCAACATTATTATCAACATTATTAAGAGTTGGTTCTTCTCTCACTCCAGAATATTGGCCTAGTGACCTTGACCTCTTCTTCTACCCAAGTTAACATTTCTTGTCTTATTATTTTCTATTATATATCTTTTCCTCACCATAATATGATGAAATAAATAAAAACTTAGTAGAAATCAACAAGAAATAATTCTCAAAGCTCTATAGTGTAGTAGACTATGCTCTGATACTAGTATACCATGACCACTATTTTTCTCGTATAACCATCATCTAAATAATAAAAAAATAAAAAATTTCACCTAGTGTTTAGCATGAAAACATGTAATTATATCCATATCTATGTTACAACCAACATAAGAACTAGACTAAGTGCATTACCCATCAGTGATTTCATTAGAAAGCATTTTAACCACCTAGTATTCAAAAACAAGTGGGTTAGTGTGGTCTTACCCACTCACCTCTATCTATTTATTGTGTTTTGGACTTTCAAGTGGAGTTGTTACTGACTTATGCATTTACCACCTATACATGTTATATAATAACCAATATCTCAGGGGTAATTCAATAAAGTTCACCAATTAGTGGTAGATTAAGAACAAATTCAATACTAGAATCATCTTACTAAGATTGATTAAGTGAGATTTACCACAGAAAAAGAAGTATGTAAATATCAAGGGAAAATTTAATATTTTTAAAATCATTACAAATAATTTGAACACTTTTTTATTTCATAGGTAAACTGACACATAAGGTTTGACATGAACTCCTACAGGAAGTGTGAAAGATTCATGTGATGATTCAACAACCACTCTTAGGTTATGATTAAATATATCTTATAGTTTACAAGTAAGGTAAACTCATGAAAAATCATGCCTAATAATTTTATAATTTCTTAGTTTATATTTACATTTCCCATTATTACCAACATAAATGTTGCATGAGTTAAATAGATCCAATATATGTTAATAGTCTCATGGAATAAATGTAATTATATTAAGTATTAACTCAATCTCATTTTTTAATATTTACTCTTGTCTTATATCCATGATCATAAACTAAGTATATTGTCATTTATTATCTTAATATTAGATCTTAATTTTTCTTAAGTTCCTAGATAGATTATTATAATAAGTATATAATTTTATTTTCTTATTTTACCATTAAAGGATAAGAACTATCTTATTAAAAGTATTCAATAGTCTATTTCAAATCTACAAAATCTATTCCTTAATCATATAATGATTTAGATAGGAATATCCATATCCATTTTAAACCTTCAAATAAAGTATAATATAGCCAAATTACCTTCAACATATGCGTATGATTTATTTAATCTTATTGAAGTTTAATTTCAATGAATTATTTAAGAGTTGCCCATACAGTCCATATCACTTAACAGTACTTAGTAATTTAAAAATTGAAAATATTATCTTCTAGAATACGTTATTTTAAAAATATATACATTCTTAATTGATTAAGTAACTATTCCATATTAATCATTATCACATATTCCATTAAATCATTAAAACTCCTCACATATGTATTTAAGCTAAATACAATCCATTGAATACATAATTTAACATAAAAGGATTTCATCTTACTAAACTATATAGTTATAGTATAAGGTATCTAATGAAGTATCTATAAATTTCATTTGTTAATACATGTCACACATAGGTTTTTATATTATGTAGTGATTTGAAAAGTCCTTTAAATATAACTTTCAACTTCACCAGATTACTACATTATAATGTTTATCGCAAATAAACATATTTAAGAATAATGTCACTTATCTTTTAGAAGATCAAGAATAACTAAAAATAAACCATTATAAGTAAATTAGTATACTAACATTATGTTTCAATTCTCATATTCTTAAGTAATAAAAGAATTATGTCATGCTCATGCTAACTCTTACATTTGATTTCTAATACAATTATATGCATACTAAAATAACCATGTATTTCTATATCAAATACCAATATGGTAGAAGTACATACAAGGACATTAATACATTTATTGATCATGAGTCAATAGAAAACAAATATTATATGAACTCAAAATGCTACCATTTTCTAATCAAATTTATCAAACTATTTATTCCAAATAAGTGTCTAACTACCAGTACAAGATAAACACCACATTTCTATGTTCTTCTTTTAAAGTATTAATTAAAAAATGTAATTTCATATTAAAATAGTAATACAAGATTACTCAAATGATCATATGATCAATTATGATTATATCATAAAAATACTTACATGACAATATACATCACTTTGTATTAAATATAACTATGATAAATAACATGAATTAAAATCATAAGAATTACATAAAATTTCTAATCTATTTTAATCCATCTACCATAAATCAAAGTAATAAATAATGAATCAAGTGATTTCATGCAGTCCAAAAAAGCTAAAAATTCCTCACCAATCACAATGAGCCCAATCATAATTGGTCATAGTCTACCCTAACCATTAGTTGGATATGGATTATGGATACAAAGAAATGGTAGAGAAAGGATTAAGAAACAAACCGAGCTTGACAAGATTCAAACAATAACCAACATAAAGAGAAAGGAAACATGTATACCAACCCACAAAGATCCATTAATTTGGTAACTAATTATGACTTTAGCACTCTTTTCAAACTTCTCAATTTATGAGCCATATTCTATTCAAGCAAATAATATGGATCATAAATTTGTATGGAATAAATTATTTCATAGTTTTATTCATGTAATAAATTAATAGATATTTATGACTTAAAATTAAACTTGCAAAAAAAAAAGACAATAGTTCCATCCAATTAAAAATATTAAATTAAAACATACGTAAAGTTGCAGGTCGTATTATTGACTAAAATGGACTTTACCAAAAAAGTAGAAGCTTAAATGAAAAATTTAATGATTAAAAAAATTATTATTGATAAAATAATTAATATATCAATTATTTTAACAACAAATGTAATCATGAACTTCTAGTAATTTCCATTATCATTTCTAGATTTAAGCCACTAATTCAACATGATTCTATAAACTCAAGTCAACCCAATAATGACCTAATAAAAAAACAAAATTAGAAAAAATCATGCAACATAATAAAATTATTAAAATATTATTTTTCTCCAAAATGTTGCAATCATTTAGAACCCTCCTAGAGATTCTTAAAATCATTGCCCCCATTTATGGTCATAGTTTGAAATAACCATCATGCTAAATTTCCAAATAAACTTGATTGTATCATGTTAGGTTTTTAAAAATATTAAACCAAATAAAATATCTATAATCACTTATAATCAATTCATAATCATTCCAAATAATGGCTTAGAAAATAAAAACACATTCTAATATAATCCAACTGAATGTTTCGATTTATAAAATAAAAATTGTCAACATAGAGAAAATACACAAAATTGTATCCTCTCACACAAGAAAAATGATTTCATAGTGGTTCACAATCCAAAAACATAAAAATAGTGATTATGCAGAATCAATTAAAAAAGCCATACTCTCAAAAGAAAATGAATTCACAGTGGAACACAAACCCATTCCATAAATCAATAAACATATACACAGTGGATAAACAACCACCCACATCCACTACAAAATTAAATAAATATAATAATTTGTGCAAATAGTATATGAGTTCAACTAAAACCATGGTTGAGATGTCTATGGATACATGTAAAATAAATAGATAACCAAAAATCCTAAACCTTAGTAAGGGTTTTACCCACAACACAATAACACAAAAAAAAAACATTTCCATTATCTATGGCTAAAGACCTAACATGACTTGCCATTCAAAAACTAATTTTTAGAATCAAAATAGAATTTTAAAAACATTAATTACTTGTTTGATGGATGTCCACCACATAATATTTTTTCTTCTCTTCCATCCTCCCAGTTCTATGCAAATCCAACACTAAAAATCCCTCTTCTTCAAATAAACCAGTCAAAAAATAAATACAAAAATAAACCCATGTTAACTCTACATATTTACCACATAACCATCAACATAAATGTATCAAACTATGGTTCTATCTCCAAAAATACCTCATGTGAAACTGTAATACATTCCCCTTGGCTTCCATGACAATTTTTTTGGCAGAGTTTCCCTAAAGCTTCGATCTCTTCCAATATTGAGACCAAATTAACCACAATAAAATATAAAACCCAAATAATTTTCTTAAACCCCATTACATGGTATATCGAGCTGATGTCATGACCCCTAAGTCAATGGCTCAATCAAAACACAAACTAACTAAATATCAATACCCCCAAGTGGGTTGAACAACCTAAGTTAATACCCCAATCCAAACTTGGCTTAACAAACATGCCAACGAAAAGTTTAAAAAAATGGTCCTTCAAACAATAATTAAAACTTAGTGCATAATCCAATAGTTAATATGAAACTATAATTTCCTATAAATGTAAAATTGTTATTTTTAAAACATTTAGTCCAATAACATCAATATAATGGAGCACTGTAATAATAAAACATCGATAATAAAAATGATTGTTAATACATAATATAAATTCATGACTTAATATATTTTTGAAGTTGAGAGGCATGGAGTAAAATAAAAACATATGAAACTAGAATGATTGAAACAATAATTTTAACAAGAACACAATGGTCATCAATCTAATTACAACACAATGAAAGATAATATCACAATCGGTAATATCAATTAGTATGATTTTTTTATATACATCAAAAATGACTCAAATAAACTAATAATGAAATCAAACATCAAATAATAATACACAATAGATAAATTATAAAAATATAATGACTAATTCATCAATACCTACAAGCTCAAAATTTATGATATAAATCACTATTTTGTTTATGCATATTATTTCTCTATGTTTCCCTACTACTCATGTCCAAACACAACATATCTCAAGTACCTACCCTACATTCAACAAATAGACCATCAACATTATATAGATATCTAAGTATAATAGATGCAATAACAACATTTAAATAATACACCCAAATGAATAATAAATTAGTACATATTAAGTAATAATATCCAATGTTGTAATGAAAATGTAATCCATAATTATCTAAAAAAATATAGTAAAAATATATCATTATAGATCATATAAATGTATCACCATAATAAAGCAACAAAATATGTCTCAAGTACTTCACAACTAATCTATATCAACATAAATGAATTAAATTTAGGAAAATTAGGGTAATGATAATTAAAACTATATTTGGTATAGTAGGAAGAACGACAATAGGAAGAAAACACTTACATTTTAGAATGGATGTTGAAAAATATTTATAAGAACAAATGAAAAGTGTATAATATGGGCAACTCATAAGAGATGAGTTACTTTCAACCAGAGGAGAATGATGCAAAGAGAAAACTTTTGGAGGCCATAAATTTTGATCTATAACTCTATTTGAGCACCCATTTATGTCAAAATGACCATACCAAAAATTTCAATTTAACTATAACTAGTTTTATCAGGTTAGGGATGTTTATAAAAAAAATTGAGGCCATATGTGAACGTCTAAGGGTCAAAAAATGTATTTTAGTATTCTTTTAGTTTTTTTTCCATTTTTATAGATAGTGTATTTTTGTACTTGAATGTAAAGTTTAGTTAAAATTAGTCCATTAAGTTAGTCTGTGTTTAGAAAATATGTGGATAATTTTAGGCCCATTTGAGCTTACATGCAAAAATTTTATAAACAGTGGTTGAAAAATCACTAAATGATGAAAGTTCCTAAAAATAGAGATTTTCATAAAAATCATGGGTCATTTAGCTTAGGTGATTTAGGTATATTTTTATTTATTTAATTTTTTAAATTATGCATGTCAACTCCAATTCTGAGTTGAGCTTTATTTAAAGACTCATATGTAAATATTTTATTCATTCGATGAGAATCAATAAAGAAGTTTCATTTCATGCAAATTATGATTTTATTCCTATTGATAATTATCCTTAGATATAATGTGTTATCATCATTCATTGCTAATTTTATATCATCGATATCTTCTTAACATTTTCGACACTTGCAAATGTTGAAAATGAGATTGACTTTTATAGCATATTAATTTCTCTTTCAACCCATGTAATTTATCCAAATGGTTAACTTGACATTTTCTCTCACATGCCTTTTTTATCTCCTCAATAGTGTTTGGAGACTCTTTTAAATATATATGTTATATCTTATGTTATATATCCTAATTACAAAATAGGCTATTTTTGTAAATGTCTACTTTTCAAACAAATCAACTTTAATTATATCTACATCTTAGATCATAAAACATTTTAAATATTATATATCTAATTAATTATTATATTTATAACTAATAATGTAACTCTAGGCCCTTGAAATCAAAGTTATATATCTATTTTTCAAGTAGCTATGTATTTTAACCAATGATAGGGGTTGAGAATATCCTTCACCATGTTATAACTTACAAATACATATTTTTCATGTAGATGATAAAATAGAAGGTATATATAAACAAATGTACCATTTTAATTTTTATTTTTATTACTCTAAAAAAGTTGTGCATTTTTTATAAAATTAAATATAAATCTAGGTTTTTTTACGAAGTACATGGCCTCTTGAATTTATTGCACTTTTCATGGTTGAGAAACCATTAGAAAATTTGTTGGTTCACGTAGGTCTAATTTTTTTAACCCAGATTGATCTATATGTATCAACTTAATAGTTTCATAACTATAACAACAATTTTACCTTGAAAAGAGTGGTGGTTTCTACGAAACCAAAAATGAACTATGGCTATAACAAATTATAATATTTCATCTTCATCTTTTGATTCTTTTTATATTCTCAATGGAGATTGTGATGTTTCTTACTTATATAAATTACAATATAAGGGTCATTTTAAATCATTGTAATTTACATTTTCACAGCTGTTTAGATTCTTATCAAGTGTCATGTCCTAAAAATCATCTAATTTTAAAATATTTATAATCCAAGGGTTAACCCATTATTATAATTTAACCCTTTTGTAAGATATTTTCAAAAGGTTTAGTATGAATAATAATCAAATCTTACTCATTTTTCATCAAGAAAATACCAAGAAATCACCTATTCAAGCTTGATTATTCAATTGCACAACTAATTTATGCTACCTTATTCTTCCCTATTTTCATATTAGTCATAAGGGTAGTCATATTAGCACTTATTAATAACACAAATAAAAACCCATCAGTAGTATTTGTCAAGTTAAAATCTAATTCATTAGATGCCCTTCCATACAATTATTTCACCCTTGTGCACACACAAGCCAAAACCTAGGGGAGAATTACATATGTCTAAGTCCTTCATTGGATTATTTATTATGTAAGAAGTACCAATTAACATAGGGGTTCTTGAGGTTAGCTCAATAACATGATCCCAAACACTAATTTTTTGTAAGGTAAAAAAATCTAAGGTTAATAATTAGGGTTTGATCCACATATAATTAGTGACATCCTATGTGTGGGAATAAAACATATCAGTAAAAAGTCAATAAAAACCCAAAAAGGATCCTTTTGGTCACTTTCCAATAAACTAAATATCTATTTCAATATAATTGCATCAATATTTGGATAAAAGCATTAAGATAAATCTATATAGGTCAACACAAGTGTCAAGGCCTCCACAAAATAATATTTCTAGAATATAATAATTGGATATTGGTCTTGGCCCTTCCTATTTACACCTTTGTATTTCTTATATATACTTGTAGATTTGTAGATAAGCTAAAAATTATTTATTATTTTTTATGTAATCACACTATTTTTTGGAATGTACTTTCTATATCTAGCATAACTCAACATTTTAATTTAGAATCCATTTATCCTAATTTTCAATTAATTGACCTACTCTAGTATAGCTTCATGAATCCTTTTACATAGACTATTATATCCATTCAAATCTAAACCAAACACATATAAAAAGTGTTAATTAGATATATTTAATTTATATATTATATTGATGCTATTTTCATGTTCTTAGGGTTGTTCATAGGGTTATTAATATTTTTAACAATGTTTACATATCTCTTTCCTCACATTTATCAAAGGACAATATTTTTTTTGCATTAAAATATGATAAGTTTGTGTATAAACATACTTTAAAACATCAATGTTTATATGTATTTTTAATACATGACTTATGTATACACATTTTACTCTTGTAAAATAATTTCCCTATCCATTTAGTCAATCCTTTTCTTGGCCAACCTAGTTTCCTTGTTACATATGTAGGATATCCCTATTATATGCCATAAAAATAAAAAAATTAAGAAAATTTTCACTATAATTTTGATCACTATTTTCCCCTTTGTATAGTGAAAACAATAGTGGGACACTAAAAATCACCAAAAGTGTTTGCCTTCACTAATAATTTACTAATATACTTAATGGTTATTTGTAAAACTTCAAATGTCTCCCTTGGATCAGCCTATAAATTTTTCACATGTCAACTATGTGAATATATTTCAAATATTTATATATAAATACAAGTCAATCCTAATGTCTTCATATACAAGCTAACTTGATCACTATTTGGTGTATACATTGAGAAGGCTATTTACGCTTCCTTGAGACATTATCCAAAATGGTTACACTTTAAAAAACCCATGAAAGTATTATCCATAATATTAATGAATTAAATTTTTTCATGTTTTCAAGTGTCTAAAGCTTAAGTATTTGCATTTCATTCTAGCGGATCATGATTGAGCATACACATAACTATATCATAAAAATAAATGTTTTTTTAGCCTTATTCAATTTATGGAACATAGGAAACACTCAATAACTTAATTTTATTCTTTTATATATTTAAACCCATAATTATAAAAAAAATTCCATGTAGACACTATGTTTGTAGTGAATCTAAGGTTTTAAGGTAAAATGAATTAAAATCAAGATCTACGCAAAGTACCGATGGCAAGTAAACATCAAAAAATAATCTAAAAATAAATCAATAAAATTATCTATCATATAAAATATTACAAAAACATATGGATAGTACTATAATATAGACTAAAATACTATTTGTCATAGTTTTTTGAGCTTCACCCATAGTGTCTATGTAGGATTTGATAATCTACTTCCTAATTGAAATATATATATATATATATATATATATATATATATATATATATATATATATATATATATATATATATATATATATATATATATATATATATATATATATATATATAACATAATCATTTTGATGACTATAAATATAGACACATAAATATGGTCACAAGTAATTGATGATGATAATTATAAACACATCCTCTAACATGTGACTTTCACCAAAATAGATGACTCCTATTCACCATTCCTCTAAGCCTTTTATATATATGAGGGATAGACCCTTTGTTATCCATCACTACTATAGAAAACATAATAATTCAAAACATAAAATTGCTTAATATCACTCTTAGAATATATTTATCTCAAAAGGTGTCCCTTACCTTTCAATACAAGTCATCACTAGTTAAATAGGAACACTTCTACACTCCTTTCCACCTAGACCACCATCATCCCATGTCAAAAAAATGGCTAGTTTCTAAATTTATAATTTTTATTTTGAATCTTATGAACATTTATTAAGGTTGGATTAATCAAATTATCAAAAGTTTGAATTATAAATATAATTTAAAATCTCATTTAAACTATATTTTATATAATTTAAACTCTAATTACACTCAAGTTTTATGCCTATCAAAAGAAAAAAATGTAATTTTTAAATAAGAAGTAGGGTAAAATATTTTAGCAATATCATATATTTTTAAGCATTATGTTCCAGGGTTGTAGACCATTTTTTTCTATAGACAATTATATATATATATATATATATATATATATATTTGTTTAAATTTTATTTTCAAAATTATTTTGTTTGATTTCTATTATTTTAATAGAAATTGTGTTCTGTCAGTTTTAAAATTATTTGTATTTGTTGTTCTTGGAAAAGCGCTCTTCAGTTTTACCTAATACATATTGTGAGGGGTAATACCATAATAATCAATTCATTAGCTATAAATATTTATGGATTTTAATTTCCACATACCTCTTAGTATATAGCTAACATCAAGGGTGTTGATTTTTAAGAACATGAAACCTTTGACTACTTTTTATTGTAGTGCACTGATAAGAAATTAACCCTAGGAATACAGTCTTGAGAGAGGATATTGAAAGTACAAGATGGTGTAGTCATCTTTATTTAGTTCCTTATTTTACATATTCCCTATTTTACTAGTGTTTTTATTATATTCTAGAGCCTATAAATAACAAACTCCTTGACTAGTTACACCACTAATCCCTGTTATAAGTATCATAATTTTAAATTCACACCATTGAAATAATAAATGCATTTTACTTACATACTTATAATTTTATTATTAAATTCTATTTTAATCTTAAAACTATTATTTCAATGCATTATTGTTGTACATTAATTATATTAAAAGATATTAAAAAAATATAAAATGTTTAATATAAAATACCAAACCTTACTTAAATCATATCATTGCAATAATGCACCTAGAATAAAATTACCATTAAGAAAAATATTTTTGAAATATTTTATGACTTGGGAAAAAGATAAATTAGATATTCATAATGTATTAGATCATACAACACTCCTTACTAATAGATTGATCATGACTATTGAGACTAATACATATAATAAAATACTTGTGAATGACGTTATTGATAAAATAATTCATTCCAAACCACATAATATTGAAGAATTCATATACATTTCAAGAGATTAAAAAAATAAATAAATTTAAGATTCCACTTCTACTTCAAATGTTCTATATACTACTATTAATTTTCTACCTATTTCAACATCTATAGTTGTATATGTGCTACACTTTTAGGTATGTGAATGTCACAAGGATCCTAAAATATTAATATTCCTATTTATACAAGAGCATCCTACATACCTACATTGATTATCATGAAAAGTACACCTCTAACTTCACCTAATGAATAATGTATTGAAAAAACATTTATATCCTTGTATGTTAGTGTATTGTAATTAAAACAAGTTGTCTCTATAGAAATTCACTCAATGAATTCTCATACTTTGACATAATATTTTGAAACCTGAGATATCCTCTTACTTCTTACTAGTAGGATTATTACATCCTATGATACTAGTCTATGAAGATAAATGTAATTTTGAACATCATCTTTGTTAATTCAATGTAATATGATTGGGTTATGCTTACAATGACAAATTACTAACCAAGATATTTCTAACAAGCATAAAATATTACGCCCTATGATGGTTCTAAAGTATTTCACTTCAATCAAGTAAATAATTCAACCCTTTAGAATATTAATTTATACCAAACTTCTCTATCAATGTTTGTGAAACTCTATCTTATGAATAAAATTGATAAACTCAAGTAAGGGTAAAATGATACAATTAATGAATATGTTATTTTTTACAAAACTATAATAGTTAAGATGACAAATTCCATAGTGTACACTGAATTACAAGATATATTCACACAAATATTATTTTCACCATTCCATGAGTCAATTTTTTTTTAAATTTATTTTTTTTAAAATGAGTTGTGCCATATATTCAAATTAATATAACTCAATCTCATAGGGTTGATCAAGATAAAATATGTACCAAGTGTTTTATATACTTCCAAAATCAACTTCTAAAGGTTTCCAAACTTTAATTTTAAATATAATGAAAACATGAATTAAGTAAAATTATTAGTCAATGTAGTTTTAAAAACATCAAACAAGCTTCAATTGACATCTCCACCAAGGATTGAATTCAAAATATTAAAACAACCTCTTCATGTTCTATAAATAAAATTAATTTATTGTAATATCATATCTCTACCTCCACCATTTAAACATGATTCGATAGTAATACATAATATGAGTACCATAGATGTATCGGTCATTCTATAAATAAATGTTTTAGGTTAAGGAATAAGATACAATATATTATCAATGATAATACAATTGAACTAAGCATGCCCACAAAGGAAATTAGAACATAATATAATGAAAATACAAAGCTGAAATTATTTAGTAATTCATTCCTAAATCATGGTACTACAAAGCACACATAAAAATTCAAAAGTACATCATAAGTACAGTGTGAGTTCTCCTCCTTCACCATATGGGCATCTAATAGGCATACTTACTATTACATTTATAGGCTCATTAACACAACATCATATGATCACTTTAGATGAAAATTAAATTAATGATGAAGATTCAAATAGGCATGCTATCTTTATTCAATCCCAAATCAACAAAAAACCTATACATGGTGTCACGAGTGATAATGGGTCAAGAAATGCATGTACATTGACACCCCTTTGTAGATGTGGATACAAAAAGTAATATTTACTAGCTACATTAAGAATAGATGAAGCATTTGATAAATATAAATAAAATATTCTTGGGCATATAGTGCCACATGTTTAAATTGGTGTAGTAAAAGTGGATACTCCATTTCTATTCTGAATAGTTTTCACACTAAAATTTTGTACAAGCTTAAACTAAATGCACACTTTTACATAAATATGTTTATATGGATCATTTTTGACAAATGAATGACTCGGTATCACATTGAATTATTATTTATCTTGTTTTCTTCTCAAATTATATGTATTCCATAATTTTTTATTCTTTTATTCAATTTTTGGGATCCATATTTTTTGTCTACACTCAGCTTAGCCTCAAACTAGGTTCAGTGGGATAAGGATGGTTTTACCTCCATAGTTAGTGTTCTAAATTATTAGGATGATACTCTCCAATGTGTAATTAAGTATCTTTGAGATCCTATAAGTCATTAAAAACCCTTTTTGGAACACTTATTATATCATCATTTTTTATTTTTATTGTGTGCGTGCTCACTTTATTACCTTATATATGCTAGATAGATTGTTAATTTTTCAACATCTTTCTTGTCCTTAAATTAATTTTCATATATCATGGATATTAAATATTATTTTATCCCCTTTTATTATGATCATTTTGAATGGAAAATTAAATAAAAACAAAAACTTATTAATGATGATGAGTTTGAGTGTCACTAAGAATATAATTTTCATGATGACCTTACTGACCCTTGGGAACCTACATCACCTTCTCCAACTCATCCAATTTACCACTTTTTAGATCCTATCATATATAAACCTATTCCTATATTTATAAACCACCCTTTTACAACTTCTATATAGTATCCCTTAACATCATATCTAGATCCATCTCTAACTACCCATTTGGATTCTACTTTGAAATCCTCTTTAGAATCCTCTTTAGTTCATCCCTTAGAAACTATTTCAGATTTATATATGTATTATTATTTGACTACATCCAAAGATTCCCCCTTAAGTTATCCTATATAATCATATGTTGTCACACCCATTGATTCCCATATTGAACCTTATTTGATCTTGCCTAGATATATTCCTTTTTAGGTTATCATATAGATCTCCATTTGGATACATATCTAGACTAAAATTTGGAGTCTTCTTTGCTCACCCCTATTTACTTCCAATTATATTATATTAAATAAACATATTTAATAGATCCCATTGTTTCCTCTATGCATCCTATTTCATTATAAACTATGTATATGGCCATATCTCATTCACATATCTCTTCATTACCACATTATCTAGAAGACATTTCAGAGCAAAAGGAACCCCCAACTCCTAAGAGATATAAAATTTAAGATTTTTCATGTAATCCTTATCTTATGATTCCACATAACCCTTGTAATATTTATTCCTAAAAAACACTTTGAACAACTTTTGTCTACCAAAGGATGATGTTGACTTAAAAAAAATCCTTTATCGTCTTTTCCTAAGGATTAATCTAACCCTATTAGTGAAGTGACTACCTCTTCTTTACCTAATTTATTTAGCATCACTACATATACTATCCCTTGACTATTATCACCTATATATATAACCAATATCATTTCTAATCCTTCTCTTATTTATAATGATGAATATCACCACTATAGTGACTATGATAAAGATTGGTATGATGATGACAATGTATATATTAATGATGATATTATTTCTCCTAATCCTACTTCAGATACTCATCTTCTTCATTTTTAAAGTGTTGAGAAAATGAATACATTTGGTCATGATCAATCTCTTCCTACCTTAAAAACTATAGCATGTGACCAAGAGGATATTAATGTTTCCCATATTACTTATACTATTTTACCTCTTCATACTACCTCAATATTAAAAGCTAATGCATATCCAAAACCAACCATTTCTATGTAGGATTTCCTTCCTATGAACATTTCTCAAATTTTGAATAGTGTGCCTATGACTAAAATTAACAATAACATTTAATTAATAATTGATCTTTCTAAAAATATTAATATTCACATTCCCATGCATCTCTATTTTTCCATTTAAAGTCCATTTGGTGTATGTGCATTAATTAGGGTTTTAATTTTGTAGGCATTCCACATACCCAACTAAGGTCCATATAAAAAGAAGACAAGAAGACATAGATGTGAACATACTCATAATTTTAAATCATTTGAATAATCAATAAAAAAAAATAACTCAGGAGAAGACAATTTGCGATTGTGTCCTTGTACACATACTTTTCACTTGTCCCTATATACTTTAATCTTATATTTTTGAAAATGATGCAATCACATGATTACCATGTTTAGTTTATGATCTAGAAACAACCTTTTTTTTCGGGAATCAACACTTATAAGATAAATGCTCACTTTCCTTTGTTAAATACTATTATTCGCGCACTCTAACATTTTTAGCATTGAATTATATGGTATTTTAATTTATTTTAAATTGTTTTACACACATTTTTCTATAGATTAATTATATTAAAATTTATTAATTGAATTTAGATAGATTAAAAAATTTAAATTAAATTGGTGATAGATTAATCAAAATGGTTAACCATCAGATTCATTAGAATCTTGATGGTATAATCTATTATGATTTATCAATTTTGATATATTTATCTTACTTTACAAATATTCAATAACGGGCAATATCATTACTCAAAGAATGTTCCATGCTTTTTCTATTTCATGTCAAGGAATGAATGACACACAAACATCTATATATGCAAAGAAAATTTTTCTCTTTGTATACAAGTTGATAATTGATAAAAATAAAAATATGTAATAAAGGGGAAAAATAAAAATCTTAGGGATGTGGCTCCCATTTTTCATAAACAATTTTATCTATAAAATTTAGCATACATAATACAAGATTAATAAAATACTAATTACATGGGGAACTATTATGTTTCATTTTCTCCCTCTTTTTATAAATTACAAAATCATAATACAAAGTTGTAGGTGGCATGAACCTAGTTAATGTTCTCCCTTTTACAAAATATCAAAATGGAAAATACTATTTTTTTTCAATTAAAGAAACTCAAATTTATGAAATAATTTTATTTTTGAAAATTTATAGTTAAAATCTACATCTACCTACAATAGTTTGATTCATCTTTCACATGTTTGTCAATATCCTATCTTAGTGATGTTATAGGCCTTGGCTATATTTTTACTGAACCTATATTGGTTCCTATTTTCATTTTAGTGAAGCTATAATAGTTCCCTCTTTATTTTTCCCATTTTATTTTAGAATAAACGTAGTAATTTACATGTTTACTGACTTTAGGGTTCTCCCTACAAGTGAAAGAATATCATTCAATCAAACCATAAACTTTGCTCAAAATGATTTTATCACTCTTGGAAACACATTGTGAGATAGTATAGGTATGGTTTATTGACACCCAATGACTTAACAACTAAACCTCTTACCTATTTAAAAATTTCTTATTTTCCCTGCCTAAGAGGTAAACAAATTTGAAAGTCCCTTTTCTCCACTTGGGTCAGCTAGTCACCCAAGACACTCTGCATCACCTACAAAGATAGAGTGTGTTTCCACGCTCAACACTTTTTATTTCTCCATTAATATAGTATATTCATCTTATTAAATCAATATAATGGGGAAGGGGGTATGTATGAACCCAAATTTTTTAGAATTAAAAAAAAAAATGAGCACCTTTATAGAACTATGTTTATCTTGGTCATTGTTGATGAATGAATGAGTCATTAGCACATCATATTATTTTTTTTCATATTTTATTCTCTAAGAATAGGTATGTCACTATTTTATATTATTTTTTCTATTTTTTTTATCCCTATTTTCTATCTATATCTTTGTATCTTTATTTTATGTCTTTTTGACAAGCCCCCATTACCTAGACAACAACACATTGTGAACTCTAGTGAAGACTTGTATGACCATTAATTTTGGGAGTCTTAAATTTTTTTATGTGGTTAATGGTACTTTTTATAACCATTGGTATTTTGGGTTTGATCCTTCACATGCCATTGAGCCCCTAAATTCTAATACAAAGGTCTAGATAACTAGATGTTTTGAAAAATGAAAACTTAGTTATTTTCAATATTTAAAGATATAAAAAAGTTATATACATGTTTAATATAAGATTTATATACACATTATAAAGTTGAATACATAATTTAAATTTATTATTTCAATGTTATTTATAGGCAAAATAGTTTATAGTCTTTCTTCCGTGATTTCACACACCCAACTAAGAATCTATACCATCTATCCAATTTTGTAGTGCACTAGGAAGAAATTAGACATGGGAAGTTACTCTAATATTATGCTCAAAACTAAGTTTAGTGGGATATGGGTATTATTTTAAATACATATTTAGTTCTCTAAAATACTTGGCCAAAACTATGCAATGCATAATCAAGTATCTTTGGGAGCCTACAAAACATTCAAAACACTTTTTAGCACACCTATTATATCTTAAGTTTTGATTTTTTTTGTGTACTCACTCAATATATTACCTTTTATGTGTTAGATATATTTTTAGTTTTTCATAAAATTTATTTTATTTAAATTTATTCATATACATCATGGATAAATAATATGCTTGTATCTCATTTTATTATGAATAAGTTGAATGGAAAATTAAAACAAATAAAAATATATTGATGATGATGATTTTGAGTATCACCAGGATTATAATTTTCATGATGATATTACAAACCCTTGGTAACCTATAACACCATATTTGAATAATCCCTTTGACTTCTTTGTTGATCCTATCATATATAAAACTCTTCCTATATTTGTAAACCCCCATTGACAAAATTATGTAGATTATATGTTATTGTCTTCTCTAGATCCATTCCTAGAACTCCTTTTGGATTATACTTTGTAATCCTCTTTAGTTCATCCATTAGACACTCTTTTATATTTTTCCCATAATTCTTCTTTACCCACATCCATAGATGCCTCTTTGAGTTATCCTATAGAAAACTCTTTTGTCACACCCCTTGATTCCTTTATGGAACCTTTATTGATCTTGCCTATAGATTCCTCTTTGGGTTATCTTATATAAACCCCTTTAGTTGCATCTATAGAATCACATTTTGAGTCTTATTTTAAAACTTATATTCAATCCCCATTGGATTCTCATATGGAACCATATTTGGTTAAACCCATAATTTACTCTATAACTCCTACTTCATTATCCACTATTGATATGACCTTAGCTTATCTTCATATATCTTCCTTACTGTTTAACCCTAAAATTAAATCAACATTTGTGTTATCTATATTATTAAATGGGTAAATAGAAATAAAATGGCAGAAGCATGATAATCAAATCTATAGTAGGCAAATTAGATGCTAAATGTAGATATAAGTATATATTAAATTCATTATATTGAGATAGTCTAAATATGGAAAATACAACTATTATATATATATATATATATATATATATATATATATATATATATATATATATATATATATATATATATATATATATATATATATATATTATTAATAAGGTATTTACTTAACTTATTTTTATGATAATATAGTTTTGGATATGTAACAGGCTGAAAGTAGGCTAGAATGAGATTCTAGAAGAGTCATAAATGTTTGGTTCAAATACTTATATCAATCTAGAGATTAATGTCGACCTAGGATGGTTGCATAAATGTTACAATTTTGGTTTGATGTTAATGTCCTATATGTAATTTATTTTTAAATATGATTAAACCACCTTTATTTTTATATGTTTTAATTCACCTTCAATATGGTGAATACACATCTATGTCATGGACTATCACTCCTTGTGAAATGGCAAAACCCTAGCTTTCCATCTTCAATATGGCCTTGGAGGAAAATTGGTAAGTGGGAAGCTATTGTCAGGATGACCCCAATGACCCTTATTTAAAATTACACTACCTATATATCAAATAATCTGAAGAGGGACTAGTAAGTATAAAGTAGGTATAACAGTGACCTAGTTTGTAGCTTGGAAAATCAGGATTTTAGGCTACTCTTTTAGTAATTCAGACCTATATATGTGATATACCTATAAAAAGTATAGAATTAGTAAATATTTGATTGATTTAATTCTTGATAGATTTCTTTTGATAAGTTACCTTTATCTCTTTGGTGTTTTTCTAGGTGTGTTGGGTGAGGAATGTATGAAGGTTGATATTGTATTTATATCAATTTCTTTAGAGTAATATCTCACATTAAATCACTTAGGAAGACTATTAATATATGTTTCATTTACAAATTAGATAAATTTAGGGAATTGGACACTTGTGTCATGATAGGATAGGAACGTTATCACTATTATCTAACATAGATGTTAGTATCTAGGGAATAGGAGAATAGGTAGAAGTTCAAAACTTACAAAGATAGAAGATAAATATATTTTAGGCATTATGGGGAAGATAGAAGACCTAGGTCATCAATATAAGACTAGTCAGACTAACAAATATAGGCTAAGGGGTGTAAAGATAGATTAAATGTGAGACTTATAAAATTGAGAAAGGTAAAAGTTTGAGATTAATAACCAGGTCCTAAGTTTTCAAAGTGTAAAAGACTTAGGTGATACATAATAAAAAAAATATCATATTTATTTTCTCCCCCCTCAATATATTAATGAAAATAATAATTTAAAGGAAAGGAATGCATACGGAGGTGTGTATGCACACCTTCTCTTTGTATGTGCCAAATTTGAGTGCTTTGCTATTGACTGAATTATAACCAAGAGCATGTTATAGTACAAAATTAGTGCATGTAATGTAGGTTGAAATTACTTAAAATAGATTGAAATTTAAAGATTAACATTTAAAAGTACACTTGTATGTCAATTTAACCACTTTTCTTATTGGTAAATTGATTTGAAAAGATGTATAAGTGTAATGTTCTAAAACTAAGATTAGAATAAGTATAGATAAATATTTAGAGTCCATATATCGAAAGAGGGTGTGTGTGTGTGTGTGTGTGTGTGAGATATATATATATATATATATATATATATATATATATATATATATATATATATATATATATATATATATATATATATAGAGAGAGAGAGAGAGAGAGAGAGAGAGAGAGAGAGAGAGATGCCCCCAACTTTGGAGAAAAAATGAGTTGTCACCTAGTAGTTGGGATTATCTCAACCATGCAACCCAATGATACTTATAACATGGTCATGTTTGATGTTCAAGTATAACATAAAAAATATAAAATATTGAGTGAATTTATCACCTAAACCTTATTAAAAATCAAACCAAATTCTATAGTATATTGGACTAATAAAATTCATAAAATTCTATGAGGTATCAGTACAAAAATGTTTGTGATATGGTAAAAATCCTTAAAAGAGTTTTGAAATCTAAAACTAATTTGTATTTTTCAATATTAGGCACATGTTTCATAACATATGCACCTTAAATATGTCTCATTTTGAAACCATGTATAAAAATAGTATCAATGTATACAATTCTTCCACAATTGTGAATTTGAATTATAAAACTATGAAGTTTTACAAATTTGGATAATTGTGTGTGGAGGGTATGCTTCTAAATCATTCCCACACTATATATAGATAATTTTGAAAACTAATGTGGAGGACATGTTTCTAAAACATTACCCCACTATAAAATGATGATGTTGAATATTGAATATGTGTTGAGAAGCTTCCAAATCATGTCATACCTGTTGCATAGCATAAGCACCTTAGATATGTATGATTTTGAAACCATGTATAACAATAATACCAATATATAAAATTCTTCCATAACTGATAATTAGAATCATATAACTTTTTGCTTTTACCAATTTGTATAATTTATGAAAGTGTGGAGGGAATGCTTCCAAATCATGCACCCATTATATATAAAAAAATTATAAAACTAATATAACTACCAATGTTTAGGACATGTTTCCAAAACACACCCCCACTAAAACATGGAGTTGTTGAATCCTATATAGTTGTTGAAAACATGCTCCCAAAACATGCCCTCACTAAATATGATAACTATGAATGTGTGGAAGCCATGCCCATATGACATTTCCCCACCAAGTTTGAAATTTTATATAAGTACCACAGAATGAATGAGTGTGGATAGTTTTATTCCATTGCATTCCCTGATTGAATTTTAGAACTAATATAAGTAATCATATACTAAATGATTGTGGATAACATGATTCAAAATCATCCCCCCATTGAATCCAAAAACTATGCCAAGTCTATAAAACATGACTTTATAACATGCCCATCCTTTGAGGTAATTTAAATATAGGAACCATTAGTTATGTCATCTCAAGAGGATAAGACAACTATATAAGATGTGAATATAATCATGTGTATATAATGAACATATCTAGGTAGATATAGCATTGAAGTATAGACAAAGGATGTGATCACATTGTAGTCTTAAGATGCATGATAAATATCATGGAAAAGTATCGATAGTAAAAATATAATCTTAAAAATAAAACAAGCACACACAAAATACCACTCAAAATCAATTCAAAAGGCAATGGTCTAAGGAAAAAAAAATAAGGGGTATATTCAAATGCAACATAGTTTAAGGAGCATGAATTAGTCAGATGTCCATAAAATCAAGAATGACATTTAGATATCGATACAATAAATAATTACATATGTAAATGTTAATGAAAACATACATATGAATGGGGGTTGCAAGAAAATTTGCATATTCAAATCCTTGAAAAATCAATAAAAGACACTTAATCAAGTGTATAAATATAAGCATAGAAAACTAGAAAAAAAATATCATAGTGGCCCATGGATCCAATGTGTAAAGAAAATTATGTCAAGTGTATCACATATCAATTACCATATGTAAGATATAATTATGGATAACAATCATGTGTAAGTACATATGTAAGCTCAAACATCATAATGTATAGATATCATCAAATCATATAACTTGCATGTATCAAGATAAAATAATCAAATGACCCCAATGTCCATAAAAAATTAGTAGTGGGAAATATTAACATATGAAATAGGAATTCATCATGTATCTATGTATGCATGTATCCCACTCAAGTAAAAGTGTGACATATATGCATATGTAGGACTAACTGAGTATAGCATCCAACAATATGGAAGTAATATATGGATTCCAAGGATCCTATACAACATGTAAGTGTCAAAAGTATATTTGGATTTTTAAATGTTTTAATTTTTTTTTGTATTTTTTGAATTTTTGAAGAGGAAATATCATCCTATAATTCCATCCAATCGACAGTCATATATGTTCACCATTGTGAACGTTACAATATTAAGTTGGATTTTTTACATTGTTTTAATCAAGATTGAATAGGTTTAAAATGTATACAATGTGTTCATATTCATGTTTTGCATGTGTATGAGAAGATGAAATGTTATCATTTGAAATATATATTTAGTTTACTTCATGAAGAAAGGAAATACCTTGCTGATTTGGATCAATTTTTCCATCCATTTGGTATAGTCAAAGAGTTTATAGTTTAATGGCATAGGGATATGTTGTAGGGATAACCAAAACATATGTTTGAATTACTTTGGGACCATAATTAATTCATATTATTAGGTTATCTAAGGATTATTTTCAACCTCCTTTGTTTGGTAATTTTTTTTGGTTGAAGCCTATTTGTTGTAATCATCTTACATTGTAAGTAGTTTTTGCTTGTGTAGGATCAATATGATTATACCAAAAATAACTACCACCCATGTATAAGGTAATTTTTAAATCATGTCTATGTGGATTTTTTTTTTTTCCTTCACTTTGAGATTCTTACATAAGATGTGGACTTTGGATTGGTCACATTTTTAGAAACATTTATGAACTAGTCATATAAAGATTAAGGATACCACACATTTGTTCATAATGCTCCTTAGGTAAGATATCTCCATACTTTATATGAAGGAAAAAGATTTTCTGTTTTGAGGGAGATATTTTAAGCTATTTAGAATGAATAATTATGAAGGAAGCACATGTATGCACATCATTATATAAATTGGAAAATGATTCATATTTTTTATGAAATGTCCTTTACTTTAATGGAGAAATAATGCCTCTAATAAAGATAAATTATTATTCAAAATCCAAATATCTAAATTTTAGCTCATATGATGTACTTTTGAATCGAATAATATAATCTAAAAGGAAAACATCATCATGTTGTTTGAAACTATGAAAATGTTCTAATGTAAGTTTTGGGACCTTGTGGATATTCAAATCCATGAGGAATTAATATTTTAATTATAATATTTTTTTTTAAATAACCCTTTGTTAAAGTATAGATCAAATTTTGAGCCTCAAAAAAAATACTACTATGTAACACTTTTAGTAATAATTTATCATCTTGAGCCCATTGACCAAAATAATGTACATAGCTAATCATGTGCTTGAATGGGTCTTTCTGTGTCAAAAATATAAATAAATTTGGTAATTCAAAGTCTTATTGGTAAATATATTTAAGTATACATTACACAAAAGGTTGATTATTGAATGGGGTAACATGTGCATTATCACTATGAAAAGCTATTTGCATTTGGAGTATAGAAACTTGTTTTGAAGGTCCCCAATAGTAGTCATCATAGACATTATCTATTATATATGAATATAAGTGTTTGTCCTAGGTGTTATTTTTAGTTACAAACCACCACTTATTTTGAATCTAGGCATATGAATATCATACTCCTCATGTATAATGATTAGAATTTAATGATAACTAAATTTAGGATATTTTGTTAATGGTATGGGATATTTGAACTTTGGTAAATTTATTATATTATTTTCATGACTTATAACATTTGAATAATATGTTTCATTTTCTTTTGGTAAGGGTATGAAACATTTATCTTTGGAAAATTTTATTAAGTATACCTTTTTCGATATAAAATTTGTTTTAATTGAAGTTAAGAAAAACAAAATCACCTTTAAATAAAGGGATATATTTTTTTAAATGTATAAATTATTGGGGGTTTAATCAATTTTATTGAAGACATTATGGCCTTATTATTTGTTTTCACATCATCCATAATATCTTTATGTAGTTTATGTAATTTTCATGATGAAATGAAGGAGCCTCTTGGTCATATGTACTCACTTTTTTGGTAAAAAGCATATGTTTAGCTAGATAAAATGGGTTATCACTAAAACATGTGTTTTAAAACGTGAACCTTACCTATTTCTATTACTATGTTTATGAGATATAGGGTGGGTTATACATTGCTTGTGTTTGTCCAATCCTCTACCTTGGTATCAATAATTTTACAAGTATCAAATGCCAAAATCATATAGTACTAGAATATGATGTGTGGTTAAAGGCTATGTATCTTCCTTAATATGGATGAAATAATCTCTCTATGTGGTGGGAGTATGGACCTAATTAGAGGGATAACAACTACCACTATTTCAAGATTTTATATTACATGATTTAGCGCTTGAAGAAATGCAAGAGTAGTAAATTTAAATTCATTCCTTGATGGAGAATTGGATAGTGTCATGACTAAATTCATCAAATAAATAAATTTTATCCATGATAAAATATATGAAGTAAATAAATATTAGGACAAAGTAGATAATAAGCATCTCAAAGGGTATGCTTAGGGTTTTGATGTTCAAAGATCAAGTTCACCAAATGTTTAGCCCTAAAATGTAATATAGATTGTTGTTATATATAATTTTAAATGGGTATATAGAAATGAAATGGAAAAAGGGTGATAATTTTAACTATGGTAGACCAATTAGATACTAAACTCATATATATGCATATATTAAATTTATTATACTAAAATAGTCTAAATATAGAAAGTACAACTATGATAAATATAGTAATGACAAAGAAGTGATGTACTTAGATTATTGTGATGCTAATGGAGTTATAGATCTAGAATAAGATAAAATAAAGATGGAATTAGATTTTGGAATAATCAAAATATTATGGTTCTGATAATTTTTGTTCTCTAGACAGTAACATCAACCTAGGATAGTTATGTTGATTGTATTATATGGTTCTGACACTAGTGTCTTATATGAAATATCTATTGAAACGTGATATGACCACATGGATTTTTTTCATTTTAATTCTCCTTCTCTTTTTTGCATTTAGATTTGGGTCATGGTCTGTCACTCCTTTTGAAAATTTAAAACCATATATTTCTATATTTATTGTGATATTGGGTAGAAATGAGTTAGTGGGCACATGGTGTCAAGCCGAACCTATTTACCCCTCTATCAAAGGATTATTCCTACATAACTAATACTTTTACGAGGTCTTCAAATTTATGTGGTTATCCCCTATGTGTTGGTTTATGTGTGAATCATACAATGTGTGTAAAGCAAGTACAATAGTGACATATCTTGTAACTTGGTATGTAGAGATCTTGGAATATTATTTTAGTACTTAAAACATATATATTTGTTATAAATATAGATATTATGTAATTAGGGAACTTTTGATTGATTTAATTCATGATACATTTCTTTTGATAAGTTTCATTGGTCTCTTTAAAAAAAATTAGGTATGTTAGGTGAGGAATGAATGAGGGTTGATTTTGTATTTATGCCAATTAATTTAGATTAATAACTTACATTAAACTAGTTATAATAACCATTAGGATACATTTCACTTACAAATTAGATGAATTCATGGCACTAGACACTTTCATCAAGATAAGACAAGAACATCAATGGTACTATCTAACCTAGATGTTAGTGTCCAAGGAGTAAGAGAATAAGTATAGGTTCAAAACTTATAGAGATATAAGATACGTATATTTTAAGAATTATTAGAAAGATATAAGACTTGGGTCATCAATATAAGACTGTTCAAACTAATATATATAGGTGAAGGGGCATAAATATAGAGTAGATGTGAGACTTATAGAAGTGACAAAGGTAAATAACTTATAGGAATAACCAAGGTCTAACTTTACCAAGTGTATAATACTAGGATGTTATATAATAAAAAAATATCATCTACACTTCCCCACTTTTATTTAATACAAATAAATATATATATTATGCTTTTACACCTAATCATTCTCTTATACTTTCTCAAACCCTTTGAAATAATTATTCTTAAAATTCACTTCTCACACCTTATGTCTACCAAAGGATAATCTTCACTTTGAAACAATACATTATTTTCCTAAGAATAAATCTAAACCTATTATTGAATATACTACCTCATCTTTACCTACTATATTTAGCATCCCTACATATCATAGCTGTATACTATTAATACCTATATAAGAAACCAATAACATTTATCATCCCTCTCCTATTTTTAATGATCAATGTCACCACCATAGTGACTATGATATAGATCAATATGTTGATGAATATGTATATAGTGATGATTATCTTATTCCTCCAAATCATACTTCATATAATCATCCACTTATTTTTATACTTATGAGAACATGCGTATATTTAGGCATGGTAATTCTCTTCCTACCTTAAAAAATCTAGCATGTGACCAACAAGATATCATTAATTCCCATTCTACATTTCCTATTTTACCTATTTACACTACCTCAAGATTAAAAATTATTGCATCTCCAAACCCAAAATTTTTTATTTAAAATGTCCTTACTAGGTGTCCTTATCCCATTGTATTAGAGTACATATGGATAAAAGTAACCATGGAATTCAACCCTTAAATTATGTTCATTCCCCTTTTTGCATTTAATTTCTATTTGGTGAATGTGTTGGAATTATGGTTTTACATTTGTAGGACCTATGCATACACAAACAAGAATCACAAAAAGAAAAAATACACATAGAGGTTAACATACTTAGGGTTTGATATTAGGTGCACAATCAATATAACTAAAGATAAAGGAGAGGACAATAATGGATTTCAGCCTTATCAACTTATTTCACAAATGTCCTTGAATACTTTGATATTCTATTTTTGGTAGTGATGCAATCACAAGATTACTTTGTTCAGTTTCTAATATGAAAAAAACCTATTTATTTATTTAATCAAGAAAGATAAACTAAGTACTCACTTTCCTTTTTTAAATATTATTATTAGCTCACTCTAACATTTTAACCATTCAATTGTATTTTATTATATATTATGGTACATTCATTTTATATTATTTATTTATATTAAAATTATTTAATTTAATTCAAATATACTAAAAAATTGAGTACATGGTTCTTTAAAATGTTATTAGGATTCCTTTGGATACATATCTCCACATAATATTATTTAAATTACATAGATGCCTCAAATAGATAAATTGTAAACAAGTGGTCAAATTTCAAGGCTTCCAATATGGGTACCCTCTATAGTAAATTTTGTCTCCTCCAACCACCCCCATCCCCCTACCCCCACCACCACTTTAGTTTATTGTGGCACCTATTCAAGAGCACAATAAAAAGATAGCTATGGAACCTATTCAAGAGAATAGTTAAAATATGTTTATGTCACTTATTCCAATGCATATAACATATTCAATTGTTTCACCTATATATAATATTTATATAGTCAATATAGAGGAAAGTGGTACACATTCTTAAATAACAAGCTTCACATCAAAAGATTTACTCAATGTTTAAAGAAATGTAAATCTTCTACAATGCATCCTAAGGAAATACCTTAGATAGTTCAATGTGTTCCACATGAACAAAATTAATCAAAGATTTTAATATTATAAAGCAACCTCCATGAATTCTTACACCTTCTCTAGTTACAAAACCTACAAAATATTATATGAGTAGTGATCAAGGCAGTTACACTACATCATAATATGCCTTTTCAAATTTTGATGCACCTACATGTAGCACTTTTAATCCATAAAAATTAATCTTTAAAATTTATGATACAAGCATTCACTATGGTCCTCATCCTAAAGGAATCATAGGCTATTTTCCTTTCCAAAATATCACAAATATCAAAAAATTAAGAAAAATAAAATATTACAAAAAAATAAAAAACATTCAAAAACATTTAGAAAAATTAAACATCATGACCTAGTCATGACATGAAATGTTAATTACATCTTTACACATGTTATTTATCACATATTTTTAGTACATGTAATTTTTTTTTAAAAATATATATTTAATGAGGTATACGAGTGCAATTTAGGACATACATACTATACATGGATTATTATATGTTGTATTTACCTTTACCTATTGGCCATGCCTATGTTAGGAGCATATAATATTATGTGTTACATCAAAATGGTTTTTATCTTTATATGAAATAAAATTCCATATCAAGCTACATATATTATAATTGTCCAAGTATTTTCTCATATTTTACAATGTGCTACATGGATATGTTACTTTGATATAATATGAAATTAATACATATGGATGTACTAAAATATTTCTCACTTTTTATATGTTCTTTTGATGATGTTTAATTTATTTCATGATAGGATACATATTATTTTCTTATTATGTGTGGATAATGACCCTTATGTCTAATAAGTTTATGAACATCTCTATGGCATTTATGCTTTTTATTTGCAACATTTGAATATGTTAATTGCTTGAGGCCAATTTCCCCATGTTTTTCTAGACATTTAAACGTGTTCCTTGTCTGTGACATTCTTATTGTCATTTGTATGCAATCCTTGGCCTTGTTTGTGGGGTAAGTGTATGGAGTTGGAGGACAATTCTATGGACATTTTCCATAATGTAATCACATTTTTAAATAATGCGATGACATTATTAACATAATGTGATCATGTTCTTTAAGTTATGGACTAGTAATTACTGAGCCATAACATGATCATGTTAATATATAATGCGATCACATTAATCTATAATGTAATCATATTATTTTAAAAATAATAACATGATTGTGTTACTATTGTTTTACATATTAAACTAGTGAAAATGTAGATGGAGAGAATCTTAGTTAATAGATAGCATGATCATGTTATTTTAAAAGTAATAAAATGATCACATTCCTATTATTTTGCACATAAAAGGATGTGGACATTGTACATGAAGCCAACTTTGGCCAAAATCTTATATTTAATACTTTAAATATAAGTTAACATCTTTTCATTATACTTTAAATTTGTTTTAGTAAATATAAGAAATTGTGGTCACTCTACACTCGATAGAGTTTTTTTCATAGTTGCACACCTTATGATGTGGATAATAGTTTTTCAAAATCCAATCTGGTCAGTACTTAGGCATTTTCAGGGTCTACATATTAAACCTAGCAATTTTAGAACACAATTTTTGCAATTGATGTCCTTTTTTAAATAAACATATAGTAATTTTTTAGGTTTTTGTTCCTTATAGATTTATTCTTGGCATTTCTAAGAATCCTAAGTTTAACAAAATTGAATTTTTTGAAACACTCACTTTAAAATTGATGTAAAGTAGTGTGATTAGGGTAGCATAGGTCACATTGATTACCTACACACATAAAATAATCACTTTGTGTTAATTTTACTTGTTTATCATCCTTTCCTCATCTTTATGACTTCCTATTCATGCCTCATCAACCCTAATAATTCTCTCATCATTCCTCATTATCCCTAATCACTCCCTCATTAATCCTCACTATCCCTAGTCATCTATAATCACTCCCTCATCATCCTTGATTACTCCCTCATTTATCCTCACTATCAGTCATCATCCTTAATCACTCACTCCTCAACCATAATCATACTTCATCACTCATTCATTAACCCTTACCATCCCTCATCATCTTAATAACTCGATCATCATCCCTCAGCATCCCTAATCACTCTCTCATCATCCATAATCATCACTTCATCATACCTAATCACCCCCTCCTCATCCCTCACCATCTCTAATAACTCCCTTATTGACCCTCACCATTCCTCATCATTTTTAATCACTCCCTCATCATCCCTAATCACTCCCTAGTTACCTTAAATATTCCTCATCTTCCCTAATCAATTCTTCATCATACCTCATCATATCTAATCAGTCATTCTTTAACCCTCATCACCCCTAATCATTCCATAATTAACCCTCACTATCCCTCATCATCCTTAATTACTCCCTCATCCTCCCTAATCACTCCCTCATTAACTCTCACCATCGCTCATCATCCCTAATCACTCTCTCATCATCCCTAATCACTCCCTCCTCATCCCTCACCATTCCTCATCATTTCAAATCATTCCCTCATCATCCCTACTCAATTCCTCATTGTCCCTCCTCATTATTAATCACTCCATCCAATACCTAGATGGTGGTATTTTATTGGGGTTTAATAATTATAGGAGATACAAGTAGAGAGTTGAGTGCTAGAAATAAATAAAATACATAGTGATCAATATGATGTGGAGTCAAATTTTAAACATAATATATAACACCTATGCAAACATATGGCCCTATTAGAAATGATATAATTCACAATTAAAATATACAAAAAAAATGAAGCAAGTAAAACCACCATAACACCAAAAATGGGTAGTAAATACATGAAGATCACCAAGATATGTGATTTACTAAATCCAATCAATTGCTTTCCATATTAGGATATTTTATGATCCAAATAATCACATTAAAGGCATTATATTTGTATGTCTATAGATTGAATCATCATACCAAAGAGTGAAAAATAGTATTCAAATGATTAGAACAAGTATTCAAAGATCAAAAAGTGGTGTCTAATCCATAACTTCAATATTAAATCCAATGAAGAGTGTCACACTATGAGCTCTCTACTTTCGCATCTAGAGAAATGGGTACAAGTTATATAACACTATAATGTTAGGGATTAGTTTTCTATATTGTGTGATTTTAGGTATTTACTGAAAGGTAAATATAATATTGGTGAGTCAGTTTGTTAATTATATTTGGGTAGTCATAACATTGTTACATGAATATTATGAACATAATTTATTTGCTATATTGTGGGGATAAAATGAGAGATTGATAGAGAGATAATCTCCATGATTATAGGAAAGAATTTTCCTATATAAAATTTATAATATCCCATATGAATAATTATTAGAGTGTGTGAACAAAATATACATAGAAGAATATTATTGATCATTTTTTGTAACCTATGCAATTAGTTGTTTCTATAACTCTTATTTCCCTAATACCTAGTATCATAGTAGCATGAGATATTGAGTGTTGTATGGGGTAAATCAGTTGATCATTGTGATTGTCCTAGATGATGAGAATCATGTGAGTAATATTCATAAATATGTAATAGTGTGTTTTATATTTATGTCATGTAGTCAATAATGGAAGAATCTAAAATTACTTCAGCATGTCTTCTATTTTGTTTGCTACACTAAGTTTTTAGATCCATGAATTTTTTATATGAGAGATGTGAAGGTTTAAACTTAATGTCTTAAATTTATAGTTACGGTTCCCTCATGTTCTGATCTACATTATAATTTTTTATTTTGAAGGTCATCATGTCTCTCTAGTTACAACCATTTAAAATATGAGTTATTCATTATATATATGTTGAGGACATCTCTAACCAATAGTGAGCTTGTATAATTGTCAAACCTTACACAAAAATTAGTATCCCAATTAGTTTTTGATATATTTTCATAGAATATTCTTTCATTTTTTGTCCACAACAAGTGCATATAATGCAATTTGATTTATAATAGGGTACGTTAGTAATCTAGAAGAACATATCAATTTAGAAACAAAAGGCATTCCTATGACCTTAAAACATGTGGATCCATCATCGTATAACATGGATAGTGCATAGTTCTTTATGGACAGTTGTATTAAATCATACTTCTATTAGATTCAAAGTACAACTTCAACTTTGGCATAATTTTTTTAATATTCTAGTTCAAGTGTTTGATCAAGTCATACAAGCCATCACCTACATTGTTAGAGATCTTGAGAGAAAAGAAAACAAACTCAGTTATTATGAAATTAATGTTGAAGTGTCTTAGCCATGTGTTTTGAGGTTTAGTTTACATTGGTGAATGCATGGTTCTTGGAACATTTCATTTGGCATTCTATTGCCCTTATTGTTCTAAAATGAACAATGTACATCGTACAACCTAGAAACCAAGCTTGCACATAGTTTTAAGTCAAGTCTTATGCTATGTTATACTATTAAAGAGTATTTGTTGTCAATATAGGCAATATAAGGTTTCTTCAACATAGTTTTTTTATTTTTGTTAAGTCTATTTTGTATGGTTTGGACTGTTCGATGTTCAATTTAGAATATAATCTTATTTTGGGTCATAGTCATAAAATATTTAAAAATAAAAATAAAAAGCATTTTTTATTAGTGTCAACAAAATTGTCAGTACAAAGTGTCAATTAGTATTTTAAATAGATTTGTAATTAAACTATTATTACAATTCTAATGTCATATATAGTCTCAATAGTTGTATATGATTTTTATGTGTGTGTATTTGGGTCTATTGTCAAAATATTCATCAAAATATCAAAGTTTTCATATGACAAAAAAGTCAAAGTTGTTTAGGCTTAGAGTCATTATCAAAGATAGATGCATTTTTTTATTATATGTGACATCTAAATTAAGGGGAGTCTTGACATCAAAAACATGAACTTCATCGAGATATCAACTGAGTGAATAATCTTCTTCAAGTGGAGGATGGAGGAAATAGAGGTTGGACATTTTAGAGCCTCTTGTCAGTCACCAATAGTAGGGCCCAAGAAAATTTGGTGAAATATGTAATGTGGTGTGTTTTTCATAATTTTTAGTGTATGTTTGAATAATAATAGAAGAATATGTATTTTAAAGCAATGTAATTTGTGTTTTATTTGAAACATAATTCCCTGATGTGAGAACATTGTGAAAGGATAGAAAGTACCAATGTAAGTTAGTTCATGGACATTGAAAAAGTTTGTGGTAAGACCCAAAAAACAATTGAAAGTGAATATTTGATGGGTCTTGTTCATGTCAGGGTTTTTGGTAAACCTATTTAAAACCATGGGATGAGTGAACCTTTATTTGTATCAAGGTCATGAGTCAAATAGGACATGCCATGGGGATAAACATAGTGTAAGTGAGAGTGTGAATGTTTTTCACCATGTAAAAACTAAGGGGGGGAATGTTAGGGATTAGTTTATTACATTGTGTGAGTTTAGATATTTATCGAAAGGTAAATATAATATTCATGACGTGGTTTTTTAATTATATTTGGGTAGTCATAATATTATTACAACAATATTACAAACATAGTTTTTCTATTATATTATGGGGATACTGTGAGATATTGATGGAGAAATAATCTCCATTATTATAGGAAATATTTTTCCTATATAAAATTTGTAATATCTCATATGAATAATTATCAGTGTGTGAATAAAATATATGCAGCTGAATATTATTGATGTTTTATTATAGCTTATGCATTCATCTATCTCTGTAAATATGATTTCCCCAATATATAAAAATGAAAATATATAATATATTATGAACCCAATGATATGGTTGATACTAAAAATATATGTACATCTCCCAAAAAAAATATTTGAATTAAAAATAATGTTTCATTAACAAATATAGATCAATGGTGAGCCAATAAAGTTCATCATTTATAATGGAAGTCAAAAGAATTTAATTTATCCTAAAGCATATTTTTAAAAATTAAAATTGAAATTTATACATCATCTATAACCATAAACTATCGTATGGTCTAGTGCAAGTCATGAGAAATTGATCTCTTAGCAGTGTCACTTAGTGTATAAAATCAAAAAATTTAAAGATGCAATCCTTTGTGACATCTCACCATTAGGGGTGTGTGATTTTTTACATGTGATCAACCATATATTTACCATCAACATGTAGTCTCTAAAGTAAATCCTTAAAATTTTGTGATAGATTGTCATGATCTGAAATCTCATATATCATAGTTAGTTTATAAGATTTTTGTCATTAGTGCTACGAAGTACAATAGTATTATCAGTTATAATAAGAAGTGTAATCTTGATGGTAATAATTAAATGTAATAACATACTTATTGCACCATATCATTGTGTAGTTTATCCAAAAATAACAAAGACAACGCAATATAATAATAAACTAGATGAATACAAGGATATCTTTCAATCAGCTAAAAAAGTTCCTACATACTATACGCTAAACATTACTATTGATTTGATAATTTCACTATCTTTACCTAACATATCTTTATACAACATGTATTTTTTAGAGAATGAATAGATCAAGTGATAGATACATGAAATCATGGATAATGGACGCATCATGCCTAAATCATTGCCTTGCATAAGGCCAATTGTGCTTGTGCCAAAGTTGTAAATCAATTCAAAAATAATTTAACAAGATTAAATTGAATAGATATTATCCTCATCTAAATATTAAGGCATTTTTCTTCCATATCCATGGTGTAGATTTCTTTTCCAAAATTGATCTTAATATTGGGTATCATCATATACATGTTGAACCTCTAGACATTTAGAACATAGTCTTAAAAAAATGGAAGGATTGATTGACTAGTTGGTTATTCCTTTTAGGTTAACCCATGTATCAAATTCATTCATTGAGATGTTGAATAACACACTCAGGCCATTTACCTATGTAATTTTTCTAATCTACCTTTATGACATCTTAATCTTTAGAAAACATGGGATGAACATTTACACCATGTTGAACTACTATTACAAATTTTTCAAAAACATTTTTTTAATGATAACATGAATAAATGTTCATTTTTCATGCAAGAGATAAAATATTTGGGATACATTACACATACAAAGAGTGAATGTGTGAACCTGACCAATATTTAAGTGATATAGGAATGGGCAACACCAAATAATTTATGTATCTGATTCAAATCTTCTCAGAATTAGAAAATTATACTAGAGATTTGTGTTTAATTTCTATCTTTTGAGCCAAAATACCAAAGGTGGAACTAAATAAAGTTTCATGTAGTTAGTTTCATAGCAAATATAATTCAATGATTAAAAATTTAGACTCTATGTTGTGTTATTACTTATGTTACTTTACTATAAATTTAGAATATCATCAAATTCATTCAATAATAAAATTGACCATCAAAAATGACTATTGACAACACAAGTCCTAAAAAATAGTTAATTTCTATTATAATGGATTAAACAACATATGATTCAAATCAAAGATATATTTAGAGTGTATACTTACATTAGATGATGATGGAGTGATTAAACATGGTAAAGGTCAATAACGGAGTGATTAGAGATGATTAGGGATGAGGAAAGATTAATTAGTGATTATGAGGGATGAGGATAGAGTGATTAGGGATGGTGAGGGATGGTGATAATCAATGAAGGAGTTATTAGGTATGATAAACCTAAGTGATTAGAGGTTATGAGAGACAATGAAGGTCAATGAGGGAGTGATTATAGATGAGTATGGAAGAGGAGGGAGTGAATAGGGATGAGGAAGTGATGGGATGATGAAGGATTAGGAAATAGTAATTAGGGACAATGAAGGATAGGGAGGGTGTGATTAGGTATGGTGATGGATAGTGAGGGTTAATGGAGAATAAATTATTGATGATAATGGAGTGATTAGATATGACTAGGGACAATAAGGTTCATTAAGGGAGTGATTAGGGACAATGAGAAATGATGAGAGAGTGATTAGGGGTAATAAGGGATAAGTAAGAATTTATCAGTGATGAGGGAGGGATACTGAACAAGTAAAATTAACACAAAGTGGTTGTTTGATGTGTGCAGGTTATCTATGTGACCTACACTAGCCCAATTACATGACTTTGGATAAATTTCAAAGCCCTTAGTTTTCAAAAATCAATTTTGAAAAACCTAAGACTCTTACAAAATCGAGGAATCAATTCAGAAGGCATAAAAACTAAAAAAATGACTATATGTTTACCAAAAATGGATATCAATTGCAAAAGTTATGTATCGAAATCCCTAGGTTTAATACTTAGACCCTTAAAATGCTTATGTACTGACTAGATTATATTTTGGAAAACTATTTTACACATCTTAAATCTTGTAACTATGATACCAACTCTATCAGATGCAAAGTGGCCCTAATTTCTTATATTTACAAATATATATATATATATATATATGTATATATATATATATATGTATATATATGTATATATATATATATATATATATGTATATATATATATATATGTATATATATATATAAGGAAATAAATGTAATAATTAGAGAAGTAAATATAAGCTTCTATCAAATGTTGGATTCATGTGCATGTCCCCATGTTTTTATGTGAAAAATAAAAGGAATGCAATTGTATTATTGCTTTTATAATAATGCGATCACATTATCTATTAACCAAGATTTGCTTTGTCTACATGTTCACTAACTTAATGTGCAAAATAATGGTAATGCAATCACATTATTAATTTTATATTAAGTGATTACATTATCTATTAATTTGATCATTTTATCTATTAATGTGATCATGTAATCTATTAATGTGATCATGTTATCTATTAACACGCATTACCTATTAACATGATCATGTTACCTATTACCATGATCATGTTATATAATAGCATGATCATGTTATTTGTATTAGATTTCAAATCCTTTACCTTTTACCTTGAGAATGGCTTGGACTCTTGAGCCAAAGGCTTTGACCTGTCAATCTACAACTAAGTTTGGGAGTTATGATTAAAAAATAACAAAATTCAACATACATTTCCAAATAAACTATGAATTTCAATGTTAAAATTCAAAAACTTAATAGCATCATGATGAATACGCTCTCCTCTTTCCAAAAATATGATTTTTATAATTTTTGGACTAATTTAAGGTTTTAAATTATGTTGATTTCTAACTATACCTTTTTAGGCCACTACATACCACAAACATTCATTCCTGTGCATGTTCATGTACTATGTCTTTCATTAATCAAAGTGAAAAATAAGTTATATGGTCACAAACTAGACCTACTTCTACACACATTAAAAAAAAAACTGATTTTTTTTTATTGAGATAGTTATGCACACCACATAGAAGACTATCCATTTTTTTAATCAATTTTTAGGATCTATTTAATTGTAAATTTCATAAAAATGTATTCATTGAAAAATAATACTAGATTTTTGGTCACAAACTAGAGGATCTTATCTATATTTTCACTGAAGTGTTTAAAAAAATATTAAACATTGATCAAGAAATGTTGTGCCACATGGCCATCTATCTACTATATTTTCTTCAAAAAATAGTTCTTTTTCAAATTTTGGATATTTGACCTAGTTATACTTAACCATTTTTTTTTTAAAATAGAGTTTCGGAAACTAGACATGAAATGCTACATTTCATGTTCTTACACCATCTTCAAATTTAGTGTAGATATCTCAAATTATCTAAAAAATTTTAGATTTATTGAAATTTCATAAAATCATGTCCATGGGTATGCCACTTTTTATCCCCCAACTTTGTGCACTTACCCTATGGTGACATATTTATGTCTATTGTGTGTGTCCCTTCACATTATTGTGTGAAATTATGTGATATTATTATGTGTTTTACATTTTCTGTTTTCTAAGCATGATTAGTGGTCACATGATAAATATAATGCACTTTTATTGCTTAGTAAACTTTAGATATGGTTACTTAGTGCACTCTTCATTTATATATCTATCTAGACATGAAACTTGTAACATTGAATTCATTACATAATTTATTTAATGATAATTACATTAATATGATGACATATTCTCCACATGATGACATAATTACTTCGTTATTATATATTTATTACATGTTACTTGTATTTTAATTTGAGTGACTTGTAGGCTACATCCCTCATCTCAAAAGTGGGACATCACAACTTGGACATATCATAAATATCAAATCCTCCATAAAAACACAAAAAACATTTTTGGGGCAGAGTGCATGGTTAAAAAATATAGAGTATAGGTTTTAATATATTCAAGGTAATGAAAATTTTATATTTTATAATAGACTATAGGTTTTAAAGATTCTAAGTAATCAAAAATAAAACACATGACATATATTGGTAAAATGAGATAAATCATGGGGGAATATGTCATGAATATGCACTCAAAATTTAAAAAGTCAAATTATAATTTTATTCACACTTAAATTCGTAGGCAAAAGCATATACAAAACACTTATAAGGTTAAAGTTATAGGTTACAAATACAATTATGGTTGATCATATATGTGCATGGAATTTTATATTGTTAGAAAAAAATTTAGCGAGCATGATACTAATTTTTGTTCTCACTTATTCAAAAAGTTACAATTCCAAAGTCAAAATTGGATGATACTTGTTCATGCACATGTTTTAAAGTTTAAATTTACAAATTTAAAGGTAAAATATTCATTTCAATTCAAATTTATGATTAATGTGGTCATGATGGAGGCATGAATATCCTTACTCTTATTTTGATCATGCAAATAGAATATATATCCATCTATATTTATGTGATTCAATCTATTATGGTTAGCGTGAGTTCAAATTTAGTAACACTTAGATTCCTTGTGGGTGATGTCCCTTAGATTATGGTAACAATCATCATTCTTAACATCACTTCTATAGAACCAATCATGATTCCACCTTTTGGGATTAGTACATTAGGTAGTAGTCCCTAATCATGTGAGTTGTAATATGGATCTTTCTAACTCAATTTAATGATTAGTTACTTAATGCTTTAATAATGGGGCACTATTATCTATAATTAGTAATATATCATAGGGTTATTTGGTTTCACCTATATGTAGGTTTATTCCTTCTTTGATGTCTTTTTAATATTTATAATTTTCAATGTTCATTTGTCTTTCAAATTTCAAAATGAAAAAAAAAAAAAAAAAAATACTTCATATGTTTTTTTAAGTTCTAATAAATTGTAGTATCCTCTCAAAGACAAAGTGTGTTTTATACACTTAGGTTTATTTCTTTATCATTTATAAATTACATTACTAGAATAAAAGGGTTGTAGTGAATGTACATACATAAATCTAGTCATAGTAACTTGATAATGTTATTTCCTAACACATCCTAAACAATATGACTGTTAGCTCAAACCTTGTTTGTCCTCACTAGTACATATAATTTCAAAATTCAAATGATCAATATTTTAATTATCACCCTTAGACTATCTCTAGATCAAGACATGTGTCCCTAACCTTTAGGGACAGGTCTAACTTAGGGGTAGAGGAGTGTGTCTAAATTCATATCCACCTATAATTGTTACATTTCATGTAAAATAATGGCTTGTTTCCACATTTGAAATTATTATATTTTTTATTCTTGCTTGATTTGTGAGGTTAATGGAATGAAATTATACAATAAAGGTCATTCATCACATGCATTTTCTATTCAGTTAGTTCAATCTTTCAAACTATTAAAATTTTAGTAATTATGACATATTATTTCTAAATTCAATATCATTCACAAGGAATGTCAAAAATCTAAGTCTAAAGTATCTAAAATAAATTTAATAACTATCATTGTCAAGTATCAAATCCACACTACTATCTACATACACATAATCAAAGACCATAGTTTTAAAATAACTCTAGGTGGGAAAACTATGTGGGATTGATTTCCTTCATTGGAATATTATATAAGTTGGTAGTTATAAATCATCAAGGGATTATTAAGGTTATCTTATCCCATTATATTCCCCTCTCTTTTTTAGTTTTCCCAAATTTCAAATTTCCCTTAGGGTTTTAGAGACAAAAGAACAAAAAATGTTGAAATTTTTTCTGACATAATCCAAATTGAAATATCTCAGTTTACTCAAGATAGACATGAACAAAATGTGCAATATTCAAACTTATGCCATAATAAACTAGGTCAAGTATATGGTCAAAAAACTTGAGGGATTTGCACTATTATCGACTTGAAGTGGTTATATACATAAATACTCTATGATCCTACCTCTAATATATCATCACCAGAATTATATTTCTTTCTATATATTTTTTATGTCATTAACCATAGTCAGTTGGGATAAGTTCATGGTCAATGGACATGAGCAACTTATGCTCCTATCCACCTATTACAATCATGTCCATAATTAGTTTCAATTTTTCTTCGTGATCCTTAGCATGCATAGTCACATCTTCTACTAACTAACATTATTACACATATAAAATAACCATAAAAAATTATGTTTGACCTAAGTACATTTCTACATAGTGTATTCTAAAAATAGGGTTTTCCATATTCTACAAGTTTTAAAATCATTTTATTTGATAATTTTGTATATTTTTCACTCTCATTTATCTTAATTTTTACACCTATCAGCTTAACATATTTAGTTTTTAATCAAAAGACAGTAAAATAGTAACATAGGAACTAAGAAAATATATAATAAAATAGGATAAGTGCATTCTTTCCCTTTCTTTCTTAGTCATTTCTATATTTATAAAGTGCAATCAATCTCTCTTTATCAGTAAAATTTATACAGTGTATGATGTATCATAAAACATATAATGCCATTATCTCTCTTCCGTCCTCTCCAATTCATTATATGGTTACCCAATGCACATATCCACAATCCTCTAATATATGCCTCTTTATCCTTATAAGATTAGGGTTTATGTTCCTAAACCTTAAGATATTGTTAATGAACTTTATATCCATGGATAATTTTACTTCTTAGATTTACTCAAAAGATCAACTATTATAAAAAACATATTACCAAATACCTTAATAGATGTTAATTCACAAAGGAATACCAAGCTGCCTTTTTTTTATTTGAGAAAATATTATTTCCTTTAACCTAGGGAACTAACCTTCTAGGGAGATCAATGACTAATACCTTCCCTTAGACAATAATTTACTATTAAGCATACAAGATTCAATAACGTCCTTATACATAGCTATTCTAGATGGAAAACATGTATTGAGTCCTTCATTAATACACTTGGAATTTATTTTAAGTATATCACACCTTTGGATATGTTTGTAAAAGGAATTTACAATTAACCATAATTCCCACTAGGGACATTTATATAAAACATTATTTTTAGGCCTAATAATCTAGCTAATCATATTTTAAAAATCTCTAATAATATTATCCACAATATTTTACTTGACATAACATGAATCTATGCTATGAATTCAATCCCTCTTATATTATATATTATTTCTCATGAAGGAAACTTCAATACTTGTCCCAAACATGTGTGATGTCCCTTACTTAGGGGCTCTTTTATCTACACAAAAGCTCTGATACCACTGTGATGTCCCTTACTTAGGGGATCTTTTCTTCCTACAAAAGCTCTGAACAACTGTAATATCCCCTTCAATCAGGGAATATAGAAACACATAAAGCTCTGATCAAAGATCCAATTTTTGCAAAATAAATTTAGATTACAGATAAACAATAACCATAGTAAATCTTACAATAGCAGATCAAAGATCTTATCACTAGTTCAGATGAGTACAATTACAGTCCTCTCTTGGGTGAATCAAAGAATATTACAGATATGGTCTTAAAACCCTGAATTCATGCAAACTGGGAATCAACTTGCAATTCTGGAAGTCTCAGCTTTTCTGTGTCAACACACAGACGCCGTCGTCAGTCGATATCTCACCGACGTCGGTCACTATCAGTCAGATTTCTATCGACATCGGTCTTCAGTCGACCGATGTTGGTCACTGGAAGCTCTCTGTCTGCCGAGGTCGGTGCCTGAGCGGATCTGTACGGACCTGTACAGACTTAGTACGGCTGCCAACCTGTCTGTTCTTAACCCCTGATAGCTGAACAACCTGATCTCAAGAATATAGATTCTAACACAGAAGATCTATATCTGTATAACTTATTGGATCAAAAACTAAATAAAGAAATACCTGAAATTCTGTGATAACTTCTGGATGAAGCTATCTCTCAAATCTGTACCTCTGTGATAACTTCTGGATGAAGCTATCTCTCAATTTGGCAATAGATCAGCTGATATTTCACAGCCTCTGAATCGCACACAATGAAGAGTTGACGTTCTCCACTGCAAATGGAATCTTGGAGCCTTGGCTCAAACTTCTCAGGGAAAACCCTTAGCAAAATCTGTCTTCAATTCAATAATCAATTCATACATACATAATCAATAATGGCCTTCATGAGAAACCCTTATACCCTCAAAAAGATATGCTTGCCCTAATTAGGGTTTCTAAAATTAGAATTAGGGTTTCTAATTAAAAATAGGCTAAATAATTAATATTTGATTAAATCAATCAAATATTAATATCTCCCTCAATACATGTCAAATCCTCGAACCGATCGAAGCAGGTGAATCAGGGAGTGATTCCGCACATGACCATACCAAAATAAAGGCGCTCCACTGCATATCAAATATCCCTAAAAAGTAGGAGCTCAGGCCAAATGTGTTCGAAAGAGCCCAAATGAAAACCAAATGTAGAAATCTTGTGAATCAAAGTCAAGCCAAGCTCCATTATGACCCTCTATCCATCCTATTAGCCTACGAAGGTCGCATAATAGGCTAATCATCAAGACTGTCAATGTCCATGAAAAAGGGGACATGACAACATGATTCCCCCTTTTGGTGATAAAAAGTTATAAAACCCATGGAAGTTTTTATCCCATAGCTTAAAATCCTCAACCATAAATCATGACACCTAAAAACATACTCCGAAAGATTGAGTGTATACATATAATATGGGGAAAATTATCATAATCCCTCTTATATTATATATTATTTCTCATGAGGGACACTTCAATACTTGTCCCAAACATGATTCCCCCTTTTGGTGATAAAAAGTTATAAAACCCATGGAAGTTTTTATCCCATATCTTAAAATCCTCAACCATAAATCATGACACCTAAAAACATACTCCGAAAGAATGAGTGTATACATATAATATGGGAAAAATTATTCAAGATGATAATGAAGAAGATGATTACAAACCTAATGACAAACATGAAAACTAAGGATTTAATTAATACCATGTGGCCCTGATGAATATAGAAGCAACATGCATACACTTATTATTGGTCAATTACATTATAATCACCAATATTTTGGTTGACCTTTCCCATCCTTATGCTTAATGATATACCACCTTCTAAGGACAAGGGTAAGTAACCTATATAGGAACTTGTTTCACTATTAATAAACTGAATGACTTAATAATATGTAATAAAAGATACAATAATCCTAATTTCACATCAATTCAAACTAGTTCTTTGATATAGTGTAGACATTATAGCTAAAGTAAATATCTTCCAAGTAGATCATGAGACTCTTAAAGCTTATAGTCCGTATTGCACTTTAAAGTATAAACATTTACATAGTGACATTTACAAGTCTAGTACATGCTAGAAAATGATGTTTACAATGGTACCTATTTAGGACCTATCTCTCTCGAGTTAGTTGACGAATATGCTTTACTTGAGTTACTTAATCTTGATGAAAGTTCTAAGGAATGAATATATTTCAAGAATACATGTCATTTTCTGTTCATTTTCCATTTTTCCATCATAAATCAAGTTTCTCTCACTAAATAAGTTACCATCCATAGTTTTCAAATGTTATGCCTTCTCCTATCGATGAATCCATTCTAATATGTGTTTTTTGCTATTAATATATACATTGAGAACTTATCCATATTACACTAAAAATTAATATAGTAATTCAATTATGGTAGTAAAGAACATCTTAAATTTGAATTACTTAATGCATTGTTGACACTACTAGAAGATGAAAACCATATAACAATTTTGATAGAATTTCTTAACTATTTTCTTAGGTTTACTCTAATATTCTTTAGTTATCTTGATATTTTTAGGTAATTCAATGTACAATATCAAAAACATCAATCTAATAACTATAATCTGAAATGCAAACTAGTATAGTAAAATGTATATCTAACATGATTTTTTGAGATTTAGTTAATGTTCTAATTATTTCTCGACTTATCAAAATGTTTGTAAACACCCAATACCTTGGTATGAATATTATTTAAAAGTTTATATCTTTCATATAATTATTTTTGAGTTTCTTATAAACTTAAATGAACTAAAATACTTACATATTTATTGGTAAAATGAATTAAAATTAAGATATTATTAACAGAAAGAATAATATTAAATGGTTGAAAAGTAATAAAATGTGAGACAAAGTTCACACATAAATAGGGTAAAATGGCTTTGAGGAGATTTTACAAGTAAATATATTTACATTCCAACCATTTTTATAATTTACCTACACATTGTATAAAGAGGGTAGAGTGAGGTGAAGTCCAAGGAGAGAAAAAATATAAAAAGAGTGTCCCAACAAGGTGTGGGGACCACTAATTGTTTATTAATACATTAATAATATTCAAAATCACTCTAATTAGAATTTTAAAAAATAATTGTAAATAAAATTAATATTCACAATAATAAAATTAATATTTACAAATATTAGAGATTGATAATTTTATTATTGGAATGCTTTAATATAAATATTATTAATCAAATAATAATATATGGTTAAAGAGGTGAACAATGTTTTACCAATTTTAAATGATTGC
The DNA here is from genome assembly GCA_037957365.1 of Torreya grandis. Taxonomy (NCBI): domain Eukaryota; kingdom Viridiplantae; phylum Streptophyta; class Pinopsida; order Cupressales; family Taxaceae; genus Torreya; species Torreya grandis. The sequence goes on along the minus strand of JARHVA010003148.1, from coordinate 982,131 downwards.
AATTTAGAAGCTTTAAAAAGATGAATATTCAAATTAATTTATGTTTTAAAATTTAGTTTTTATAAGTAAATTTACATATGAAATATCTACTCGAGTTTAAGATAAGTTATTTTTTAATAACTAGAGATCTAGGTATGGCTCAAGGAGATACAATTTTATTCAAAGTAATTTATGTTTTCAAATTTAGTTTTTATAAGTAAATTTGCATATGAAATATCTACTAGAGTTTAAGATAAGTTATTTTTTAATAACGAGCTAGAATTATTTAGATTTATTATGGTGAGCACTTTTTATTCAGTTGGTTGTGTAAATTCAAGAATAACTAGTCCTATGGAGCATGGAGAGTATTGAACTTGGGTGACAGTGGAAAATCACCAAGGTCCCACTATTAGGTCTCACCGCTAGATGCGAGTCTAAGATAAATTATTTCTCCGATAAGTAAATATGTATCACTCAATACTTCTAGGTTCCAAGGACCAGATACCCTTGGATTTACACAACTAGTTAGGTAGTTATGGTGGAGGGTGCGTAGAGGTGGCTTGTCTATGAAAATTAGAGATGCAAAGTTCTAAGTCGCTTGATTATACCTGATTTCCACTACTTATCACTATATATAATTAATAATAATAATAATAATATACACCATTTGTGTTCTTAAGAAGTACCTGGTTTTACATTGAATATTTTATATTAAAATATAATTATAAGATTAGTTAATATATTTAATTGAAATATAGTATTTTAATGATTTTAATATTAGATTGCTAACTATGACAATCTTACCAATGAAATGGGGGTGAGTTAGTTGGTCATTTGGATGTATCAAATATTACTAAAGCTTAATACTTATTGAGGTATGTGAGGTTAGTTGTGTTTTAGAGTATCTGGGATTGCTAAGGTCAGCATTGGTGGTCAACAATAGTTCTCATAGAGCATGCTGATGGAAGGTGATTTCAGTTGCTAATAATACTGGATAGCTTGTGTGGCTTATAGTATATGGGTTATAACATTCTATTGAGTTAGTATGGTCATTAAAAAAATATTCTTATACATCTAGAGGCCTCGATTGTATTCCAAATTAATTATTTCTCTATAATTAAAAGAGACTTCCTATTTATAACACCAATAAAAAATGTTTATCAATCAAAAAAATAAAAATAAAAAATGATAACAATATTAATCATATTAATAATTTATAGAACCTAAAAATTATAATCACAATAATTTTTTAATTTGAAATTTTATTAACTTTAATATAAATCATAAAAATATGTTTAAATATCATTCATTTTAAAATAAAATGAATACTATTAAAGGAGGACTAACTCGAAATTGAATTTAAACATTTCTTTTTAAATTTGCCTACTTTTAATAGTGCGAGAAACCACTTTTAGTTTATAACTTAATTAATTTTCCTGATCTTTTAACTTTTTCTAATTAAATTTTATTTGGGTGTTTTTAGCTATGTGGAGGGTGGACAAAGTTGTGTTTATGAAAATTAGAGATGGAATGTTTCGGGTAGTTCTATTAAATATAAATTCTCTCTCTCTAATAGATTATATATATATAATTTATATTCATAAGAATTAAATGATTTTGTACTGAAAATTTTATTTTAAATTTTAATTATAAAACTAATTAATATATTTAATTAAAATATAATATTTTAATAATGTTAATATTAAATTGTTAGAAGACTACAACTTTAATCATATTAATAATTTTAAAAATTTTAAAAATATAATTGCTATAATTTTTTAATTTAAAGTTTATTAATTTTAATTTAAATCATAAAAAATATATTTTAATCTTATTGATTTCAAAATAATTTAAATATTATTAAATAAGGATTAATTCAAAATTGAATATGAATTCGATCATGTGAGTAAGAACATTTATTTTAGAATTTAATTATTTTTTTAAAACTTTTAACTTATTTGAATTAAATTAAATTTACGTATTTTATTTCTAACATAATTTTATAATTTAAAAAAATTATTAAAATCGATATTTAGTTAAGTGACCTGAAACCCTACATCTCCAATTTTCATAAACAAACCACCTCTACTCACCTTCCCCCATAATTACCTAACTAATTGTGTTAAAGATGAAAATATTAATCATATTAATAATTTATAAAACCTAAAAATTATAATCCCAAATTTTTTAATTTTAATTTATATCATAAAATATTTTATCATTATTGCAATATAAAATAAAATAAATATTACTAAATAACTAACCTGAAATTGAATATGAACATTTCCTTTCAATTTGTTTATTTCTTATAATATAAAAAACAACTTTTATTTTATAATTTAATTAATCTTCAAGACTCTTCAACTTAGTATAATTAATTTTGACTTAAATATTTTATTTTTAATATATATTTTTATTTAAAGTATATATTAAATATTTATATTTATTTTTAATTATAAAATTAATCAATATATTTAATTAAAATATAATATTTTAATAATGTTTTTGATAATATAAGGCGGTAAAACTAAGGGCCAAACCCTTACAAACAACAAAGAAACTACGAAGGTAATCAGCACAAACGATGCCTTACGACAGAAATGTTACATTCAGTGAACCAACAAACATAGCAAAACTAAAATTAAAATAAATATAGGAATAAACGAGAGGCAGAGTATCCAGAAAAACAAGAACTAAGGAGGCCAGATCTCCCCTTATATAAACATAGATTTAATGATGTCATCTAATTTCTCAGTGTTCTCCGCGTTGACAGCGGAAGCAGTAACACCCAAATCCTGCAGCATGGACATGTTCAAGGGAATAGAATTATGGGGCCTAGTAGAAAAGTTCTGCTCCAATTTCTTAATGCGACCCTTCAGGGCAGCAATTTCAACACTCAATCTTGTCTCAGTTTTGGTTTCCTCATCAGCGTCTTCCACATACATCTTTCCCTCTTTGTCAGCATTTTTTGCAAAGTCATCAACATCCTCCGCGGTATCCTCTAATTCTCTTGTCCCCTGCTTACCTTCAATATCCTCAGAGATGTCTTGAACATCCAAGTCCTTGGTCTCATCAACCTGAGTGGCTTCATCCGAGGCGCTCTCATAGTAGTTGATAATTCTAGCCTTAGGAGCAAGTTTCCCAGCAATCCATCTTAGCCTTAGGAGCAAAGTTACTAGCAATTTAATAATGTTAATATTAAATTGTTAATGATGATAATCATAAACATGATGATAATCTATAAAACTTAAAAGATTACAATCATCACAATTTTTTAATTTGAAATTTTTTTAACATCAATTTAAATCATAAAATTATTTTTTAATATAATTAATTTTAAAATAAAATGAACATTATTAAATAAAGACTATCACAAAATTGAATACTAACAGTTTTTTTTTTTAATTTTCAAATTTCTGATAATGCAAGAAATAATTTTTTTATAAACAAATCACCTCTAACTACGCTCCCTATAACCATCTAACCGATTGTGTTGAAGATGACATCTAACACTTTTTTTATTAAAAAAATATTTAAAAAATTAAATAAATAAAACTTATCATTAGGAGAGGGTGGGTAGAGGTGTTTTGTCCATAAAAATTATAAATGTAATGTTGTACAATTAATTTTTTATTTTTTATTTTTAATTATCAATATTTATAATTATTAATCATAATAAAATTTATATTTAAATAATAATAATTATTTTACATTAAATTTTTTTTATTAATTTTAATTTTAACATATTTTAATATTATTAAAATATAATATAAAATAAATATTATTAAATAAGGACCAACCCATAATTGAATATGGACATTTCCTTCTATATTTGCATACTTCTAATAGAATGAAAAAAACATTATTTTATAATTTAATTAATCTTCAAAACCTTTTAAATAGAGTTAATATTGACTTGAGTATTTTATTTTTAACATTCGTTTTTTTTATTTTTTTAAAAAGAAGAATATAAGTAAATGGAGAGTGGGTAGAGGTGCTTTATCTATAAAAATTAGAGATGGAAAGATTTAAATCGTTTAACTAAACTTTAATTCCTTCTAGTTATTAATATATATAATTAGTAGTAATAATATATATATTATTTATAAAGTAATTAATTATATATTAAATTTTTTTATATTAATTTTTAATTATAAAGTTAGTTAATACATGTAATTAAAATATAATATTTTAATAATGTTAATGTTAGACTATTAAGTATGAGAATTATAATCATGTTAATCATTTATAAAATCTAAAAATTATAATTATAATATATTCTATTTGAAGTTTCATTAACTTTAATTTAAATCATAAATATATATTTTAATATTATTGAATTTAAAATAAAATCTATATTATTAAATAAGAAAAATTAAAGATGTCAAGTTTCAAGTCGTTTTAGTTATTAAATCTAAGATAACATATGTTTCTAATAAATAAACAACTAAAGCTTGATTCCTTTTATTTTTATTATATTTAATTAATTAATTAATTAAAATAATGATGATGATGATGATGATGATGATGATGAATACTTTTAAAACGTAATTGGTTTTGCATTAAAAATTGTATATTAATTTTTAATTATAAGATTACTTAATATATTTAATTAAAATATAATATTTCAATAAATTTCATATTAAATTATTAAAGATAATAATCTTAATCATGTTAATAATTTATAAAACCTAAAAATTATAATTTTATTTTTTTAATTTGAAATTTTATTAAATTAAATTTAAATCATAAAAATATATTTTAATATTAATGACTTTCAAATAAAATGAATATTTCTAAATAAGGACTGAACTGAAATTGAATATAAACATTTCTTTTTTAAATTTGCATGCTTATGACATTGGGAGAAAAAACTTTAACGTTATAGCTTAATTAATCTTCGAGACTTTTTAACTTAAATTTGACTCGGTATTTTATTTGTAACACATTTTTTTAGTTAAAATAAAAACAAAAACTTTTAGCTATGGGGGAGGTTAGGCAGAGGTGGCTTGTCTTGGACATAAAATTTCTGGTTGCTCGCTAAAAGCTTGATTTTCACCTGTTATCAATGTATATAATTAATAATAATAAAATATATATTATTTATATTTTTAAAAATTAATTAATTTGAAAATTATAATTTTATATTATAAAATTAATTAATATATTTAATTAAAATATAATATTTTAATAATATTAATATTAGATTGTCAAAGATAACAATTTTAATCATGTTAATAATTTATAAAACATAAAAATTATAATCACACTATTTCTTTTTTAATTTAAAATTTTATTAATTTAACTTAAATCATAAAAACATATTTTTTATATTATTAATTTTAAAATAAAATAAATATTATTAAATAAGGACTACCCTGAAAGTGAATATAAACATTTCCTTTTAAATTTGCATACTTTTATCGTGTGAGAAACGACTTTTATTTTATAGCTTAATTAATCTTCAAAGACACTCTAACTTACTGGAATTAAATTTGACTTAGGGATTATGTGCAAAATAATAATAGATATCATTTTTTATTTTTGTTTTCAAAATCTTAGATTTTATATATATTATTTTGATCAATAGATTTAAAATTTTTATATTCTAATAATTTTTAGATTATTTTTTTAAAACAAAAATAAATAAATAAATTTCTCAATAATAGTCAAATGAATATTTCAATGTAAAGTTGAAATTACTTTATTGAGAACAAATTAATATCCAATTTAAAATTATTTTTTATATTTTACTCATAAAAGTGCACCTCAATATACCTAGAATGTCATTGTATGACACTTATTGACACAAATAAAATGGGTTTGTTGTTACTGAGACTGTTCTAGGGTCATCTGTTATTTTTGGTGTGTTGTCTAGTGCTGTTGTTGGTGCATCATTCTTGCTAGGGGTTTTTGATTTTGTTAGGCCATTGTCTAGAGGATTGAAGGGTTCTATTGTTGTTGGAACGTTGCTTGTTGTTGGGGTGGCTGCTGCTAGTATGAAACCCGTATTTGGGACTTCTATTGCTGATACAACACCTATTTCAGGTTCTTCCTTCTACTGTTATAGTCTCTTTTGCTAATGTGGTTCATGTTGGAGCCTCATCTCCTCAGAAGAAGATTGTTGCTCGTTCTTCTCCGGTGACTGGAGATAAGATGAAACTTTCAACACTACCCCCTCCTATTGTGATTTTAGGGGAAGAAGTGTTAAAAAACGAGGAATACTTTTCTTAGAAGGGTTTGATTTGCATATTTGATATATTCTAGCCACGGCTCCAGGATTTAAACACTTAGATCTTTGAGCATTGGCATCCCCTGACAAAGGGCAAAATAGAAATTTACCCATGTGCTAAAGCATTTTTTGTAGTTGTTTTTTATTTTCTCCCTAATCAAAATGTTTTTTTTGATGGTCAGTCTTGATTCTAGGGACAACATGAACTATTGCTAAAACCTAGGGTTCCTAAATTTAACCCTCTCACTGAATCTTTCAATAAGCTACTAGTTTGGATTCATCTACCAAATCTGCCTCTTAATTTTTGGATTGAATCATACTATAAAAGCATTGGCAACTCGGTGGGCCATTTTATTCTAGTGGATCATGCTAATACTCACTTCTCTCACACCACTTATGCTCATATTTCAGTGGATTTGGATTTGTCTATGCCTCTTCTCATAGAGGTTGTTTTATAAGTTGTTGATCGCTCTTGGTGCCAGCCCTTGGATTATAAAGGTATCTCATTTCTTTGTCAAAGGTGCTTTAATAGGGGTCATTTAGCATTTGAATGCCCTTGTTTCAAAGTTTATCAATCTTTATCTTAGTGGAATGATGCGCTACATAAACACCTTATAGTAGATGTTGACAATGATGATTCAGGCTCAGAATCTTTTGAGCCTCTTCTGATGATGGGAAGGATTCTCTTCCCCCACTACATCACTCTTCTACTAGTGAGATTGTTGTAGGGACCTCATTTACTATTGTTGTTGCTTTTGAGACTATTGTTTGGACTTCCCTTATTGATTCTATTATTGGGACTACTATTGGGATCTTCCCTATTGTTACTACTATATTACCATCATATTTGATTGGTTCTTTTCCTGCTAAAACTGTAAGAAGGACTTCCCTTGATGTCTTCCCTATTGTCGTTGTTTTTATTGGGACTATCACAGGGATCTCGACTTTTGTTTCTGCTAAGTCAAGGACTATTGCTGTAGGTACATAGTTTGGTTTTGGGGTTAATGTTGTTGTGTCTGCTCCCTATGTTCCACACCCTTCTTAGGATTGGTGAGTTTTTCACCTCCTTCATCTCCTATTTCCATGAAGGACTATTTTGATGTTTATTGGACTATTGTCCAAAAGAGGAAGTGATGTTTTCCTAAGCACATTTCTCAGACTTGCTTTTGGGTCAAAGGTGTTTGACCTACTCGGTCAGGTAATGTTATTGTATAATTTTTTGTTCCTTGCAATGTTGTTACCTTTCGATTGCTTAGCCGTTTTGGCTTTGTTGTATGACTGTTGTCACTTCGTTGTTTCTGACCTATGGGTGACCTTTTTGTTTTTTTGTCTTGGGAGATGTTTTGTATAGTGCTCAAGACCCTTTTTTCTTGTTGAACTAATCAAAAACACAAAGAATATCTAATCCCATTTTAACTATTTTCATTTATATAAAATAATTACTCTCTTATATTTATTTTTCTTTCATAAAACACTTACAACAAACTTAATGAGATTATAATATGTAAGAGATTGACAAGACTGACACTTTTATTTTAGAAGATTTATTAGGATATAGAGTATTAAGAGGATGTAAATAATAATAACATTAATACAAATAACCAGATTATATATTTAAAAGAGTTTTATAAATAAAATTGGTTTTAAAAATGGTATCATCAATTTATTATATTTGAAAACAAATTAAATTATAAAAATTATTAAATATTATTTAAGAATTTGTTTCATATTATTATATATAAATATTTTATATTAATATACACTTTTTTTCTATGATGATTGTTCAAAACTTTATTGTAATTGAATATAGTTTCTTCTAAAGCTTGAAACCCTTTCCGTGCATTGTAATCCAAGGCTCTCTCTTATGTTTATCTTATCACATACCACTTATCTAAAATGAGCTTAACATTTTTTAGGATATGTGTATGGTCTTTTTACATTTATTTCAACCTTCAATTTAAAATTGGGTTTAAATTTTTTAAATTTTTATATTTTTCGATCCTAGTCATTTTAAGTTAACTTTACATAATAATATCATCAAAGTTTAAATTTAATCATGTTTATAACTTAAGTAACTCATATTATCATATTATATATGACAAATATGTCAAAAATATATTGAATATAAGAAAAATATAATATATTATTATGTTTTCCAACAATCCTTTGTTTAATTTTAGGTGTCTAACAAATTAAAAAGAAAAGGGTGCAATATTAACCCTATCTATATCGACCCGAAATAGTAAACCCTTATCCATTTAAAGTTTACTTGGATCTATTGATTTCAAGAGGGAAAAGTTAGAGCAAATAATTGAGGTAGACGCTGAAAATTGGAGAGTGAGATTGAGTATTTATTTCATAGTTTATAAGTCATAGTGTTATGTGACTTTAGTCTTTCAATTAATCATATATAGATCAAAATCAGTATAATAAATACAATTATTTAAGATACCAATGTATTATTAAAACCGAAGACTTAAGCATTTGTTTGAAACATGTCAATAGATAGTCTAAAATCTTATCATAAAATTTATTTATCTATAAACATAAATACAACCATACATATAATCATGTAAATATTTAAAATATACATTAATTTGTCAATGAGGTTTAAATTGATTGGTAAAGTCTGGGCATTTACCAAGATGAGGTCTTAGATTCAATCTCTATTGGCTTGTTCGCTTCTAATGGGAGTAATCTAACCGGAGTTTCTATGTGCTAAGTAGTCCAACCAATGTCCATGAGACCAATATTCCTAAGTGTTCATCAGCAATATAAAGGTAGTATGAAATCTAGGTACCAACTTTACAAAGACAATATTAAACTTGAACTCTTAATAATCCACACTCACCCCAGTACTTGATTTATCGAAACGAAAAACTATTCTCAAATTGTAAAATGTAATGATCATCCTAAATTCAAAAAAAACAAAACATCATCATGATCTAAATTAATCAAATATTTAATAATAATAATAATAATAATAATAATAATAATAATAATAATAATAATAATAATAATAATAATATAAAAAACTAAACCGAGGAGGAAAACAAAAACAAAAAACAAAAACCAAAAAAAAAAAAAACACGCTCATACAAAAGTCCATATTTAATTACCATACATTAATTTACAAAGCATACACTCATCTCATATTACAATAGTCCAAATTAGAGGACGATCTTTACTCATGCAAATTATACAATGAAATCTCTAATTAATCCCTCAAACCATATCTCCAGTCCTCCTTTCAATCTGTCACAACATCTAAAAAACGTCAATATTTTTGAGTGACCCAAATGAGAGATTGTTACCCTTGTTTATAGCACTCCTAGAGCCGTTCAACATTTGCCGAATGTTTCTTTGTCAATGACACCAACTACTTTTAACCAATTGGAACTCCATATTGCTTTGCAAATTTTCTTGTTCTATTAGCGTATTCTTGTCAACCTCGATTGGTTTCCCGCAATCTGCATTCTCCTCGCATCTTTAATATTCTCGTCAACTGTATTTCTTCATTTGCATCTTTTACGTGTCTTGTGTGATTTTTTGTTTTTCTCAACCCATACGTTGATGTTTCCTTTTCCCTACATTGTAGTGTTCTTCCTACGAGATGTCTCATCATGTTATACATTGGAAGTATCATATGCTTCTCACTAGTGCATTTTCACTCTTATAAAATCTTTGAATGTTTTCTTTGCGCACATAGTTATAATAAACACATGGCCATTATTATACGTGCATTGAACAAGACCATCCAAATGGTGATGCCATTTTCCCATGATTATAGCCAAGTTTAGGTCCAAATTGTCAAATAGTTAACTCCTCTATGCTTAGTTATGATGATTTTAAAGACATATTTAATGAAACTGTATAACAAGAGTTCCTTATCTCCTCTATTCTTAGTTATGAAAATTAATTAAGAAAATTTTATTTCAAGTTTGGATGTTTTGTGATGCTTAATTTGAGGTAGGTATACATACATTTTGATGAATCTTAGCAACATCATACTTATTAAAATTAATCTTTTGATCATGAAATCCTTTATGTTATACTTCATATGCTTTGTACTTTGATAAATATATTTTGTGCATATTTATATATCTATTTACATACTTTTTGTGTGTTATATCACCAAAATTATACTATAAGTTTTTATGTATCTATTATCTCAAATCCTAGTCATTGGTTAGTAGAAACCCTTTTGTATTGTTTGTTATATATACGTACTTGAAATGTTTGAAAATGTTATTTGTAATGGATAAGAAAACACATGTGCTCGATAGAGATTTTATAACTGTGAATAGTGTCAATTCTTTTTCTTTCAAATCTATATCACGTAGTGCAAATCCATAGCATTTTGTTCAATATTATTGTTGATAATCCCCAAATGTTAAATATCATTTATAAACATATCTAATGTCCATTGAAAATTAATTATGAAAAAAATATTTCAATTTTGTGTTTTATGATGCTTAATTTTGAAACAACGTCCCAAAAAAATTTCTTGGGGTTGCTTATCATAGTACATAAAGAGGATGCATGTAGAGCCCTACACATCTAGACAATACATACGACAACATATTTCTCGCATACACACATAATTGCTTCCATAACCATGTGAGTTAGGTTAAGACTACATAGCCAAGGGTAAACATTTGCAAAGGATACTATGGGGAAGTATGTTTCCCTTTGAAAATATATAGTTCAATATGTATCATTGTGAAGTGCACATGGATAAACTCCAAACTCCATATGAGGCATTTATCTTCTACATAGGACCATTCAAGGATCATTAACCCTGCTTAAGGGTTCCATCCTCATCATTTAATTTTGGTTCTAACATATAAGAGGCATTTATAAATTAGCAACACTATAGGTGATAAGGTTATTTAAGTATGTTCTACCCACTGACATTACTAATCAAAATCTTGGGTTGTGGGTCTTATGAGATAATTTATAAAACCAATGAAACCATTCAACTAGAAATTAGTTTATCATGGTAAACATTATTATGTAAAAGCATAAGAAGAACTCCTTGTCATAATTCTACCCACCGAGTTATAACCTAACCTTCAATTTTTGGGTCCTCACATTAAATTCTCTTACCACTTAATAACATTGGATTAATTATATTGCACTGGTCAAGTAGTAATAATATGAGAAGAAAATGTATAAGAGTTCCATAACTAGATCTTATAAGATACACCTTTCATCGTTTCATAATGACAAAAGTTAATTAAGGGAATTAGAGGATCTGTAAACAATTATGCTTGCCATTAATGTAGCTTTTATATCATTAATTAGACTTTTCAATAAAGTATCTTTTATAGCATTAATTACAAAACTAGTGTAAGTATAAATTTAACTTGTCCATGAATGGTAATTCACAATGTAATTTAAGCCACTACAACCTTCAAGGGTTGTCTTTGAGATGTAATGAAATGTTATATCTATCATCCATAGGAACATGTTTATATAACTTTTAATCTCATTTTATGATATGAGACATTCATTATTACCCTCTTTAAATAGTCTCATATAAGCACAAGATTATTTTTTCTAGCATACTCACCCATAGGAAAAGTGGATAATGACACAAGAGTAATTAGAGAAGCCCCTGCACCGGATTTTTTAATTCCATACCAAAAAAAAATTTCTCTCAATGGAGTATATAAATTAAAATACACATTTGTAAGTGGATGTACATTATAGATAATATGTCATACCCAATTAAAATACAAACTAGAAAATAACAAGCTCAATAATTCTATTAGAATCCTTACTAACCACTACATGTTTTGATAATTAAAACATATAGTAGTACCAATAACATATCATGGAATAAATGAAAGGGAGGAATTGATTTAAATTAACTTATTAGAATATGACCAATAGTCTATGGTATGAAATAGTTATAACATAAATTCTAGCTATAGATAAAACACACACTACAAAATGATTACTTTCAGTATAACATTACTAAATGTAAAAGAGTGAAGACACAATGTAAATTTAGAACCACCACTATATGGATATACATTTCTATTCTCATACTCATTAGAATGAAATAAATCATGTAACATGGTTGTAGTTGGTTGTAATCTACAACCATTACATCATACATAAATAAAATATATACCAAAAAAAAATCAATTCACAACTTCCCACACTACTAAAAGTACAGATAACATATTATCAAGTGATGTACAATATAACATATGCATGTAAAATCCTCTTAACATGGTTGTAGTTATCTTTTATTTCCACATAAATAGTTATGAGAAATATATAACCTAGTTGTAGGCATTCATCTCCTATAGCCAACACATTTTTTTTTATAAATCTCATCATGCATGTTTGTGAGGCAACTAATTTAACAATGCTAACCAACTATAAAATTCTTTAAATAATTCTATTACAAAAATCATGATTTACGAACAACAATATCCTATATGAGATGCTATAATATCATTATGGATATTTTAAATGAGTTTATATTCACGTGCTCAAATGCTACCAATAGTATTATACAAGAAGGAATAAATTTCATGATATAAGAGCATCTAAATAAAATTAATTCATTAAGAAAAACTATATTAACTTGTTCGAGTACATCAGTGAGAAGAAATGCAATTTTTAGATCCTTATACAAAATACCTTTCGCACACAAATCCAAGAGATGAGCACATCTACTAGTAGGACGGTAAACCTATGCACATAGTTTAATGAGTCGAACCATATGGTGGACCTAACCACCTGATCCATCAGATGGATGGTTATTTTAGTAACAAAGTAAGCAAGAAGGTTAAGGACTCAATAGGGATACTGATCCACAGACCCAACCCACACAATAATAACCAAGTAATAAGTATTCATAAAAACACAACCCAATGTTCATAGAAGGAGGTTAAACAACTCATACAAATCTAGATAGCTCAAAATATCCTTGTGTCCCTTAAGTTAACTTAGAGAAATAAATCAAGGCTAATTCAATACCCTAAGTTCTAAAAGTTAGGCTTATAAACAAGTGAATGGTCTTATTGCACCAACAAGATATTTTTTTACATGTGAGTACAATTTACAATGAGCCAAACTTATTAATATGATCTGATTAACATTCAAAATATTCAACATTAAAACCAAAGATAAATGATAGATGCATCTATCATAGATTCTCAATGGATCACTGACCTAGAAATAATACCAATGATGGGTTCTATATCAATAAATCCAATAAATGACTATTTAAATTAAGCACACATGACAACAGATTTATAAATAATAGGAGCCCAATTTCAACTAGTAGTCACTGTAAGCACATAAAGATGCATTTAATTCCACTAAAACCATTTAGAATAAAATTTTATTATAATAGTTTTTGAAAAATGCATAATTGGTTCTGGATTTCATTTAATCCATGCAACCCATAGCTTTCAACTAGATATACATAGTCAATAGAAACCTCAAAAAAATCTCTAAAATCAAATTTGTACTTAATCTTGGCAATTCATAAAGAGTTTATAGGTAGTCTTTGGGTAGAGAGAGAAAATCAATTTAAGGATTGTGGATTCCTCTTGAAGTCTCATGAATTTGTAAGGAACCCCCAATCCCTCTCATGATAAATTAATAATTTTAAAACAAAAAATTCATCCTAATGATCATTCCATTAAAATTAAATCAAATTCATAACTAACCAAACACAACCAGTAATTTTATTTATTTATTCAATTATTTTGAAATAAATAATAGACACAAAATTGAGTTTACACTATATATGGTTTGAAGCCAAACTATGCTTTTTATAACATAGAGAATGAAACTATGTAGGCTAAGTTTTTCTTACTCATATTCTATACAAAACTCTAATAAGGTATATTAAATTACAATCACTTATTTTAATCATAAAATCATCAAATATTTATTCACCAATAGAATAAAAATAATTTGCAACAAACCTTAGAATTAATTTTTTTTAATTTAAATTTTAAATTTAATTACTTGGAAAGAAGGTGGGTGTTTTTATGTGTTGTAATGGAGTAGATTTACCTCTACTAGGAATCTCCCTTATAATTCTCTTTTTATCTTTATATTTTGTCTCTTATCCCAAAGACTGGGTGCCCCAAATTGCCCAGTTCACCTCCTTCTTCCATTGACCCCCTCTTCCTTCTCCATTGCCCATCTCTTCTTCCCTTCCATGCATCCCCCTTTTCTCCATCACCCCTATCTTATTTTGTCCTTCCCTAGTGTCTCATTTCTCCTCTCCCATCCTTCATACCCCTAATCCTAGCCATAAACCCTTCCTTCCTCTCACGCCAAATATAGTTTCCCCATAATATAAATGAATTAAATATATAAAAATATAATGAAATGGATGCCTCCCATTTGCATCTTCTTTCTTCTCTATTATATTTTTGAGCTCTAAGTATTTACATACAAACTAGTTTGGAATTCTAACCATATAAAAAACTATGCCCCCTTAGTATATATATATACTAAGGGGGCATAGTTTTTTATATGTTTAGAATTCCAAACTAGTTTGTATTATATATATATATATATATATATATATATATATATATATATATATATATATATATATATATATATATATATATATATATATATATATATATATATATATAAAAAAGTAAACACATATACGTGCGCACACACACACACACACACACACACATAAAAACAAACAATAAATAAAAACTAATCTCCATATAAATAAACACACACGCGTGTGTGCATCCACACACACATAAAAAATACATTATGTGGATAGAATTTTGAAATTAGTGTCGTAGCTAATTCTATTCACCCATGACTTTGGATTGCCATCCAAGTCATTCAAGACTACCTTAAAGGCATGAAGAGCTTTGAGACTCATGATAATGACAATTTGAAAAGGTAAAGACATGGGAAAGGGTATGTGATGAGGATAACCAAGAGTATGATGATAAAATAATAACAATGAAGACATCAAAATCAAAGACAAATGACTCACAAGATCAACAGATTAGTAATAGAGTCAAACTAATAATGATGAGAAAAAAACTTAACTAGCTAGTGGCTCTAGTATCCCTATTTCAATTATTTTACCTATTATAATCACATCTAATAGCAAGTTAACCTCGTTGCAATGTTTACTCTCTTTCCGAAGCACCCATCAATCCTAGCTCATTGTATAGGTTGTTACATCCACTAAAATAATACATAAACATCATTTTCTTGAGTCACAATATCGATAATAATAAATTATGAACTAACTAAAATAAAAGTATGTTAGAATTGAATCAACATAATCATCCATATCAATACTGATCTAAGTCATAGATACTTAACAAAGTACCAAAACATCATATCCACAATCATAATAACATCTATAGTAATTAGTCAAAAACACCAATCAGAACCCAATAAAATATGTTGATGTACTATATCTAAGACTTATAGAAATATACCAATTGGCAGGGTTATAACAACCACCTATCCTTAAATAAGAGCCATCTTGGTGACTAAATAAAAATAATGAATAAATTTACCTCCAAAATAGACTTTATCACTCTTTTCAAAAACATTTTCACACTACAAAACCCAATAGACAAGCTCTAAAATTGAAGTAACCAATTTGATAAATTATATCAATTATTATCAAAATAAATGTCATGTATACTGCGTACTTGCATATTCCATCAATTAAAAAAAAGGATATTGCCTTATAACTGCCTTGTTGGTATATCAAGTAGATGTATTAAACTCTTATAGTTAAAATATACAACCTTACCTTGCTGATATTCTACATACCACCCTTAGAACAACCATGTCCTTCATTTAACCAGACTGGAAAATTATTTTTTTAGCACGGTTGTCCTCTTATAAGGCTAAGGTGAGAAAAATGGGGTGTTGTACATGCCTTTTTCAATCATAATATTTTATGACACTCAAACTTATATATATAAATTTCTATTTTTGTGAATCATAAGGCTATCCCTTTCAAATATGAAATCATTAGCACTTTTCTAATAATTTTTCTATCTCAAACTTGCACTTACCTTGGCAAATTTTATCAATAATCTACTATTTCCACATAGAATTTTTGAATTTTACCTAATTTTTAGCCACCTATGTAGTTATGTAATTAAATAATTATTGTAAAAGTATGCATTTTACGCTGTAGTGATCAAATTCACTTCAATATTTACTAACAAAAGATCTTTCAGTACCTTTCAAGGAATAGTTTATAGTGGTTATCTCATACAAGATAAAAATGTTCAAAAAAATTAGTTTAAATATGAATTAAAGATCATAATTTTGATAAAAAAAAGGTTTTTAGATAAATACTTTCTCTTATTATGAGGAGATATTATCATAGAATCTGAATGCTTATAACAATAATTGCAAAAAAATCAAATCCAACCAAATTTACATATAAATTTCTAGATTTATAGTGTTCTTTTCACACCACATTTTTAGTTATGTAGTATACATATCCTTATATAATTTACCATAAGATGCTTACCAATAGAATAATCATACTTCTATGTGGTATTTCCACCACTTCTAGTTATACTTCATATATAACTTTTTATCATTCATCCTAGAATGAAACCAACAATAAAAACCATACCACTATGGTTTCCACAACAACATTGTGCTTGCACATCTTTTAGGTAACATTCATCACAAAATGTCAACAAGGACATATATCTAATATTCTATGATTACATTTCTTTCAATCATTCATCATTCATGGGTTATTACAGTGTCCTGCACCAATTGCATATAACATCAAAGAAATCATACTGGGAATTCACATGCAAAACATCAAGTTTTCATCATACTCTCCATAAATGATTGTGAGCTCATATGATGGTTCCAAGGAATAAAATCCCACCATTATTCTAAACCTACTTCTTTGTAGCATTTAAAAGTATCTTTGATTTAAAATTTGCCTAATCAGGACTTTACATTGCTCCTTTTAAGTATAAAATTAGCATACATTCCAGTCATGATTTAAATAAATAAAAAATATTCATTTTAGAATATTTATTTTAGGTATACATAAAATAATATCTTGTTCACAACATGTTTGCACATACTAGCAAACACATGCCTTAACTTAGAATATTCATTCTTGAATATTATTTTCAGGTAAATCAACCATTACCTTATTCATATCATACTTAATTTAACAAGCCAATACATGCATGTGCTTGAGCAAGTTTGTCTGTGCTAATTTTTTACATAAATTCAAATTTCTAAGACTAATTAATGTTTCAAAAGGCTACAACAAAGAAATTTAACATGGTCATTTTTACAACAACTTCCAAAAGGTAGTTAAAGTTCAATCAAGAAGGTGACCATTATGAATGAAGATCCCATTGCCATTTTAGGGTTATCACATTGCACAACCCAAATGAATTAGGTTGCCACTTTGTGAAAAGAGGAGATGCCAATTTTTAGCCTATGAGAAACTCCACTCCCTAGTCCATACCTAATCTAATCATCATGGATATAGTGTTTCTTCATCCTCAGCCTCATACTTGCATTAATATTAATTCTTAGTGCAAAAGTATACGGTGACTTCACATAATGCAATCACTATACCCTAGTATATTTAAATTAATAGGAGATGATTCTGAGAGAAGTTACATCACAAGTTGTTATGATCACATTATTGCATATTAACATGTGAACAACATATGATCTCATTTATTCATTAAATTTATATAAAATACTCATATAACAGTGTGGAAAAACATGGAGAAATATAATTTTCACATGGTTGATTACATTCATGTGTCATGAAGGTTTTACATAACATATAATAGCTTTTATGTATTAAAAAATTGCATAAGATAGGGCACAAATTCTGATTTAGGTGTTTATGCCAAAGGAATTTTCACACGATATATTTACTAGTCATACACCAAAATACCCAAACTCTTATTTTCCATTATATGATATCAAATACCTGTAAGATTTCCATAATTACTAATTCATTTTAAATGCATGGATTTTCCAGCACTTTCATATTAGTCCATAGTGATTATTTACTTTCAAATTACATAATAGCTGAAATTATCCAACCATATCAGTATTTTATCCAACAAAAACTACTCAATTTTTTATAACTTAGGAAAAAATAGTGTTCCCAAACACTAGTTACATCACTTATAATTTTTGCATGGTTTCAACTAGTCACATATAGTGACACATAAACTAAGCAAGAACTTACTATTTTTTGGCCGAGATATCATGAAAAAATACAATTGCATGTTTTTTTATTGTTAATCACAATAAATTTTCTTAAATTTTATAAACTTATGTTGTAACCCTTGAAAATTTTGTCAAACTATATAGGGCCCAACAGGGCCTCACAAGCATGCATTCTATATCTGATTGCATCATGGCATAATTCAATCAATTAAACTAGCATATATATATTTGCTAATACAATAGTTATTTACATGTGACATCTCATTGAAACCTTCACCAAGGTGTACTATCACGTCTCCCAAAGTTAATCTTAATTTGGAGTAGCCTTATTCGACCATGAGTTGCCTAAAATCATCAAGACATTTTTATGCCCCTTATAGTTATTCATCTAAAAAGTGTCATATCAACTCAAATATTTTATCATTGAAATTATTTTAATGATTTAACTTGGATATTTAGTTTGTTGAATAATAAATTACATCAATCCTATCCATATGACCAATATTAATGGTCAAAACCACTAATGCTTCATAGTTCTCAATGGCTTAAGATATTCCCTCTACAAGTAGAGATCTCAATCTCTACTAACATACCCAAGTAAGTCAACTTCTCATACCCAATTTAGCCTTAAAAGTTTGACATGAACCCTTTGTCTTCACTAGGTTGTAATATTCCAAGGATTTGGTGATGGATTTTCCATACAAACCACCAATAGATATCAGCCATTATTCCCCTTAATTTCAAGAGTGAAGCCTTTGTCACTTATCTCCCATTAACTC
Organism: Torreya grandis; assembly: GCA_037957365.1. NCBI lineage: Eukaryota > Viridiplantae > Streptophyta > Pinopsida > Cupressales > Taxaceae > Torreya > Torreya grandis. Next base: position 962,913 of record JARHVA010003148.1, on the reverse strand, counting down.
ACCCAAACAAATCTATAGTTAATAGGTTAGGCTTATCCTTATACAACTTGATACCCATCCAAGGCTAACATAAATAGCAATGGCCATCGTATTAATTCATATTTCATGCAACCATTACCTTCAAGAACGTATAAAACTTCCAACATCCCAGTTTTTATTAAAAAAAAACCCATCTTATTCATCCCAATAGACTAAGTTCCCTTGAAGCTCATTTTACATTTCTATCCAAATGGAATAATTTATTAGTGTATTTATAGCAAATTTTCCATGTCCTAGAGTTCCAAAGAGTAGGAACATGACTCTGACACCATATGAAATAATCCCCCAAAAGAATTATTTGGAATACTTATCAAAGTGCAAAAAGAGGATTTGTGTAGTGCCCTCTACACATATAGAAAATACATATGACAACATATTTATCACATACACATGTGTGTATGTTCATAACCATGTGAGGTAGGCTAATATGATTTAGCTAAGGATAAAAACCCATAAATGATAATATAGGGATGTTTATTTCCTTTAATAATAAACAGTTCGAGGTGTATTGGTATGTAACTCACATGGATAAACTCTGAACTCCATATGTGGAATTTGTTTTCCGAATATGACCATTAAAGGATCCTTAACCCTACTTAATGTTCCCATCCTCCTCATTTGATTTTGGTTCTAACAAATAATAGGCATTTATAAATCAATAGCACTATAGGCGATAAGGGTATTTAAGTAGGTCCTACCCATCATGATAACATATCTAAATCTTGGGTTGGGTTCCTTACACCCTAAAACCCCTAGAATCGATTTATTATCCAAGGATTGACTACTTATAGCAATGGTATACTAAAAAAAATTATATTCAACAATAATTTTAGATTCTATGAAATTATTTTACTCATGGACAAACTTATCAATTTATTCACATTGAAAGACAACCATCATTGCATTGGTTATATATAATAAACTCAAGTTGTTATTTATTATCAAGGGAGATTTACCCTTGTTATTTCTAATGTAAGGAAGTCTTTATATCAATAATCCATAATATTATGAGATAATTTAGGAAACCAATAAAATAATTCAACTAGATATTAGTTTATCAAAGTGAATATCATTATGCAAATGCTTATGAAGAACTCCTTATCATAATACTACCAACCAAATAAGAACATAACCTTTAGTTTTTGATCCTCCCATTAGGTTTTCTTACCACTTAATAAAATTGGATTAATTAGATTGCACTAACTAATTATTAATAATATGAGTAGAAAATGTATAAGAGTTTCATAACTAGATCTTATAATCCACCTCTTTTCTCATTTCATAATGAATAAAACTAGTTAAGAGAATTAGAGGATTTGTAAATAATAACACTTGCCATTAATGTAAATTTTATAGCACTATTTGCAAAACCAATGTAAGTATAAATTTAACTTGTCCATAAATAGTAATGATTCACAATGTAAATTATGCCACCATAACCATTAAGGATTGTCTTTGGGATGTAATAAAATGTTATATCTATCATCTTTAAGAGAACATTTATATAACCTTAATATCATTTATTGATATGAGACATTCATTATTACCCTCTATGGAATAGTCTCATATAAGCATAATATCATTATTTCCAGCATATTCACCCATAGACCAAGTGGATGATGACACAATAGTAATTAGAGTATCCCCCCTGCTCTTTTTGGGTCTATAGAAAAAAATAAATATTATATAAATGGAGAATATAAATTATGTCACACAATTATAAGTATATGTACACTATAGCTGATATGTCATACCTTATTAAAATAAAAACTGGAAAATGACAAGCCCAACAATTTCATTAACAACCTTACCACTACATGGTTTGCTAATTGAAACATAATAGTATAAATAGCATAAAATGGAATAAATGAAAGGAGGTAATTATTTAAATAATATTGTAATATTAGTACCAATATTCTATGGTATTAAATAATTATAAAATAAATTCCATCTATAGATGAAACACATACTACAAAATGATTACTTTCATCATTACATTACCAAATGTAAAAGAATGAGGGTGTAATGTAAATTTAAGACAATCACTATATGGATGTAAATTCTTATTATGATGCTCATTAGAACAAAATAAATAATTTATCATGGCTATAGGTGGTTACAAACTACATAAATTACATGACACATAAATAAAATACATATATGAAAACAGTCAACTCACAATTCAATTCACAAATTCCCCAACTACTACAAGTACACATGACATGCTATCTAGTGATGTAAATATAAAATATGCATGTAAAATCCTCTTAACATGGTTTTACATAAATTTTAGTTCCACACAAAAAAGTATGAGAAACATATAACTAGGATATATGTGTTGATTGCCTATAATGAACATGATTTTTTTATAAATCTCATCATGCATGTTTGTGAGGCAATTAATTTAAAAATGTCAACCAACTATAAAATAATTCAAATAATTATAGTTAAAAAATAATGATTTAGGAACAATAATGTCCTATATGAGATGCCATAAGATCATTATGCACCTACCAAATGAGTGTATGTTCACATGCTTAAATGCAACCAATAGTGTTATACAAGAAAGAAAAAATATCATGAAATAAGAGCATATAAAGAAAATTATTTCACTAAGAATAACCATATTAACTTATTCAAATACATTATTGAGGACAAAAATAATTTAAAAAATCTTACATAAACTAACTTCAGCACACGAATCCAAGATAGAAGTACATCTACCAGCAGGAGGGCAAATCTATGCATGTAGTCCAATGAACCCAACCATATGGTGGCCCTAACCACCCCATCCATCAGTAGGATGATGTTCTTTTAAATATAGTAAGAAAGAAGGTTAAGGACTTAACAAGGAAACTAAGCCACTAACCTGACTCACAAAACAACAACCAAGTAATAAGTATTCACAACAACACATCTCAATCTACATAGAAGGATGTTAAAAAACTCATAGAAACCAAAAAATCTCAAAATAACTATGTGGTACTTATGTGAACTTGTAGAAACAAATCAAAGATGATTAAATTCACTAAGTTTTTAGAGGAAGGATCTTAACCAAGAAAATTATCCAATGCTACCAATGGGCTATTTTAATCAAGTAATTATGGTTTACAATGAGCCTAACTCATTAATATGAGTTGATTAACATTCAGAAGATTTGACATTAAAACTAGAGATAATAACACATGTAGCAATCATAGATTTTTAATGGATTACTGACCCAGTAAAAATACCAATGATGGGTTTCAAATCAATGAATCTAGTAAATGAATGTTTAAATCAAGCATGCATGATAACCAATATATAAATAATAGAAACATAATTGTATCAAGCAGTTACTACAAGCCCACAAGAATGTAATTAATTCTAATAAAACAACTTAGATCAGAATTTTATTATAATGTTTGTCAAAAAAAATATCATTGGTTTTAACTTTCATTTAACATCCAATGTAACCCATAGCTTTCAACTAGCTATATACAGTCTATACAAACCTCACAAAAATACCTAAAATTGAATTTGTACTTAATCTTGGCAAATGAAAAGGAGGCTATAGGTAGTCTTTGGGTAGAGAGAGAAATTTGATTTAAGGATTGTGGATTCATCATGTAGTTTGATGACTTCGTAAATAACCTCCAACCCCTCTGATAATAAATTATTAGTTTAAAAACAAATAATTTAGCCCGATGATCCCTTAAAGAAAATTAAATGAAATCAATAACCAACCAAGCATAACTAATAATATTATTTACTTATTAAATGTTTAATTGATAGGAAAACTGAGTTTGCCCTACATATGGTTTGAATTCTCAGGTTGAGTTTTTCATACTCATATTCTACCCAAAGTTTTGATCAAGTCTATTAAATTAAAGGGATTTATTTTATCCATAAAATCTTCAATTTTTTATTCACCAAAATAAAAAAATTAATTTGGAACGAACCCTAATTAGATTTATTTTATTCAGTTGTAAACTTACTTAGTTGGCAAGTAGGTGGGTGTCTTTATTTATTGTAATGGAATATATTTACCTCTACCAGTAGGCTCCCTCTATACATTTATTTTTAATCTTTTATTTCTTCTCCCTAAGACATGGCACTACCAACCACCTATCACACCTCCTTCCTGCATTCTCTCACTCTTCCTTCTCCATATTTCATTTCTTCTTCCATTCCACACATCCCCATTTTCTCTATTGACCCTCCTTTTCTCTTTCATCTTCTATATCCTCTATCATTTATCATCCCCCTACTCCTATTCAAAAACCCTTCCTTCCTCTCACACCAAATTTGGTCTCCCTATAATAAAAAATTAAATATATAAAAATATAATGAAATGGATGCCTCTCTTTTGCATCTTTCTTTCCACTCTTTTATATTTGTTAGCTCTAATTATTTTTATGCAAACAATTATATCATTCTAATAGTATAAAAAACTACTCCCCCTTAGTATATGAATATTTACATGTATAATAATAAATATATATCCATATATATTTAAACAAACCATAAATAAAAAATAATCCCCACATAAATACATTTGTGTATACACACACACACATATATATATAATATGTAATACATTATGGTGGAGAACATTTTAAAATGAGTGCCACAGTCAATTCCATTCACTCATGACCTCGGATTGCCATCTGAGTTATTCAAGATTGCCTTGAAGGCATGAAGATCTATGAGATTCATGAGGATGACAATTCGAAAAGGTAAATACATGGAAAATGGTTAGTCAAGAGGATAACTAATATTACGATGAAAAAATGATAATAATGAAGACATCACAATGAAATATGAATTATGACTCAAAAGATTAATAGAGGATTAATATAGACAAACTAATAAGGATGAGAAAAAGACTCAACTAACTAGTGGATCTAAGATCCTTATTTCAATTATTTTACCTATTTGAATCACACTAGACTACAAGTTAAACTCATTACTATGTTCACTCTCTTGTCAAATCACCCATCGAGCCTAGATAATTATCTATTTTCTTATATTCAATGAAACATTACATCAACAATATCTACTCGAGTCACAACATAAATAATAATAAATTTTGAACTGAACATAATAAAAGCATTTTAGAACTGAATCAACATAATCATCCATATCAATAATTATATGACTCATAATGACCTAACAAAGTATCAAAACATCATATCCAAAATCATATTAACGGTTGTAATAATCAATCAAAAATACCAATCAAAACCTAATAAAAAATGACGGTGTAGTATATCTAATAGTTATAGAAATATTCCAAATGGCAGGGTTATAACAAATTTGAGGTAGATATTTATTATACATACATTTTGATGAATCTAAGCTACATGCATGCTTATTATAGTTTATATTTTGATCACTAAACCCTGTATATTATACTTCATAGGCAATTATCCTTTGATAAATATATTTTTTGCATGTTTATAAAACTATTTATGCACCTTCTATATGTTATATCATCAATGTTATATTGTAATTTTTAATGTATATACTATCTTAAACCCTACTCATTCATCATTAGAAAACCTCTTTATTGTTTGTTATATAAATGTGACTTAAATGTTTAAAAATGTTATTTAAGTTGGATAATAAAAATATTGGGGAATAGATATTTTAAATTTGTTCATAGTGTCAATTTTTTATTCTTTCCAATCTATAAAACCATAACATTTTATTATAAATAATTATCGATAAACCCTTGTTAAATTTTATTTATAAACATATCTAATGAACTATGCCTCTAATATAAAATTTAAAATCTTGAATAATATTAAAAAATTATTGAGCTGCTTAAATTTTAAATATAAAATTCTCAAAACATGAATCCCATTAAAATAATTATAAATTTACCTAAATTTTAAATGTATAATATTATAAGTGGCAATGATTGATTTCACTCGAAAGCATTTTATGCTTCAAACTATAAAATAATTATTGATGTAAAATTAATGCAATTATTTGCATAGAGTTTAAAGGGGAGTTTTGTTCAATTATATGATATTTTACCATTAACCTCTTTTCCAAAAAATCAAACTCTAATCATATTTTTCCTCATTTTTAAAAATTCAATACAAGCTCTAGAATCTCACGTATCAATTTCTTAGATGATTTTTTTTTCTTGTAGTTTATATGATATACATATGGTCATACATATATCATTAATACATCTAATTTATTTTCATATTTGAGCTTTAATATCTACCTCAAATCTAAAAGGAGGCATATAGTATTAATTATATTTTATGTTCACACTTTTCTCGAATGGATGGTAAAATCAATGAAATTCCATTGTATATTAGGGATAAAGGGGTATAAGTTTCAAATTATATTCAACATTATATAAATAAGAGCTCATATTAAGATGAATACAGGGTTCTAATTTTAATTTTCATCTTACTTAGTTACTTGGTATCTTGCATTCATATCATATTTAGGGATTAAGGCTAAAAGATACATAGGATTTCAAATCTACTCCATTTTGACCTTCTTCGATAATATAATAATACCACAATACTTTTATTACATAATAAGGAAAAATGGGTTCTCATTACTAATTAATTTTTTATGTAACATTAATGTTTTTCTACTCACCCATTTTTTAACATAAATGTAAGTGTGGTTTGCCACAGCCAAATACTGAAAGCCTTATATTAATAGCATCACTGTATAAATTTTATGTAATTTTTAGTGTGTGCACACACAACTTAGTTTGTGGTTAACATGCACCTCTAAGTACTGAATAATGTCGACTCTAAAAAATAACCCCTTGGAATTTATTTTGCACATTATATTATATAATTTATGTACATTTGCATATGTATAGGTGATTGGTCCAAAATTTGTGTTAATAAAATTTAATGGCATCTTCTAAACCTTGAAACATCATTTTTTACATTCCCATACAACCAACTCTATCTTGTTCTTATCCAATTCCAAACCAAGAAACTTTATAAATTATATACACTTTATAGGATTGTATTTAAATTAATAACATACTTTCTTAGGTCTCCCTTTAAATGATACCTTTAAATTATTTGGTCCCATATGATGCTTATATAGTTTTCAATCCTATACATTTGAATTTAGTCATGCATGGTAATATTATATAAGTTTGAATTCAATCATGTGTACATAGAAAAAGTGATATAACTCATATTATAATCTATTTATTCTGATGAAAAGTGGATTATCTCAAGGAAACAACACTAAACACTAACCATCAAAGAAATAGGCACAAGAGAAAATATGAGCCAAATACAACAAAATATAATCAATAAAGAGTTGCCCTAGAATTTTAATGTTTTATAAATTGAAAGTTTCTTAAATGGTTAATAATCAGATAAGGGGAAATTAAATATGCATACATATGTTCCATTTGCCTTAAGTTCTAATATAAGTATACAACCATAACTCTAAAATGCATTAAAATAAAATTAATAGATTCAACACCTATATTTCTTCGAAAGAAGTTATGATGTGTTTTGATGTGAGTGTGCACTTTTCAAATGTATTATGTTTCTTATGTATATATAGACTTCTTGAAATTTGATATTATTAAAGAGAGAAATCTAAAATTCATGAGACATTGAAACATTGTTAAAAAAAACAAATGACTTGCAACTAAAATATCACTAGTATTGTTATGGTCTAATAATGGCTAGATGATTTTCAAACTATCTCGATGTTGATCAAGGTGATCAAAGATCAGGAAACATATAACAATGAGTATTTAGAAGGTTTTATAAGTATCTAAAGGTAAACAAATGAAAATGTTAAAGGTGTTCATGAGTGAATGATTATAATGATATGGTATGCAGGGCTCAACACAAAATAAAATATGCCATTAAGAGCCCAATTTGAACCAATTATCCATATGTATGAAAGTAATATAATAACATTTTAATTAAAAGTATTACATATTGAAATTAGGTGTTTATAGTAACATATACCTAATAGCTTGAGCACATTTACATGTACATGATATGCATATTTTATTATTTTGTTTTCCTTTATCTTTATTAATATTGAGGGGTGTGACAAATTAAATGGTAAAAGGGGCATACATTAAACCTATTTATACAGAATTGAGACTAAAAATGCTTATCCATTTTAGTCTTGTGGGATTATTATATTTTTAGAGGATAGAATTGGAATCACAAAATCAAAATGGTTATCCATTTTACTCAACAAAATAAATTTAAATTTAATAACATTTACCTTTGAATTGTAATAAGAGAGAGAACCAAGTAGTCATGCTCCTTAACTTTACACCTACGTGGTACCTAAACCATGTTGTATTGAAATTTAAAATTCATTTCGATGGATAGCTTAGGGTGTCTATGTTTTATCAAATTTTGTATTTATGTCAAAACCCTAGATGACAACACTACTATTCAAAATCACAAGAATAATATAACAAACATAATATTCACTAATTTTAACTACTATTTTATTGAGACTTACTAAAAATTAAAAAAATGTAAGGATAAAACATAGATTTAGCCAGAAATTATCCCTTTGGGAGGAATCTAGATTTGAAACTTACTGTGTAGATAGGTCTATAGACAAGAATCAAGATCCTAGAACTATATCTAGGCCTACATAATAGTGCTATCAAGAGGAAATTAGAAGGATGATGCTCTTGTCCAACCTAGGATGATCCTATCTACTTGTAGTTATAAAAGTAAGGTTTTGGGGTTCTTTGTGCCTTCCTTTATATATCCTATATTTGGTTTGAGTTCTTGCATTCACTTATAGACACCACTATGTGACTAATTTTCCTTTAAAAACCATAGTTTTATGACAGTGAAGAACAACACAAACTAATGGAAAAAACAAGTCAATAGATAAAGTTGGGATAGACTTGAACACCCTATATGTTGTGTGTTTCCTACATACAAATACTTTTAAGATGGATCAAACTTCATGTAGTTCTCCCATGCCATAGTGATGTGTGAATAACTAGTGAAATGTGTTACAATGTTTTAATACTGATATGATTAGATTAATTAACTATGATTTTCAACTTGTGACATGTACTCATACTTGATATATGAGCTAATAGGGTTGTATAAAATAAAAATTGGGAAAAATATGTATTATGCTCTCATTGTGCAAGTGTAATTCTAGTGATGTTTAGTGTGGAAGCCTCTTATGTTCTATATAGTTTGAAAAATTCTTATATAATCATATAATTATAAATCCTTTGAATGGGGATTCTTAGGGACATGGTTTGACGTTACTATCACTTTGAACTTGGTAAATTAGTCATTATTTGGTAGGAAGGTAGGAGAGGGGGAAAGTCACTAGAGCAGTGCACTCCTATCCCCTATGGCGCTCTTACCTAATGGGTGATTTTTATCATGTTGAGTGTTCAACAGGTCCTAAAATATGTCTTAAGTTAATTATAAAATGGATGAGTACATTCTAGGGTCATTTATGAATTTAGAATAGTGTGTAACATGGTTGAAAGTGGTCAAAAGGGGCCCTAAGACAAGTCTAGTGTTAAGTGTGTAAAAGAGTGGTCACAAGTTCATGATTTTAGCCTAAAAGTTATTTTTATGTATTTAAATTTATCCCCCTTTTATTATATTAATGAAACAAATCATAAGTATTAAATTAGAAGGGAAAAATAGTGCATGCATAAACTTACCTATGGGAAGGAGTCTTGTATGGATGCCATAATGTTAAACTATGCTGAATGTAAACATTTTTAGTGAAACATATCTAATATCAGCTTTTAATTAAGATGAATATCATGAAGTGAAAGATACAATGATATAAAATGAAAAGGAATGGATACACTTAATCAAGTATCCAAACCATTACATCTTTTTTGGTGAAAAAACTGGTTGTCATGGCATACTATTTGCTCGTATTAACACTGAATATCTTTAGTTAGATTATGCATACCCCAATACTTATCTATAAGTAGGTATGATAAAAACCTCAAGTGTGACTCCATCATCATCATCCAAAATTAGTAGAGTACCTTACACACACACACACACACACACACACACACACACACACACACACACACACACACACACACACACACACACACACACACACACACACACACACACACACACACACACACACACACACACACAGATAATAGTAGTTTTTTATATGAGTTATATATGGTATAAAAAATATTATAGGTACTAGTGTAAATACTGAAGGATCCACTGTAGATGGAATGAGGTTCAATTTTGGTACAAAATTGGTGTAAAAATGGTGCAGATACTAGTGGAAATACTGAGTATAATATAAGCCTAGTGTATAAAACATGGAGAATGACATGAATTGTCATTCCATCTATGAAATTAGAGTAAAAAATGGTATAATGAGGAAGCAATGTGCCATGCACAAGCCCCCAAATGATATCTAGTGCATGTAGATTATGAGATTGACTAATACATCTATGATTCTAAGTAGAACCTAAGTGATAACCTACAATAACATGTCACACACGTGATTTCCCCTAAATTGAGAAAATTTGGGATAAAACTATGTAATTCTAATTAATTCTAGAAATTAAGATTGTGAAAATACTAAATAGTAATATGAGTAAACTGAGGCTCTGATAAATTTTAGAAATATTTATTTTTTTAGCATTTGGAAAATAATGATAGGAAGGAAACTAGACCAGTGCTTTCATGTCTAATGTGATACTCCTATCCAAGTTGACTTTTTATGTGTTTTCTAAGCTTGAAATTATGTTAACTATGTAATCACTATTAGATCATGTTTGTGTATTGATCTAGGAATCCTAGTCTCTAATACAAAGATCTTAGAATGACTCCTATTTTGAAGTGGTTTGTTGATCCTACATAATATATTAACTTAAAATAAAAGGTTATGCAATAGGTTGTTATGATAAAAAAAATTTAAATCTAAGTAATCTTAATATCATAGAAAAATAAGGCATAATTATTTATGTAAATTGAGCATAGTGATAATGTAACATACATGTGAAAACAAGCATTCACTAGAAGCGTGTCTAGATAGATGTGACAATGAAGCACATAGAAAATTTAGTCAATTAGGTATATAATGTTGAATATAAATACTTAGGGTGAAATTCATGATGTATATAATGGCATTGGATGTGTTTAGGTGCATGAAGTCCATCATGATATCCAAATCTAAGCAAATAAGAAAACAAAGTGTCATGTCCTTGATGTACACAATCAAAGATTACATGTAAAAACACACAAAACACATTATAAAATGCCTAGGAACAATAAATAAGGGGCATGTTCATATGTCACTCACTCAAATAGAATACACATACAAAGGGATGTTTAAATACCCTCAGGTGCATACAAAGAAACAATTGAGGGTTAGAGGCACATATAAGGACATGTTCAAATGTTCGCAATCATGAACTAAAAATACACAGAAGGACATGTTCAAATGTACTCACATGTATATAATAATATATATAATGGCTTATATCCACTTGAAAATGACATATTCAAATGTCCTCAAAGAAAACAAAGAAGTGTATACAAGATACGAAACTTAGAAAAATAATATAAGAGGCATGCATGATTATGTATTTTGATTAACAAGAGCTAAATTATAATCTAATAAATATTTAGTATAAGAAGTAGTATATCATAATGTTAGTGAGTGTGCAATATCATAATATGTAATAAAATGTAAATTATTAAGAATGTGAGTAAGATAAAGTTGGCAATGGAGGATAAAACCTATGTTTACCATGTCTCGAGTGAGTGAGATGATGAATATACATGTTTTAAGAAGCCTATGTGAAGTCTATAACTCAATAGTGATAGTTTGATCTCATTGGGACAAGAGTGGGGTGAGGGACACTAGAGCATTGTGATCCTATCCTCCACAATACTCCTACCTAACTATAATTTTTGAGTGTTTAATAGTAAAAACACTTGCAATCAGTTTTGAGAATGATGTCCTATGTAATATGCAATCAGTTATATACACTAGTGAAACATATATAATATAAAATTAGATGAAACATATATAACACTATGCATAACTAAACTTACTTATGAAAAATTACATGTAAACATGCATAGGTCCTAAATTTGTTATTGTTTACAATATTTTATTATTGTTGTATTTTTAAAAAAAAATTAAAAGAAGTATGTAAAACATAATAAAAATAATAACCAATGACTCCCTTAAGAGTCTTTCCAAATATATAAATTACACACTGAACAAAAGAATGATGAGCTTATTAGCATGATGTTTAATATTGCATTACTTTAAAATAAGAACTACTTAGTTAATCTATGATAAGATAGTTGGTTAGAGGTTAATAATTATGGTTGGTAAAGCTAATAATTATTATTAACCATAAATTATTGTATATATTAACAACTCTATTAATTATTAAACATTGAAGCTTCTCCATTCAAAATTTTGTATCATTTTAGTGAGTGTGGAGGTTGCATTTGATGTTTATTTTTTATTATGCACTTGAGGAAATGAGTTCGATCAAGCATCCTCTGTATTTCATGGAGAAACTTTTTGAAGTCAAATGTCAATGGATTTTGACCACATAGTGATTTTAAAATGACCAGTTGATGCTCCTCACAACTACTATAATTAACTATATTATTTCATCTCACTTACCAAGATGATCAACTATTAAGTCATGGGTAGAATACACCCACCATAATTAGAATCATTGAGAGGCGTGTGATTAGTTTAATAAAAAATATCACCCCTTTATAGCAATCAAAGGCATAAATTAAATTTAAGAAGGTACATTTTTTTATAGAATATTTGAAGCAATAAAATAATTTTTTTGCCTTTGTTGTTGTGGCCTTTGTAAGCACATTTCATATTTAAGGGAGACATAAACAATATCAAGACCAAAATTTCTTATTTTTAATGCCCAACTACTAAAAGGGCCCAACTATGTAGTATGAAAGACAAATATGCATATGATTGTTTACTTCAAAGAATTTTAGGAGATCGTCATTATTAGTGTAACCCATAGAAATTGAGCTAATGAGCAGAAAAAGTATGAAAATTCTAATACTAAATCCCCAATTTTGATTACACTCATTATCATCAATGAGGTTTAACCAAATACTCAGGATGTCTCAACATTGAAGGAGGCTTGGGACATTTTAACCATTTTCTCCGAGGTAAAGAACCAAACAAAGATCCTCCATCTCTAATCCAAGATTCATACACTCAATATGAAATATGGTGATAAGTTTGAGGAGTTCTTATGTTGCATCATAGAAATTTGTGCATATCTAGTAATGATTGGTGAAATAATCAAAAAAAGATGTTGGCTTCGATCAATCTAAGAACTCTTCCTTCTTAGTTTTAGGCATTTATCACAAGACTAAAAATTATAATTAAAGAAGTGTCTTTAGAAGACCTATTGAATATGCTCCAACAAGAATAATCTGTCTAGTCAATGTATGATGAGTTTGAGTACAAATCATTGATTTATAATTAGCCTGGTCATAAGTTCCATAATGGACCACCAATGCAACATCAACATCAATTGAAGTTTAATATATTGAAACAATCATGTCATATGTATCACATAAATACTCATGACACCAATCATTGTTACTATAATTCGTAAACTCAAGGCACATCCATTCAATGGGGAACACCAAGTTTAGATGATTCATAGAAATAAAAAATACTTACTCATCATTGGTGATAGAAGTAACAAGAACATATAGTCTCATAAACTCACCCAAAACAAGATGATGCATCTGAAGAGGAGGCACTAGTAGAAATAAATTTTAGTACACACAAGATTGTACTTATTGTCTTAAAAACCTAATCAGCATTGAGTAATGTTTGGTTTACTAACTCTAGTACCAGTAAGCATATGACAGGATACAAGAAACTCTTTGGTTCACTACCCAATCAACCTAATGAAGGTTGGGTTCAGATGATAAGGAGTGTATTACAAAGGGAATTGGGACTATCACCTTTCCTCTTGGAATAAAAAAATGTATTCTCATAAGGGTGGTATATGTCCCTGGCTTAATAAAAAATCTATTATCTTCTCTTGAATCATAAGATTAAGGTGGAGTTCCTAATAAATAATGGCACCAAATCCTATCTCATCTCATGATAAGGAAAGATAATTATTAGATATTTTTTTATGGATCATTTATTACATTATATGTTATTTCATCTAATATAATTTCTCTCTAATTATATGATAGGATCTACTAACTTATGGAATTATCGATATGGTTACCTTTATTCTAAATTATTTTACCAATTCAACTCTAAGTTAATGGTACATGATCTACCTCAACTTTCCTATTCTTTGCCTATATGCCCTGGATGCATTGTGATAAAACAACATAGGGTTTCTTTCAAGCTGATTTCCTTTCATGCTAGAGATAATCCAAATGTGGTGCATATTAATCTATGTAGACCCATACCTGCTAAGTTTGAAGGATTTAAGTAATTTCATTTGTTTGTTGATGATTTCTCTTGAAATACTTGGGTGTTATTTATCAAGAAGAAGATTGAATCCTTTACTCATTTTAAGGTCTTCTAACATATTTTTGCGACCCAATTAGGGAGGCATCTTTGTCTCCTTCACTCATATTGAGTGGGGGAATTCACATCGAAAGTGTTTCTAGAATTCTTGAATCAACACAGGATTAAAAACACTTGACTTCTCCACATATGCCCAAATAGAATGGAACTATAGAGTACTATAATCATTCTATCATGGAGATGGCTCATTGTATGCTTTCCACTACAAAGGTAGAGGTGCCATTATAGGTAAAATTATTCTAGACATGCATTTATCCTCTCATTAGGGAATGCACAAAGATATTGTGTAAAAAGAAACCATAAGAGGTGTGGAGTGGTCATAAAACTTTGATCCTCCATTGAATTTTATTTGGTGGTACATTATATATGCATGTCCCAGCTAAAAATAGGAAGAATACTAAACCAAAGACAATCTAGTGAATCCTACTGGGGTACAATACTACCACAAAAGCATATAATCTCATATATCCAAAGACATGAAAGATTTAGTAATGTTTAAACATGGTTTATGATGAGTCATCATTCAAATAATTAACAAATATAGAGGATTCAAAACCAACCACCTCTCATACATTAATTCTATGGTCAGATGATGAGCACGATGAATCTTGTCAACATGAAGATGGGATGTAGGGAGAATTGTTAATTGATCTTGGAAACTTGGAAGATAAGTCTTCTTCAAATGAAAAGTAACATCAACGTATAAAATGGGTATAAATCACCATTAGGGACTCACACTTGAACTCTATTCTAATAAATTCATCAAGAATTTAGAAAAAAATACATGTGATAAATTATGTTAATATTACATTGATGAGTTAAGTTTTGAACAAAACTAAACCAATGATAGTTCAAGAAGAATTATCTTAAACTTAATGGATAAAGGCCATATATGTCAAATATGATTCCCTAAAAAAAAATAGGACATGGGAACTTGTCAATATTCTTATAGGAAAAAAGACCATTAGTTATAAGTGGATTCTCAAAACAAATTACAATGTATATGGATCCATCAATAAAGATAAATCATGACTTGCTGAAAAGGGTTATCCTCAATAAGAAGGAATTGAGTATGAGGAGACCTTTTCACTCATTGTGAAGATAAAAAATATAAGGGTTATTTTTGTATTGGTAACACAAAAAAGATGAAAGATTCAACAAATACATGTAAAAAGTGCTTTCCTAAATAGTGATCTCAAGGAAGAAGTGTACATGATCTAGCCAAAATGATTTATTGACAAATAACAACCATAAAAGGTATGTCATATAATAAATTCAATTTACGTACTTTATCAATCATTAAGGTCATGGTACCTTAAGATAGATGATCATGTATTACAACATGGATTAACTCACATCCCCTCGGATTCAATTTTCTATATCAATAAGGTAGGTGCAGATATTGTCATTCTTGTTTTGTATGTGGATGATATTGTGATCCAAGAAATATTAAATGATATCATCAAACAAGTGAATAAGGACTTGATAAAAACCTTCAACATGAAATAATTCTTGCTACTTCATTACTATCTTGGCTTGGAAATATAGAAAAAGAAGAATCACATTTTTATCATAGATGATTTATGTCAAGACACTACTTGAGAAATACAAGATGACAGATTGTAAACCATTATCAACTCTGGTGGAGAAACATTTACAACTATAATGATTTTAGGATTCACCTCAAGTAGATGGAACATTATACATGTAACTTGTTAAGAGTCTCATTTACATGTCATACACCAGAATAGATATATGATTTATTATTAGATATCTTTACAGATTCATGCAAGAGCCAAAAAAGTGTCATTGATTTGTAACAAAGTGAGTTTTCAAATATGTCTAAGGTACAAGAGATTATGGCCTAGAATAGAATAATAACTCACATTTATTCTTGTAAGATTTTGCATACTATAACCATGTAATATCTGTTGATGATAGGAAATCAGATACCAAATACATCCTTCATCTTGGATCTGGACCAATTTCATGGATTAATAAGAATTAATCTCTAGTTTATCTCTTTTTCAAAAAAGAAGAATATTGTGCCACATGAGAATCAATTTAGCTATGTCACATTCTTTCTAACATGGATTTTTTAAAAATCACCCACTAATCCTTCTATGTGACAATCAAGTTGTGTTGAAGCTTGTTAAAAATATATTGTTTCATGAAATAACCAAACACAATGAGGTCCAGTTCCATTACATTTGAGAATAAGTCTTGAACCACTACGTTTAACTCCATTATTTCCTAAAAATTTTTTAGATAGAAGATACACTCACCAAGTCACTTGGCAAGGTGAAATTTGATTTGTTTCAAGGGTACATTTTAAAAAGAAATGTAATAAACATGGGAATCCTAGCATAATGTTTATCATTACATTGATTTCAAATAATAATAACTTAGTTAATATGTTGTTGATAGTTACTTGGATAGGTTAATAATTATGATAGGTATTGTTTGTATCTATTCTCAAATAAATATGCTTGTATATATGCACAACTCTATTAATGATTAAACATAAAATATTCTTCCTTATATAGATCTCTTGAGGATGAAGATTATCATGAAACTATGTAAATTTTTTATGATTGTCATATTTTTATTCTATATAATCATTTTCATTATGATCATACCAATCTAAGTTGTTATAATAATCATTTATATTTTCAAATTTTGAATTGCCACTCTTGTCTTCTATTGTATTTTTATATGAATAATGAACTTGCCCATACTATGGTATTGATCATTCTAGTTTCTCCTTTGAATTGTGTATTGTGTCATGTGCATTTAGTTATATGTCATTACTTGTATCTATTTTTATGTTATTTAATGTATGCATTATGTTTGTCTCTCTTGCCCCAAATATGTTCATTCTTTGGAAAAATATGTAACCTTTCCTTCATGATCAAATGGTATGCAACTTTTATTATTATAAATTATTTATCCTATCAATTTATAACCATGATATTCCAAGCACAAAATTATAGGCACTTGAATTTAAAATAACATAAAAAGTAGGATAACACTATTTTGAAGCAAAAGAAGCTTATAACTTAGTTGATCCTAAACATGTTGTAGATGAATAAGTTTGATTCAAGTGTTTATTGTCATTTACAAGAGAGCTAAAAAATGACATAGATCAAAAATTGATTTTTTTATACTCCTTAATCTTAACATTTTTAAATGGCTTGCCATCTATGTAAATAAAGATATTGAAAGGGTCTTGATATGAGGAAAGGCTTGTAATTACACCATTTGTAACCACAATTGAGATTGTATCTTTTTAAAGTATTTCATGCTTTTGATTTTTTTTTATAAATACTCTTTTAATAATGTCTTTTTACTTATATTAAGTTTGAGTTGACAACTTCTCTTTTTATAATGCCTTATTTTATTGTTGTAATCTTTAATTTTCCAATTGTTCCCTTTGGAATATCTCTTTTTCATATTGTGATTTTTGTGCTTTTTCTTGTTCTAACATAGCCTATTGAGTCTTATCTTTCTCTAATTATGTTTATTAAACATTATCTTTATTTAATTTTTCTTTATGAACCTTATCTTTCCATAATTTTGCTTTTTGAACCTTAGCTTGCTATATTTTGTCCTTTAGTAACCACATTTATATTTATTCTATTATTTTCATTCTTTGTTTTTGTTCTTGTTCTGTTGTGGGTTATTTTATTGATGTATCACTTATATGATCACCACAATAGATTATATTTTTTTATTTTATGTTTCAAATCCAAAAAATTATATATATGATGTCCATTCATTCTATTGTATGCACAATAGTATTTTTATCTTCTTATAGGAATTAAAGGAGGTAGTTTGATTTTTTTTTGTATCATTACCCTTAGAATCTCACTTCAACTCTTGTTATACCTTTGTATACTTTTTGAATAATTAATTTTAGATGTATTTTTTTATAATTTCTCATTTTGATATGACACTTTTTTAGCCACAAGTTAGATATATAAATATGCACATACATGATTAACACTAGCATATTTTGGATACTTTACACATGTGATCTTATTTTCCAATAAAATTATCTCTACACTCAAAAAATATTTTTTAATCTTTAATTCTAATTTAACTTTTCCATAATGATGATGTGATAATTTAGATCCTAATAAACACAAAACCTATGTGTTTTAGGTTGAACATGCATATATACACCCTAAAGAGGAGATGTGGGAGGTGGAAGGGCTTGAGGAGGGATAGGATGGTTACCTTTATTTGATACCATAGGATGGGATAACTTACCTATTTTTATAATGATAACATGAAACTAGTTAGAGGAAAAGGAACTATTACTATATTGAGGGAGGAAGAGGAGGAAGATATTTTTTAATTTGTAGAACAAGTCACTAAAAACTAGAAAATTATTGTTATAACACTATATCTCAACATTGAAAATCAAAAAATAACAAGTAAAAATAATAAAAATAAGGATACAAACCCTAAAATTAATTTTGGTTAGGGTTTGGCAACATTTAAATACTAAATGGGTTTAGAAAGTTGTGTGTTTGATTCACGTCGAGTTTACCAATTTGATTTATCAAATTTGAGATTTATGTGACAACCCTAGATGAAAACACTACTATGTAAAATTAGGAGAATAATATAAAAGATATAAAATTCACTAATATAAAACTAACATATTCTAGAAACTTACTAAAAATGTAAAAATGTGAGGAGAAAACAAAGACGTAGATTGAAATTTTACGAGAAGAATCTAGATATGTTACTTGTTGTGTAGAGGCATCTAATGATTAGAATTAGATATTAGAGATACATTTAGGCCTATAAAATATCAATAATAATAGGACACTATAGGGATGTAAATCTTGTTTAACATAATGTGCTCTTGTCCACTAGTAGTAAAAAAATTAGGGTTTCTAGGTTCTCTATGCCTTTGGTTATAGAGCATATATTTGATGCGAGAACTTGCGATAACTTGTAGAGACCACCATGTGACTGATTTTATTTCAATAACCCTATTTTCTTGACATGTGAAGACCAATTTAAATCAATGGTAAAAAGGGTTTAATTATTTATGTTGGGTGAGACTTTAACATTCCATATCTTGAGTGTTGCCTACATGCCAACAATCAAAAGAGGAATCAAACATATTTTCATTCTCCCATGCTATGGTGGTATGTGAATAACTAGTGAAATGTGCTATATAATGGTGTAATATACATGTTATTAAATATGTTAACCATGATTTTTTACCTGTGACATGCACTCAAAATTGAGTAATATGCTAATAGGGTTACATGAAATCAAAAATGGGATGAATAGGTATTCTACTCTCAATGTGGAAGTATAATTCTAGTGATTTTTAGTGTGGAATCCTCCTATCATCCAAATGGTTTTAAATGTGCTTATATAATTATATCCTTGAGAATTATTTTATTAGGTATTCTTAGGTACATTGGCCAAACTTCCTATAGATTTGAATTTGGTAAATTAATCATTATTTGGTAAGAAGGATAGGAGAGGGGGAAATGACACTAGACACTAGAGTGATTTACTCTTGTCCCCTATGTCACTCTTTTCCAATGTATTATTTTATCATGTTGAGTGTTAGGAAGGGCCTAAAAAAGTCTAAAGTTGATAAAAATAGGTATGAGTACATTCTAGTGTCATTTTTCAACTTAGAAGGGTGTGGGATATGGTCAAAAGTCATCCAAATGGACCTTAAGATAGGTCTAGAGACAAGTGTGTAAAAGAGTGTTCACAAGTGCAAAAATTTAGTAAAAATGTTAATTTTACATGCTTACAGTCTACTTAATTCTTAATTTTTTGCATGTGATGTGTCAAGAAGATCCAAAGATTTTGATTACCATGCAAGGGGTCTTTATAGACCCATTTTGAAGGCCAAACCAATTGGTAATAATGAAATTTCCAAAAAAACATAAGTGGGTGCCAAAAGTGGTACAATAAAAATCTAGTTTATCATGATTCGACCACATTACAAATGTAGTTAGACCAAGGTGATAAATCATTAAAACCTCACCACCATACAGTTAATACCTAGTATCTAGCATTAAATCATCCCATCCATGTAATAATTCCCACCTACCAATTTGCATATTCATCCCCATCACTTTACACGTGTATTTTTATCAAAGGGAAGAGAATATGTAAGTTTAATAAAAATGGTACAGTGTTGAGAAGTGTATAAATCAAATCTACAATGAAGCTAATATAAAATTATGCTAGTGTTCTCCTGCCATTACTACTTACAAGTGAGTTTTTTAATGTCTTACTAAGGCTCTAAGATAAATATTTAAAAAATGTCAATATGGATTGGAATGTTTGTTAAAAAATAAATAATTTTTTATATTTGTGTGAATCATTGTGTGAATTCTTAAACTATAGTATAATTTAGTGTATTTGATCTATGAATCATTTAGCATGAGTAATTTTGGCTTAGAAAAATTAATGACCATCTTAGATTAACTAGTGTAGTAGATACCCTATCAAATCTTTAGTTGATAGCACTCACCCCATACCATGCATGTAGTCAAATCAAGATGACAAACAATTAACACCTAACCATCATAAATTTAATACCTAATAACTAGAATTGAAGGATCCCATCCACACCCTAATTCACATTTACTTGTTTGCCTATTCATCCTAGTAACTTTTCATGTGAATTATTATTGAAGGGAAGAGTAGATGTAGGGTTAGTGTGAATGGTGTTATGTTGTGAAGAAAACAATCCAACTATAAAATGATGCCAAATCCTCCCCTCCTCTCTTTGATTTCACCTCCTCTCTTTGCAACACCAAACCCCCATCTCCTTTTTTAGTGTTATTTACTTCTTCCATTTGTGAAAAAGTCAATGTTCTAAGAGGGATCATTTTTTCATGTGTCATTTTATTTCATCATTAATCCACCAAGTGATGGCATTAGTGTTTAACTTCTATAAAGTCTTGAGTTTGCCACATGTAGACATTTTGTATCCCTAATGAAGAACAACTTTAAGAAGAACCATATCAATTTTCATAGTTGTTCATTTATCATGATTACTTATAGGTGAGGTTTTCAATACCTCACTAAGGTTATGATCCAAGTGGTTTAAAAAATTTGAATATGGCTTGAAATGTTTTTTTTTTTTTAAATTATTTTGTTCATCTCTATGAATCATTATGTGAATTATCAAACTATAGTAACTAAGGTTATGATCCAAATGGGGGGGGGGGGGGGGGGGGGTGGATGCAGTGGGGACATTGAATGTTCCTGATAGGGAATTAAAACCTTAAGGGATTCCATCAACATACCACCTTTGCTCTTCCCCTTAACACAAAACACATTAATATGATAATTATTATGAATTGCATCTTTCAATAAATTTTTCATTACTATGAGTTTGCATTTTATAATTCCATGTGATTTAATAGGTATATGATTCTTTGTTGCTCATTTTCCATTGATGTTAACAATGTATTTACATGTGAGGTGTTTTAACCTCACTAAGGCCATGAAACAAAGGGTATTATGGATTGGAGTTAATTATTTTAGTTTAGCAGTTAATTATTCTATTTGGTTAAGTGTGAATAATATTGTTAGAAGAATAATTTTTAATAATGCAATTCATAGAGATACATTTTTAGATTTATTTATATGGATTATTTTATTTCATTAATCATATTTGAATTAAATATAAACAATTTTAGGATGATATGAATCATAAAAGTAGGATCAAAATGTGAGACATTTAAAATTTAGTTAGTAGTGGTCATTCCATTTTACGCATGCACGCTATTCGGGGTAAAAAAAAATAAGACATCACCATGCTTGTAGTAGTTGAAAAACACTAGTGTAAATTGAGAATGGCCTTATGAAAGCTTTGATTAATTTGGATTACAAAGCTTATGCAATTCTATTCTAGGCTTGTTGAATGCATTAGTGAGAACATTTCATTATCGACTAGAAGGAGAAATCAAGATCACCCTAGAATAAAATAGTTTGTAAATAATATCCACTATTACAAGGTGACTTTTAATTCTTCTGGTAGTGAATGAAAACCTTCAAGATTTTCATAAACATACTATATTTGTTTTTCTATTAAATGCAACACACATTTAAGTGATAATTATTATGAATTACACCTTTCAAAAAAAAATTCATTACTATCAGTTTGTAGGTTATAATTATATGTGGCTTAATAGGAATATGGTTTTTCATTGTTCATTTTCCCATTGCTACTAACAATAGATTTACATTTGATGTTTTAAACCTCACTAAGGTCATGACCGAAAGTATTGTATGATTTTGTTTCATTTCTTACTTTTCACAAATCTTTAGTCTTGGTTTGGAGCTAGTTATTGTTTTACTATTTTTGGGAAACTAAGTGTTTAATTTCCTAATTAGTAAAGGGGTCTAGATTATGGGTAAAATAAATAAATGAATGTACCTGGATTAATCTATTGATATATTGAATCTATAAGTGCTTAGTTAATTTCTATAAATAGTAAACAAGAGGGAAGATAGTAAGACTTAGCTTGTTTTGAATTAAGATAAAATAATCAGAGATTGATATTTTTTGAGCTGATTGGGTAGAATATCAAAAACAAGACCTAAAAGTTTTTTTTCTATCTGGACAATAGCACTAGAAATTGGACACTTTGGGGTCTAGTACTATAGTCCTATTTTTAGTGCTATAGTCATTTTTTTTCAGCTCTTCCTTATCTTTCTGGGTTCTATTCATCTACTCTGGGAGACCTTGTGTACCAAATTTTAGCTCCTAAAAGTCACCAGAGCTTGTTGTAGGTTTGTTTCAATCTTCAATACTTGTACTTATCTAGGCACATGAAAATAAAAAAAATAGATCAAATGCCAAAAGGGGAGAATCTAGGTTAGGGGAAGAATGATTGCACAATCTAGAACCCCTATTGTTTTGATTGTTACCTATATTAACCCTCAATATAGAGTCTTAGATCTAATGTAGTTCTCACTTAGGGAACATGCTTAGTCAACGCACATGATTGATGTAAGAATGAAATTCACTTAGACCTTTTCTTGATCAAGCATGCAAATCTAAGTCTGATATAGAGAAATTAAGCTATATTATTGAATGATTTTTATTATGTCTAATGTGCCAAAGTAGTAAGTGCTAGATATAAAATGCCTTGTGAAGTCATTTATATAGGAGACTCATTATTTTGAATTTGGGATCTTTATTTGCATTTGGACAACAAAGGAGAAACTTAGGAACAAATCAAGGAAATGGGATAGGAAGTATCTGTTGGAGAAAACTAACCATTGGGGGACATATTGACCTTGGACAATAGCACTAGAAATGAGACACCCTAGGTTTTAGCGCTATAGTCCATTTTTTGATGTTATTATCTAGGGAGTTTAGAACATGGGTGGATGGGTTAGGGTCTAAAAGAGGATTTTTGGCCTGAAAGGGTCAAATATTGTAAGCTACAGATGATTGGGAATAGGCAAAGAGATGTCTAAGGAATGTGATAAGACAGATAAAAGGACCTGGCTAAATGTGGATAAAGCTCATATTCTCTAGTCAGAATCTCCTATGAAAGGACCGTGAAAAGACATAATATGTGTGTTTTATTGACCAATTTAGGGTGATTGCATTTGCCCCACTTTTATTTTAGTGATGTAATGAAATAAATTACTAAATTAAAAGAAAGAAAGAAGATGTGTATGTGGACTTACCTGTGTGAAGATAAGTGTGCTAAAAGGATACAACTTCCTAGCCAAGGAAGTGGATTGAAGAACTAAAATAGTGCCCAAAGAAAAATAAGGAATTCATGTAATAGACGCCCCATGTATTGATCTTGAATAGTTTCTAGAAAAGAGAAGGAATCCCTATAATAGATGCCTCATGTACTAAATCTGAATAGGGCCTAGAAAGGATAAGGGATCCCTATAATAGATGCCCCTTGTACTAAATTTTAATAATGTGAATTGGATCTAAGAAGTGCTTTGAGGTCCAAAACCAATGTTTTTCTTATGTCCCACACAAACTCCTAGGTTTGAGTAATATTATGGACCAATCATTGAAGATGACCATATGGTCCATTCTGGTGGTAATCCCAAATAATGATTGGGTGTATACTAAAAATGATGCTAAAATGTGTAAGAAGAAAATGGCATGTCCTACCATCTCAATTTGTATCATCCTAGAAGATGAAGGACATGAACATCTATGCCATTCCCTCAAATCTAGAATGTGAATGATGCATCTGCTAATCTGTATATCTATAAACTAAAGGTATATCCCTCTAAATGTCTTATGTAATGTTGAGTGATCCAATGTAGTCTGAATCACTATATAATTTTGACCAATCTAAGTTAAGTAATGCTAAGTGACCCTTGGAGTCTAAACCACTTGTTAAGTATTTGATCGATCTGAGATAAGTAATGCTAAGTGACCTCTAGAGTCTAAACCACTTGTGAAATGTTGACCAATTTGAGTTGAGTAATGTTAAGTAACCACTGGAGTTTGAACCACTTATTAAATCTTGACCAATCTGAGCTCAATAATGCTAAGTGACCCCTGGAGTCTGAACCACTTTTGAAATCTCAACCAATATGAGCCAAGTAATGCTAATTGAACCTTAGAGTCTGAACCACTTATGAAATTTTGACCAATCTGAGTTGAACACATAGTGTTGTAAATTTGGATACTAAAGGTGTAAAAATAAATACGTTGAGTGACCCATGTAGTCTAAATCACTGAATGTTTTGACCATTTTGAGCTGAATCTTGATAGTTTGACTACTAAAGGTGTGAGAACAATGGTGTTTTAGATAGATATACTGGATAAACTATGGGAATAGAGATAGAATGAATGATTCCCCCCTTTTGGGGAAAGGGAAAAAATTTGTGATAGAGGAGGTTGAGCCAAACGTGATGACTAGTGGTAGAATGTATAAGAACTTGGTTGGCTTGGATCAAATATATAGAAATGTTATTATTGCATTGGTGAAATTGAAATGTATAGAGTGAAAGGTATCTTTGGTTGATTAAGATAAGAGCTTCTATCTATGTTTAGTAGGTATATATAAGATGTCATGTCATGGTAGGCGAATGAGATAAGAATAGATTGATTTGATTGAACAAATTGGGTTGTTTGAATGTTTTAAATGGGTGTTTGATTTGTAGGGACTAATTTGGGTACCAAATAGGTGTATAGATGTGTGTGTCATAGTATATAAGTAATGTAGTAGGAAAGTGAGTCTTGAATTATTGCAAAGGTATCATCATTATTAGTTATAGGAATAAAATAGTTTGTAAAATGAAGCTATGTAGTTTAAGTTATGGGCAAAATAAGATGTTGATTTTTGCTTAGAAAGGGGTTTGATATAAGAAGGATTTCACTAATTCATGAGTCCTTTGCTCATTTCACAGCTGGAGATTAGAATTGTAGAGTGAGAGGATGTTGAGGAGATGAGTACCCATTGTGACTCATTATGAGCAATTGGTTGCATAGATCTAGGTTGGCGAGGGGATTTCCCTAGTAAGGATAGTTTTCAAATTTTGTGTGTTTCTAATGTCTAATTTTGGAAATTTTTAGAAGCCATTTTTAAGTAATTTTAAATTTCCTTGACTAGTTTTAGTGCTAATGTCCTAGGTTTAATTCTATTGTCCTTGATTCAATGCTACTATCTAGGTTCCATCACTGTTGTCTAGTGCTAGTGTCCTTCTATATCACTAATGTCCACTATGGATGAATTTTTAAATTTTTGAGTTGTTCCTAATTTGTATTTCTTAGTTGTTTATCCTTGTCATGGTTATCTAACATATAGTCTATTTTTTGGCATTTTTCAGGCTGATGTATGGATGCAATAGTTTCACAAATGCCAAGTTATGGAGACTCTAAGATTGTTACCATTATCTGTTGATGAGCGTAATGTTATGGATAGGGCTAGGTTGGGTCATGCATGTGATATTGGTACAATATAGTGGGGTAAATATTTGATCACCGTTATATGTGAGAGGTGGAATGCTGATAAATGTACATTTTAGCTTCTAATAGGGGAGATTATGGTGACTCTAGAGGATACGTATCAGATTTTACATTTATCATTCAGTGGGTGGCAAGTGTCATTGTAGGATGACATAGGTGTGGATGTCATTGATTGAGCATCAAGATACTTTTCAAGAGCACCTACAAGATTACACTGTAGGGGTAGTGAGATTGATATTTTACTGGTGATTATTATGAAGCTGAATGTTTCATGTCTATAGAAGTGGTTGGCTATACTATTAGCTTCTTTTATCACTATGGATGGTAGTAGAGTCTCTATTGATTATAAGATGCATAGAGTGGTTTATATTATTGAGATGTATGGTACCATGTTGTCATGGGGAAGGACCATGCGTGCTTATTCATATAGATATTTGTATAGATTTATGTAGGAGAATTTTAGTGGTTGTGTAGATGTAGCCACTTTGTTGTATTGTTGGGCCTATGAACATATAGTGGTTGTAAAGCTGATTGGATGGCCAATGGTAAGTTGGGCATATCCATAGCCATTTTGTGAGCATTGGACTAGTGAGTTAGCTATCTGATCCCCTAGGATGGACCACTATAGGTGGTTACTAGCTAGATTGATGGCTAATGACATAAGATGGAGGGCCTATAGAGGATTCCATAGATGGCTAGAGGATGGAGAGAAATTGTGGCTCATGAGAGTGATTGATTGGTTACATGAACATTGGCCTAGAGTTTATGAGTGATTTTAGTATGAACATGTGACTTGCTAGTTTAGAGTTTGACAAGATGTTCCTCCTATAACATGGATATGGTTAAGGAGTGCATGAACACCACCAAGAGTGGTGGGAGCTCATCCCTAATCGACTAAGGTGGAGTTGGAACCATTTCCATTGGATGTACATGATGAGGTTATATATGTTCCTAATGTAGATGATGTGGGATGTACTAAGGGATAAATGGTGTGGTGGTTGAGGCATCGATGGGATCCACTATATCTAGATAGTGTGCCAAATGTTCCTATATATGAGCAGTTTGTGCTGATTTAGAGGGTGGTAGGTGAGTGGTTATAATGTGATCTTGTACATAGTATGTATCCTTTGTTTTTACTTATAGATTATGTGTAACTAATTAGAGTGTACTATTGTGTACTTAGGTGAGGCGATGGATGTGCATGGTGAGGCATGTGCTGAAGTTAGTGGTGGAGATGATGTGTTCTAGGAGACTATTACTGAGTCTACATAGCATGTTCCTAATGATGTTATGGAGGAGGGTTTGATAGAGAGGGTTATGGTTACAACTGGTATTTATGCTCGCTTATTTGACTAAGTTGCTATAGCTAGAATTGGCTATGTTAAGGCAATAAGAGAGAGATGAGCTGAGATCTAAGTGAGATAGGCATAGGATACCTCCTCTATATCATGAAGTGATGAGATTCAATATTTTGGATGACTATATGGATCTTTAGTGATGACATGTAGATTTGCGTGAGGTATATGGTCATTTATTGGATAAAGATACTTAGTTTAAGAGGCATTCAGGAGCTCGAGGAGGTAGAGAGTCATCAAGTGTTAGACATGATTATGGGACCAGCACTGGAGGAGAGAGTGAGATTGAGAGTGAAGGCATGAACCCTATTTATGATTGATTGACCTTGAAATGATGTATATGTTTTGAAACTTTGTGGTATATATATAAATATTGGTTTGATTTTGAAACTCATGTTATACTCACATTATGGTTTTGAGAATATACTGGTATTGTAATGTTTTGATTTGAAATAATTTATTTGATGTTGATGTTCATGTTGATGTTGTATATGATTGGTAAATGGCATTTAGGATATGTGGTCTGATTGTCTTAATATATTTTGTAAGATGATATTTAGGATATGTTTGGTTGTAGTTGTTTTGTTTGTAATCATATGTAAGCGATAATCTTATTATTTCTTTGTAATTGGTAAAATTTATTTGGTAAAGTAAATTGGCTTGTAAGTAGGATATAAGTAAGGTCTAGTTTTTTTTAAATTAGAAACTTTTTTAGATAAGTTGAATTAATTTGAGATTGGTAGAAGGTTTGTATTAGTTTATTTAATAAGATTTGGACTTCGATAAGTTAGTTCTTTGTTAGGGATAGATATTTGGAATTAGTAATTTTAATTGTTAGTAGGAGGGAAAATTAAGATAACACTGTGTACATATCACTTTCCAAAGAGTGGCTCAAGAATACACAAGTTAACTACACCTTTGGCTCCATCATTGCCATGCTAAGTTAATCTATAAAATAATGTTGAAATGACTATATGTTGTATCACACTCTATGAAAACACTATCAAAATCTTGAAGGCCAAGTGAATAAGTGCCCATACTACTCATGTTGTGTAAAACCCTATCCTGAGTCTGATGTTGAATGTGATGCACTAAATGTAGCAAGCTATGATAAATTTGAAAAATGTAATCTGATTGGCTATGATGTTCACCCTTTATGTTATAGAAAATGCTCATTTGATCTCAAACATAGTGGATTGCTACGTGAAATAAGACCTAGAAAGTCTGCTCGAAGTGAATATCTCTCTAAAATTGTAGTTTGTTGTGGTGCATGTGAATCTGTTAGATATGTATATAGAACTGTGTTATGTATACCACGGACTATAATAATATATGTGGGTTGTTTATGTTGTACTAGTTTCCAAACATTTAAAATAGATGGAATAGGAGATCTCTTATGATATTCTATCCTAAAACCTACATTGTGCTCATGATGAATGACCAATGATTCCTATAAAGGAATGTCTTGGGATGACTCAGTCATGGAGGAATGAGGTCTAGGGTTTTTTAATGGAGGATATCTCTATGCCCTCTATGTAAATTCTATAATACCATCTTTAACACATTTAGAAATACAATCTTGAAGTCTAAAACATATATCCATATTATGTCTGCAGGTACGATGATAATTACAAAAGGGTCAGTTTGGTTGTCTATGTAAAATATGTGGATTTCACCAATGAGTGGAAGATAATGTAAATAACCCCATATCTAGTAGTGCTAATAATATGATAGATGGTCTATCCTGCACTGAATCAAATTGTGGTGGTGTTGGTTGGTAATTCTTTATTTTGCATACTATGGGTGGTAATTCTCTGTAATTCTTTGTTGGTAAATCTCTATTGGTTATTATCTATTGGTAATTATTTCTTGGTAATTATCTATAATCATCTATTGGTAATTCTCTATAATTCTCTCCTATCTTGTCTAGCACATGGTGGATGATAAGTGGTAGGAGTTGTATTTGAAGATGTTGTGAAGTCTAGAGTGATCCAATCAACTAAATATGCCTCAATCAATCCCAATTTATTTTCCAATGCTAGAACTATGTAACACAAATTTATAAAACAAGGATCTCTCTGATATAATAAATGCTCAAGGAGAGGTTTGCAAAGGCCCTTGATAAAGATATGCTAAACCTCTAGATTTGTTGGTTTGTATATCAATCTTAACAAATGAGCCTTAAATCTTACGATGTACTCACTTACTAAGTCTGAAGAATTTTGATATAGTGTGGCAAGTTTCTCATATTCAACATGAGGGCCCATGTTTATACTATAGTTCTTGAGAAAATCCTCCTCTAAGTCATCATATATGTGCAATGAACTGATGGGGAGTAGATGAAAGAACCAATTTTGTGATTACCCTACTAATGTCTACTGAAAAAACTTGAGTATAATAAAAATGGATTGCATGAGATGGAAAAGTCTTCTAAAAGGCTTGAATATGTGCAAATGGATCTCCATTTCCATCAAAGTGAGGTAATTATGATGTTTGTAAATGCTTAAGCAATGCAACTTTTATGAATGTCTTTGGAATAGGGTTACGATGTAGATCATTGACAACCATCCAAGATTTATAAGCTTTGTTTTCCAGTGTAAGGAGATGTACTTGGTGTTGTAATTCACCAAATGCATTCATCAAAGAGAGGATCTCCCAGGATGGTACATTAGTATCTTGAAGTGGTTCATTTAATCATTGAATTTGATTGTCAATTTTTACCATGGGAATGCTACATTTAATAATGAGATCATAAAGAGGTTGTGTGCTCACTTAAACCTTGGTAGTGATGGTAGCTTGGTCCTTATGAGAGGTATATAGGCTACCATTCTCTTTGGGTGATGGGTGAGAATTGGGTTGTACTGTAGTGAGGAGTGGCTTGGGAGATTCATTGGTATCTTTATGTTTTAGTGAATCACATTATAAATTAGTAAAAGATGTGCTTGTAATATTAAATTGTGCATGATTGGAAATAGAATCATTCATGGATTTAAAATAAACATTTTGGCATACATGACACTCAAGAGAAGAATTAGAAATATGAGATGCAATTTCTTCTTTAATATATACATAGTAGTCATCATTATCCCATGTATTATCACAATCTTCATTTTTTTCATTAGAAATAAAATAATTTGAATCATCATTTACATATTCATCTTCATGCTCATATTCATTGACATGTTCACTATCATATTCATAATCACTTCCATCATTGCTAGGGAGAGGTGAAAGAGAAAGATTTGATTCCTTTCTAATATGCAATAAGTTATCATTCAAATTTGGAATATCATATGTGTCTATACTATCTATGGATGGAATATATAAATTTTATTCATTTTCAACATGAGAATTAAGAGTACAAGAGTTATCATTTGAAAATTCTTTTGAAAGACTAGAGTTAGGAACACATAATCCATTATTTAAACTATGCTTTGGTAATTTGATTCTATTGCCTTTATATTGTGGTATTTTAAACATAACAGTATAAAAAGGTAGAGAAAGATTAGGTTCACATTAAAGTAGATCATCAGCAATGAGATGTTCCTTTGAAAGTGCACGTTTAATTTATGCATTCTGTGCATTGTACCTTGGAGAACGAGGTGAAACATATTTTTCCCATTTAGTAAAATTATTATTTTGAGAAGAAGTAACAAAAGGGATAGGTTTAAGAGAAAAAGATTCATATATTTGTGATTCATCCTTATCATTAAGTACGTCATCATATCTTTCATTAAAACCATAGTCATTATCTTCACTATAAATGAAACCATTTTATAAAGTTTTAGCTAATATGAAATTTTGCAAATTTGTCCAATCATTGTCATAATTGTAAATTTTTTTGAGAATTTCATCTAAGGGATGAGAAGAAGGAATTGCCTTTGTGGCCATTTTATCACCAAAGAGAATTTTGAAAAGTAGTATGAATCAAATGAAATGCACAAGGAACTACTAACATTGAATTTTGAAAATTAATTTTGATAGACCAAACAATTTGAAATAAAATGAGATTATTTTTCTAAGAATTGTAAGGGAGGGTAATTTGAGGTTTGAGGACCTAGTTTGGGAGTCTAGTGTTTTTTACTAGGGTTTTAGAGTTTTTGAAAATTATGCAATAATTTTAAATTCTAAAACTTATGTGAAATGGAATAATTACACAAAAATTTATACAAAAATATGAATTTTGGAAAATTAAATTTTTACGCAAACAACTAGTAATTTTGAAATAATTTATGACAAAGGTAATTTATTTTACAAAATTTCCAAAATAAGTATGTAAAATTGTCAATGAGGTAGTTTGTTATTGCATGACCTAGTTTTGAAAACTAGGGTTTTAATGAATTTATTGAAAATATTTCAATTTATTTATAGTTTTATGATTTTCAAATTTACGCAAAATCAAGAAAATATTACTAAAAATAAAAAATAATTAGCCCTATGGTTTCTAGGGTTTTCGTGATTTTTTTTGAAGTAAGTCAGGTTCACCAAATATTTTACTATTTTTCAGAAACTAAGTGTTTAATTTCCTAATTAGTAAAGGGATCTAGATTATGGGGAAAATCAGTACATGAATGTACCTTGATTAATCTATTGATTTATTGAGTCTAAAAGTGCTTAGTTAATTTCTAAAAATAGTTAATAAGAGGGAAGATAGTAAAACTTAGCTTGTTTTGAATTGAGATAGAAGAATTAGAGATTGATATTTGCTAAACTGATTAGGTAGACTATTAGAAACAAGACCTAAAAGTCTATTTTTTGTTTGGATAGTAGTGCCAAAAATTAGACACTTTGGGGTGCTGTGCTATAGTCTTATTTTTGGAATTATAGTCCTTTTTATCTGATCTTCTTGATCTTTTAGGCTTTTTTCATCTACTTTGGGAGACCCTGCATACCAAATATTGGGTCTTGGAAGTCACTAGAGCTCGTTGTAGGTCTGTTTCAATCTTCAATACTTGTACTTATCTATGCACATGAAAAAAAAATAGATCAAATGCCAAAAGGGTAAACACTAGGTTAGGGGAATAATGATAGCATAATCTATAACCCTTACTATTCTAATTTTTGCCTACATTAACCCTCAAGATAAAGTCTCAGATATGATGTATTCTTCCTTTAGGGAACGAGCTTAGTCAACACACATGATTGATGCAAGAATTAAATTCTCTTAGATCCTTCCTTGATCAAGCATCCAAATCTAAGTGTGATGCAAGGAAACTAAGTTATACTATTGATTGATTTTTATTATGTCTAATGTGCCAAAGCAGTAAGTGTTAGACATTAAATGCCTTGTGAAGTCGTTTATATACAAGACTCATTATTTTGAATTTGAAAGCTTTATTTAAATTTGGCTGACAAAGGAGAAACTTAGGAATGAAGAAAAGAAAGGGGATATGACCTATCTAGTGAAGGAAACTAACCGTTGGGGGTCATATTGACCTTGGATAGTAGTGCTGGAAATGGGACACCCTAGGTTTCAATGTTGTAGTCCATTTTTTGGTGCTATTTTCTACGAGGTTTGGGACTTAGACAGATGGGTCTAGGTCTAAAAGAGTTTTCTAGGCCTAAAAGGGTTAAACTTAGTAAGCTATGGATGATTGGGAATAGGCAAATAGATGTGTAGGGAATGTGATAAGATAGATAAAAGGACCTGGTGAAATGTGGATAAATCTCATATTCTCCAGTCAGAGTCTCTTGTGATTGGACCATGAAAAGACATAATATGTGTGTTTGATTGACCAATTCGAGGTGATTATAGTTATTTTAGTTTTAAGGTTAATTCTTTTATTTGGCTAAGCATGAATAATATTGTAATAAGAATCATTTGTAAGAATGCAATTCATAGAATTTTTTTTTCATTTATTTATATGGATTATTTTATTTCATTAATCATTTTTTAATTTAATATAAACAAGGTAATGTCAATATGAATCCTAAAAGTATCATTAGGAACTAAGAATGAGACATTAAAACATCAATTAATGGTTCTCAGTGCATGCTATGCATGCACCCAATTCAAGGTGACCAAGCATTAACATCTCTCCACCCTACATTCAATACTCATTCATTGGCATTGAAGAAGCCCATCCCCACACTAATTCATCCCTATCACTTTTCATCTTTGTCCCTATCACTTTTCATGTGCATTTTTGTTGAAAGAAAGAGCTAAGGGAGTGCATTTTAATTGTTCTTGAAGTGGAATAAGCTATAAAATCTTCAACATGACCTTAATATCCATATTTACACTGGTGTTTTTACACATGGTTAATCCATTTATTGTATTATTTAAGCCTTCACAATCGTATGTACTCTTTATTGCTCATTTTTCCATCACTACTAACAATGGATTTACATGTGAGGTTTTTCAATGTCTTAACCTTAGTTTATCTAGTAATATCTAATATTATGCTATAAAAACTATTTATTATGAATATAATATTATTCTATGTTTTTTTCAATTAAATTATTGAGTATTATTATATAATTGGAATAAATATGTTAGTGTGATATGCATTGTCATAACCTTGCTTGTAGGGAACTAATACATGGATTTATCATCCTCACAAATGTTTCAAATGATGGAGTGTAGTTATGGGCTCATTCATGTTCAAAATGTCATCCTTAATGATAACATAATATTTGTATAAATGTAGTTCATACAAATAAATGAAGTGTTTATTTATATGAATTACATTCACATAAGTGATTTTTATTACAGTATTATTCATGCCATGTATTACACAAATTAACATTAAATGATAAGTAATTTTTCTAATCCATAATTACTAATTTTGAATGATTCAAATTTCATATATCTACAACAATAATTTAAACTATAGTTACTACAAATTTATAGCCTTAGTGAGGTATAAAAACACCTCACATGTAAGAAATAATTACTAAACAAAAACCAAATATTAAATGTGTAACAATTCTAGGGCAAATCGAGATGGATCTCATGACATCCCTCCTTGATTTGGTCTATGTAATCTCTACATTTGTGAACCCTAGGATCTTCACCCAATTTGGCATTTTTGTATAAGTCAAGAGTAATAAACCTAAAATGTTAAAAAAATAATCTATTTTAGTCCGTGAGGGGTAGATATAATCCTAAGTATTTACCCTAAACCCTAAATTGAATTAAACCACAATTACTACAATTTAAATAATTCATACAGTGATTCACAAATCAACAAAATTATTTATTTTTAATAAATATTTCAAGCCATATTTACATTTCATATTCATAATCACAAAATAGTGTGAAGGCTAAATAAAATCCAAGGACTAATTGTATTGAAAAATATCAGTGCAAATTGTGATATAAATCTTAAATTCAGATATTTGTGATTGAAATAGAATGTCTTTACAATAATACAATATATCGTGTAAAATTTTAAGATTTCATATGAATTAAGGTAGAATTTAAATCCACTGCAATTTTGTATAAATATATATGTAATTAATAAAAAAATTATTCACACATAAAAGAAAATATGTTTAGGATTTGGACATGTGTGTGGTATCTTCATAATCTCTCTCTCTCTCTCTCTCTCTCTCTCTCTCTCTCTCTCTCTCTCTCACACACACACACACACACACACACACACACTCTCTCTCTCTCTCTCTCTCTCTCTCTCTCTCTCTCTCTCACACACACAGACACACACTAAAATCTTAGTCACTTCATTATATATATATATATATATATATATATATATATATATATATATATATATATATATATATATATATATATATATATATATATATATATATCCACTGCAATTTTGTATAAATATATATGTAATTAATAAAAAAATTATTCACACTTAAAAGAAAATATGTTTAGGATTTGGACATGTGTGTGGTATTTTCATAATCTCACACTCACACACACACACACACACACTCACTCAAATCTTAGTCACTTCAATATATATATATATATATATATTAGGATTTGGACATGTGTGTGGTATTTTCATAATCTCACACTCACACACACACACACTCACTCAAATCTTTGTCACTTCAATATATATATATATATATATATATATATATATATATATATATATATTCGATAGAATTTTAACTTTTGATAATAAGTTGAATCATATATTTTATTTGATAAATAATATAAAAAGAATTTGTACATATTAAAAATATTAATTTGATAAGATTTTGACTTTCAATAATAAATGGAAAGAAATATTATATTTAACAAACAATATAAAAATATATTATTAAACTCAATATTTACATTTATTCATCCAAACATTAAATTAAAATATTTATAATTAAATATTGTATATTAACAATAATAAAATACTTTATAAAAATTTAAAATTTAATATGAATTTTGTAGAATATCAATATTTAACTATTAAATATAATTATTTTTATAATTAATAAAAATCTCATCTATTTTTAAGAAAAAAAAATATGTTCAAAATTTTGAACCCCACATCCTAAATAACAGCGCAACTATTGAGACCTCACCCTTAATCATCAGCATGATAAGAAAGAACTTACACTCTTTTTAAGAGGATAGATCATTTTTAATGTGAATGAATATTAAAAATATCACACCTACAAAATGACATTTAAGTCATCTCAGGCAGCAGTTGGGAACCATTAACGTTAAATACCGCATCTTCAGCACATAGGTTTGCTGAATCTCTGAATTTGAGAGTTGTCCAATACGATATAATCTTCCATTTTAAGGACCATCAAAGACATCAAAGGCCAAACGGACACCACCTCCTCAGCCTATCGACTGTCCAAATGTGGAGGCATACAAACACACAGTCAATATAATCGTGCGGTCCTTGTCGTTGGGATGGTGTTAACATCTAAGCATTCCTTTCTTTCTTTCGCGGAAGAAAGTCCGTTTCATATTACAACAGGCAAATCCAATTTGAGTTAGAGGCCATAATGACATCCGTAAGCAACAGTATCAGGGACAGTTGAATTGACGGGTGAAGTGCAGGAGATTGGGCCAAATCGTCCCGTCTAATATCGACAAAACATTGCACTAGCGGCGCTGTGCAGCTTTTGGAATCCGTGACTCCACAACTACCTACGCTGTTCGATCTCGACTCCATTGGGAAATATTCAATGTTACGAAAATGCAACCTGGATTTCATGTTGCACAATGGGCCAATCATTTCATTTCGGGGGGGAAGGGGTTATGATTTGCAAAATGGAAAATTATTGATGTATATTGATCACTTCTTTGTACGTCACCTGCCCTTTTACTCGAGTATATCCAAATCCACGGCCCACTTCCACCTTCCCCATGGATAAGTCTGAATTTGGACTGTCGTTTCAATTTCGGATCGCATCATTGTCTGTTAGCATTATTAAATTTCATTTATGCTTCGTACGCATCCAATCGAAAACCCAAGGTAATCGCTTTAGATTATTCATATTATAGTATTTCACCATCCTCAGTTTCCACGTCTTTTGTACGTACATTACAATTTTGTCTCCATTGGACGTTATCTTTTATATTACTTTGACAATATTTATGTGAATTGAATTTTATAAAACTTACAATCTCTATACTTCTATACTTAAAATATTTTGATTTAAAAATTATTCGAAAATGTGAAAGATTATTATTTTCATTTGGAAAGCAACTTTATATGTCTATTAATCAAAAATATATTTAAACACAATTCAATCTATATAAATGTCATGGTTTGCCACAAGAAATAGGAAGCAACAATGGATTTGAGGGGCCACATCATTCTTTTGGATGAATAGAGTTCCAAATAGAGCCAGGGGCCGATCATGCTTTAAAGGGAGAGAGTCTCAGCTATCGTATCCATCTTTTATATTAAACAATAATAAAGGAAATTAATTTTTTTTATTTGAATTTATCATTAAAAGTAATCCAGTCTCTTTATTTGAAGGGAGGTGCAGTCAAAATAACCGTACATAATAAAAGAAAATGGTATATCTGGAGGAGCAAATGGATATCAACCATAACCATTCAATGAGAGGGAGAGGATAAGAATTTATTAGAGTTTGAGTTATGATTATTTATATATTATTTTGTAGTCATATTTTTTATGATAATTTATTTATTTTATTTGAAGTAAAATGGAATTATGAGAACAATAAATATGATTCATCCATTATATATTCCAAGGTAAATATATAATTAAGTTATTTTATTTTGAAGTAAATAAAATTACCACAATAAAATTATAATTGACTTTAAAATAAAATAATTTAATTATATATTTATCCTAGAATATATAATAGAGGAGTTATATTTATTGTTCTCATAATTTCATTTTACTTCAAATAAAATTAAAAATTTCTCATAAAAATTATCACTACATAATAATAAATAAATAATATATTTGATTTATCATCTTCTTTGATTTTGTTTGTAATTATTTTTTAATTTGAATATATATATATATATATATATATATATATATATATATATATATATATATATATATCGATCATATCTATTCTCTTATTTATTTTTTATAATATCTTTAACCTTCATATCTATTGTCTTATTTACCACAATAGCAAATATAAAATAAATAAATAAATATTTTTTTATTTTAAAATAAATAAAATTACCACAATAACAAATATAATTCACTTTTCATATATTTCAATATTGTAAATAAATAAATTATTTTATTTTAAATTAAATAAAAATACCAAAATAACAAATATAAAATTATATATATATATATATAAATTTTAAAATAAATAACATTACCACAATAACAAATATAATTCACCTTTTATATATTTCAATATTGTAAATAAATAAATTATTTTATTTTAAATTTAATAAAAATACCAAAATAACAAATATAAAATAAATATATATATATATATATATATATATATATATATATATATATATATATATATTTTAAAATAAATAACATTACTACAATAACAAATACAATTCACCCTTCATATATTCCAGCTTTGTAAATAAATAAAGTCTTCTATTTTTAAATAAATAAAATTATCATAATAACAAATATAAATGACCTACAAATATATAATTAAAAAAAAATATTTTTTTAATAAAATTATTATAAAAAAATAACAATTTAAATGTTTTATTATTAAATAATTAAGGGCCAATAAATAAATAAATTAAAAGTGAATGTAACTTTTTATAATATCAGTTTTAAAATAATTCAATGTTAACATGCCCATAAATAAATTAAAGTTGAATTTAAAATTGAACATAAAAACGAACATCTCATTTTATTATACTCTACCTCACAACTTTCTATCAATGTAATAATATATTAATTTAAAAGTTTCTCATATTAATATTATAATAAAAACATCTATTATATATAAAAAAATATTTGTTAATCTATAAAATTAACTTAAATAATACAAAAAATGAAATATTTTTTTAATATATTACAAACTTGGTATATATTTTATAAAATATTCAATAATAAAAAATAAAAAATAAAAAATAAAAAATAAAAAATAAAAAATAAAAAATTAAGCATAATTTTTTTTTTCTAAAAAATTAAACGCGGTCGCACCAAATGTAGTATGAAAAAATGTCATGATTAATTTCCATACGAGGCGTTTTCATTGCCAAGTACCCTCGATAGGTTCGTCTCACGTATTGAATATTTTCTTTAGTGAGTTTCCATTGGCCCGTTGGCTCATTGCTTTGTTCGCTGTGGATTTTGAATGGTATGCCGCCGCTTCCAATTGGTTTGTTTGTTTTGGATATTGAATAGTATGTGAAAATCTTAATAAATCTGAAAAAACCAGTGCCATCTTATGATATGGCACACCCACTTTTTGTTTCATTTTGTATTTAAATTAAAAACATAGCATGCATGGACTTGACTAATCATGATTTCTTCAGTTATGGATGTAATTTTTTATTTTTTTCATCTCCAACTTCTCTGCAAAAATACATTACAATGGAAGCTCATCTTACGCTTGTATGCTAAATACGAGATCAGTCGACAATTGTACCTATCATTCCTACTAACCCATCTAAAAATATACAATAACTAAGCAATTGGACTTTGGAAATTGAAATATGAGAGGGGCCACCTCTTTTATCTTCTAGATCACGAAATGATTGCTAATGTGTACAGAAAAGGGAAGAAAAATTACTGAAGAAAAGTTGTTTCATCACATCACACATGCAAGCCAATTTATTTTGGAAGACGAAAGAGTAAGTTCAATCTTACAACGTAAAATTTCAACAAAATTTTGGCCAGAAAGAGAGACACACTTTGGTAACGTGATTTTTATTTGTGTACAAATAAAAATAATAAAAACTATATAGACATAGTTTAGAATCTAGAATATGTGAGAAAGGTGGTTACAATGACTAATATTAGAGGTAAAATATTACAATGATTATACCGAAAGTAAATAATAATAAATTGTAACCAATTAACGTTATATCAAATAAAAATAAAATAAAATGAAAATCATACTATTATATTTAACATTTAAAAAAAAAAACTGCGATTTTAAAACCATGTAACTTTGGGAATGGGAAGAAATAAGACTAGAAACGAAGCTCCACAATTATTGCTAGGATGCATTGATGTTATTCGGAGTTTAAACATGATCGGAGGCTGAAAAAGCCCATCGAAACTAATAATCAAAGACTGTAAATAAAACTTTTCACATTTTTTTAATTCGTTTAGATGTTCTGTCATTCCCGACTGATGAATATTTAGCCAAACCTTATGCTAAGGCCATGGTTGGCAAGCTTCCTTTAAAAAGTTGTATTTTTATCCGACATTTTTATTCTGAAAATCTTATCAGACTGTTCGTTTTTTGTGATTGATGGGTGAGATGATAAGTATTCTTTTTAGTAGTATTAGGAAGTTGGGAGGCGTAATGAGATGAGTGTCTCAATTTTTAATTTTTTTACTATTGATAAAATTAAAAATTATTTACTTTAAATTAATTTACAATTGATATATTAAAAATAATAATAAAAATATTTATATATTTAAAAATTATTCATATTATTAAATAATTTAAAATTTTACACAAAATTTTAAGGTAAAATAATGATATATACGTTAAAATAATAAATGTTTATATTTAAAAAATTAATCATATTATCTATTCTTAAATAATTAAGATTTTTATAAAAAAAATTACATAAAATTATAATATGTATTGTAAAACAATTATTAGTAGGTAAATGTTTATATAATTAAAAATTAATCATATTATTATTAATAAGATTTTATATAAATTTTTATATTCGATAAAATAATGATGATGCGTATAATAAAATAATTATATAGTAAGTATTTATATATTTATAAAATTAATTATATCGTTTAATAGTTAAATAATTAATGTTTTAAATAAACATTTATATCCAATAAAATAATAATATATACAATAAAATAATTAAATTACATATCTTTATTAAATTTATTTATTTTTGAGATAAAAAAATATTTATATATTAAAAAATTAATCATATATTATTAAATAATTTATAACTATTTTTATTTAATGTATAAAAAAATTAAATAATATAGAGCCATCTTTATTTTCATCCTACTTTATTAATTTGACAATGACTAATATTACAGGTAAAATATTAAGTTTTGAAGAGGCTCAAAACCTAATACAAAGTAGAAAGATGAGAAATCAGAGAACACGGCACAAAACAAATAA
Organism: Torreya grandis; assembly: GCA_037957365.1. NCBI lineage: Eukaryota > Viridiplantae > Streptophyta > Pinopsida > Cupressales > Taxaceae > Torreya > Torreya grandis. Next base: position 921,297 of record JARHVA010003148.1, on the reverse strand, counting down.
CCAACATAAACAAGAACCACAAAAACCTTCAAAATACAAAATGCATCGGTAAAACATTAGTATAAAAGTTGTTAGCGTAATAAAAATTATTACATTGTTTAATATAACCACCACTTATTTGTTATTTCGCAGTTGTGTAGTAGTTTAGGAATTATGGTTGACCAGTTATATTCCAACCAATTTATATATATATATATACATGCTCTATCAATGAATAATATCAGTGAAGCATTTAGCTTTCACATCTGGCATGAGAGAGCATCAAATCTCGGCAGCTGGTCGCACAAAGGAGGTTTGAGCAAGAGAAAACTAGAAGTGGAGCCCGTCCCGAGGCACCCTTTCTCTCCAAAATTTCATTTTACAGAAACCCTTTTTGCAGACCCTTCAGCTGTGTAGATTGCATTAATAGTTTTGTTTGAGCTTGCCGTCGAAGCGTTTAGTTTGCATTGCAATATTCGACGAGCTGGATTGAAGTTGAATGCCTATCAAAGACGGCTTTCATTCGGACATTGGCCACGGTGGAATGACGTTTGAATGCCCAGCTGCATTGAATTGCTTTGAAATGCGTTCATGCAAGACCTTGGCTGCGTATTTAAATCTTCTTGCATTGATATTGTGTCAAAGATTGTGATCTTTAGGGCGTTATTGAGGAATGGCGAGCTGAAGATTACAGATTGCCATCTACGTTATCCACTAAAGATTGAGGTCTGCATTCTAATGGCGGACTGCATTAAATATTTTGTTTAAGATAACTCGAGGCTATATCAAAAGCCTATCCACCTCGTGCAACAGCTCCATCAAAGAGTGGTTCTGCAAGCCCCAGTTTTAGCTCACTTTCTCCAGCTACTCAGAGGTTGGTTCGAGAAACATGGGAATTTGCCTTTTACACCCTCGTCTCATCGTGAAGGCAGTGTTTCTGCAAGGTAAATTTTTTTATATACAGAATTTTGAAGCAATAAAATAATTTTTTTGCCTTTGTTGTTGTGGTTTTCTTTGAAAACACTTCGCAGATTTAAGGGAGACGTCAGCTAAATTTTAAGAGTTTATTTATGGTCATAAGTAGGATTTTTCAATTTTGAAAATGGTTAATTTTTATAAAAATATATATAGGTTAAGCAGTTTCAAGTTTAAGACACAACTTTGCCATAATTGTTATTCATGTATGATTTTAATTCATCAAAAAATTATACAAGATATGTATTGATTATTTAGAATTGTCAAGTATATATTTGTATATTTGTGTGTGAGAAAAATAAGCATCATTTAGAACATAATAAGCTTAAGGTAATAATTATATTTTAGTTGGTATAGTATGTTAATTGAAAAAAAAATATGAAAGGGCAATTACGGATATGGTTAAAATATTTTGGCAGACCTTATTATATGATTTATAATTTTAAAACTATTAAAATGTTTTGAGTATTTTTCTTGCGTCATTTATACAATCAAGTAAAACAAATATACTCTTGAGTTTTAATAACTAAATAACTTAATAATAAATAATTTTCAATAATGTTTATTTTATTCTTAGCATTGAGTATAGTGCAGGTGAAATTAAAGATATGGGGATCGAGGTTGAGATCTTACCCAAATTTTTAGTGAATTGATACTGGCATATTGAGGGGTCCCAAGGTAAAATTTAATATTGGTCCAACAAGTCACCCATGAGATTAATATAAGTTTTCCAAATAATTATGTGATGATTTCTCAATTTTCCTAGTCATTCATGCAAGCTATTGATGGAAGTGAAGTTGGAAATGAAGTTGCATACAATTTCTATGTTGGTTTCCTTGTGATTAGAAGGTATGGATTTGTGTTTCTTTTGTTCTAAAAAATGAGAGTAATTGTTTGCATGAACAATCATCTATCTCAAAATAAATAAATATAATGATAAATTTCCTAAAAATTATTTTTAAAAATATATTTGCTCAAAACACTGTGTATATTGATTTTTGTAGAAATTTCATGTATATTTGCATATCTTTTCCTTAAAAGATTTTTTTTTGTTTCTTTCACTCATTTTGATTGCACATAGTTATTCTATTCGTACATGTGATAGAAGGTTGATATGTTCTAAAAAACATTGAAATATGTATTTTTATATTACTTATAAATATGACCAAAATGATCATGAGGCTCTATTTATTTACTTCTTTCTTTTCTCTCTGCGTTATTTAAAATAAGTATCTTGCATGTGATTATTTCTCAGAGAAAAAGAATTTCTTGTTTGTTAAAAATAAGTATGTGGTAAAAAAAAAAGATAATATAATATAATAAACTAAGTATAGAAAAGATTATGATAAATAATCAACGTATAGAGTATAAATAATAAACCGATTATGGGGCCATAGATAATGACAATTATAAAAAAATAAGGATGGCATATATATATATATATATATATATATATATATATATATATATATATATATATATATATATATATATATATATATATATATATATATATATAATAAGGTCTATCAAAATATCTTAACCATATCCATATTGTCCTTTCAAATAATTTTTTTTTAATTAACAAACCATGTCAACCAGAATATAACTATTACCTTATGTTTATTATGTCTCAAGAGGTCCTTATCACCCACATGCATGTACCCACACACGTGAAAATTGAACATCAAAGTTTTCAAAAAAAACTATTGAAGATAATTTAGAGTATGTAAATGATCAATTTTGACAAAGTGGTTTGTCTACATTTTGTTTAAATGTTTGATGAAATTTTGTTTAAAATGAGTATTTGATTATTTGGCATGGTAAAAATTGGAAATACAGGTTTCATATTTATTAATATACAATTGCATGTATTTTTAGAAATATATATATGAAACTCATAGGGCCATGAATTTTTATGAATTTGAGTTTCATGTATTTGATTATGGCCTATTTATTATTTTATTGAAAGTGGCATGAGAATTGCGAAAAAATAATTCATGTTTTTATTAAGCTTGCAATTGTTATTTTAGTATGGTTGTAAAGAGGATGAAATGTTTTTTTTTCCTTCAAAATAATGGCTATATAAGTAATATTTGAGTTTTTCTTCGGATTGAACAATTTGATGCATTGTATTTTTAAGATAATGAAAATGAGGAAGTATTTGAGCTCAGTTGTATAAAATGCTTATGTTAGCATACTTGATTAGATGCTAGGCTGGAATCTAGGTTCAAATAATTTAGGTAGAGATGTTTGGGGTCATGATGATGATCAACAAAGCAAGGGTACTCATTCATAAGGTAGCTCTTGAGGTGACCAATTCTTTCATTATCGTAGGGATGCTAATGCATTTTTAAGATCATTTAATTGGAGAACCCATGTTTCATTACATTTTGATGCTACAAACCCTACCTTTTAGAATATTCTCAATTTGTTTAGTACTATATTTTTGAATTTACATGTAAATAGAGGATGGAGGGAAACACATTGGAGGAATCCTCCTTGCAGATGAGGCACTTCAAGTGAGCCCTCTCAATACATGCATACTACCTTTCAAGTTGATGATCATAATGTTCCATTGCCCAAGCCACCTACAAATATTATTGAAGTAACTACAAAATTTCATCCCAATGCATTTATTCTAATTGATACTAATATTCCATGTCTTGAGCCTAACTTTTTTGAGCAGGAAATATGTTATTAGCCCTAAAACACAACTCATGGAGGTTAAAATGTTAAAAAAGGCTGAGTTTGAGCTAGATGATTCTAAAGCATCCCCAACCTACTTGATTGGACTTCCCATTAATTCCATGGAGTATACTGATTACTTGATTGATAAAGATGCACCTTTTTAAGATTTAGTTTCTGATGCAAACTGCTTCCATGTAGTATACATGAACACATACATGAAAATATGAGGCATGAAAATTAGGTGAAGGATCCAAAATATAAGGGACATGGACACCTTTCACTAAGTTAGAGAAAATAACATGCATACAAGGACATGTTTAAATGTCCACATACACAAAGAGAAAGTAGGATGGCTTAAATACACATGCAAGGACATGTTCAAATGTTTGCATAAATAATAAATAAGGCACACATAATGACATGGGCACATTTCCAAAGCATACATATATCGAAAGGAAGTGGATTAGAGATGTAGAATAATATCATATTTAAATGCCCTCAAATAGATGTATAAGCAAAGAGACATAATCAAATCTAAACTAAGAAATCTATAAATGAATATATGCATGAACATGTGGTACAAACCCTTGTAAGAGCAAAGATATAATAAGTTGAGTCTATAGTAGTATTAGTTGATAAAAAATCAATGCAATATAGGATTATCAATATTAATATATAATCAATGCAAAATCTATGATATGGAGTATATAAAGATATAATCTGGAAAATTTGAAGCTATGTGTTCATATGATTCCCTTAATGGGCTTATATGTCAATCCTGAATCTAGTGAATATGTCTATTTTCCCCCAAAAGGGCAGATAATAACAAATCTAGATCTATGTAGAGGGTTAAAGTCCTATAATAATCTATGAATAATTGAAATGAACAAGTCAAGAATGTATATATGATAAAATAAACTATATTATCATATATAACATATGTAATTCCTAGAAAATAGAAGTAATGTAAACATGAAAATGCATAATATTAGTAGTAGTTTAATGGTATAATATAAAATATCAAAATTGAAAGTAAAACATATTAATTAATGAGAAATAACAAACAAATCGAGGAAATAATAACACAAAACTCTATAAGACCAAAAGATATATTTCATTCACTCAAAATGGTATGAATTACAATTTCCTATATAAATTCTTATAAAATATTTACACATGACTCTTAAATTTATTCAAATGACTATTCATTTCCAAGACTATTTGACTTCCTATTTTACACCTATTTTCTCTTTTTTTGTTAATGTTAAATCATTTTTGTCTTTTACCTCTACTAACATTCACCTCAGCTTAAAATGTTTCGTATCCTAGGACACAAAACTCCTACTAGCACTCCCCCCAAATTAAAATGTGTCTCATCCCAAGAGAAAAAGGCCCTAAACATTTCAAATTTTTACAACTTTCAATATATTACAAATATATTTGAAAACCTACACTATGCCTACTCATACTCTTCATGGCCTCACATGCCAGAGCTCATCCAATTCTACAACTCTAACTTTAAATATATTAATACTTTTTAAAATTTTATAAATACTCTACTTTGTTTCATACCTTTTACAATAAATATTCTTGTGGGGAAGAGTAGAATATCAAAAATAATAAAAGAAGCTAAGTTACTTGCACCATTTAATTACATGTGGAACAATACTCTCAAGTATGTTCTCTTCATAGTAAAAGCCTTCTTTAAATCCACCTATAATGCTCCAAGAGAAAAAGAATAATGATAGAAAGAATAGCCACCCGAATAGGAACCATTATGCAACATTGCATGCAGATTGATCTTGAATAGGTTGTAATAAGATAATGGTTATTAATATGTACTATGAGGCATGCCAAGAATCTTGATGAATTCATTGGCACAAATTTATATTTCAACTTGTAACATCTTTTTAAATCTACACATAAGAGGTTGTATATAGGTATTTTTGTAGTCTCGTATGACCACCTACTAACTACTATCCATTCTTGATAATGCCTCAATCCTACCTACATGTTCTCTTATGGAAAAACATTACACCTTTTTGAATTGGAAAATCTAAAAATAGCACTGGCTCATGCAACCTTAGAATTAACATTATTTGTGTTCACTTGTACCAATTGACTCATCTGTGAGAAGTAATTCATATGCCATGCAATTATCAACAAATAAAAAAACCAATTTATCCCTGAGAGTGCAAGCTTACCTAAGTGCATTGCAATGGCCATAATACATCATGTTGAATCACACATCCATAGTAGAGAGGTCGACTTAAATTCATCTTGTGTGATTAGAGAATGACAAGTTTATTGTAAATTGATCCCCCTCAACCCATTAACTTTTGATTTGGTCTCCTAACCATGGCACATATAACATCTGTGTAATATTTATAAATACTAGAGATTGCATAAACTATAGTTTGATGCAACCCAGGTCAACATCAACCACTTGATTTATGGTCACCTTTGCTAAAATGTCATGAAATTGTTCACAAGTGAATTTATCCAATAATAATCTAAAAGTGTCAACATCTTCATGGAGATTTATTATCAATGTGGCATGTGTTAAAAGGAGGAATGGTGACATCTTATGAAGTGTGATGGCTATGTTGTGGTTTAATTGTATCTAAATATGTTGAAACTATATTTATTATAGGTATATCATGTTATGGAAGATCTCTCTTGGAAGAAATCTTATCATTTCTGTAAACTATGATCATTGTGATCTTAGATGTAAATGTGACTTGGCTGGAATCTCTATCCAATGTGCTCCCATTTTATTAATTCATGATATTCCTAATTCAACAATATATTATGTCAAACTAAGATGTACATGAAATACCACCAAACATATCTTTGGTCCAATTATGCAACTATGTTTAATGGATCCAGTAAATTATTTAGATATGTTTTTCTTCCCCAAATGTTCTTTGTGATATCTAGGATATTGTATGAGTTCCATGGTAAAAACATTGATTTCGATATAATTATTGATTATAAAATTGGTACATTGCTTACCATCTATGAGTAGAGTAATAATCAAAGGTTATATACAATTTAATCTATTATTAGTCACTTACTTTGGAACCTAATTTGAAACTATTACTTTTTTATGTGTTGGTTATTTTTGATTTTGTTGGGTTAGAAACCCTCTCTTAAGAACGTTCTCTTGCTTACCTAGAATTTGACTTTGCAGCTTATGTGCTTATTCCTTTCATAGTATGACATTTATATCTTGATGTTGTGCCTTGATAAACTCTGTTTGTGAATGATTTTCCTTATTATTTTTCTTAAATCCCAAAATTTGTGGACCAACATTGTCAACTACTAGAATAAGAGTCGTGATGGTTTGGGAATGTTTACCCAACCCTTGACCTCGATAATAAAACTATTATATGTTTTTTTGACCAAATCCATACTACTTTGGAAGTGGTACCTCATTTTAGAGAGGTATACTTGTATCCTTCACTTGCTTTAGATGTTCTTGTTGTCTTATTTCTTATTATGATTTTACTTTTTGAATCTTTTTTGTCGTTTGATTTATTGTTTGATAACCACTTTTGTACTATTTTTGAATTTGACCCTTTTTTAATATGTTCATATATCACTGTAGTTGTCTTAACTAGTTTATCTCGTATAGGGTCCTCATTATTAATTATTTGTTGTATATGTATTTTCATTGCCAAACATGAATCTATGTGATGAACATGCATTTTATGGTATGCACAATAATATATGTATCTCCTCACTAGATGTAAAAGAGGCAGGTTGATCAAATTATATTTAATAATTTAATATTCTATTTGATTTTGAGTACTTTTTAAATCACTAGTTGTAGATGCACTTTGTTGTGATTTCTTGTTTTGATATGTAGCATTGCTTGCCAAGAATTGGCAAGGTGAAGATGCATATACATGATTGACACTAGTATGGACTAGAGGATTTTATTTATAATATTATTTCACATTATTATAGTATTTTCATGTGATAGTTGAATCTAATTTTGTAATTCTGAATTTTTTTCCTCGTATTGATAATTTCATCCATTAGAGTCTCACAAGTGAAAACCCAAGTTACTTTTGATTGAACATGTAACACACCTTGTATAAAAGAGGTGGAGGTATGGATAATATAATTATGGGAATTAGTAATAGTATTATATGTTTCTTCATCTCATGGAGGAGTGACATCATGGGCCTAGATAAAGGGAAAATAACTATCACCCTAATGGAGATGAAGAGAAGGAGATTATTTCCATTGCATACTATATGACATTGAAACTTGAAAGGTGGTTATTAGGGTAAAAAATTATGATTTAAGTCAAATAAAATATATTTGAACTAATATATGACATCATGTACATATGTGTTTATATATTCTTTGAATTAATTTCAAATGAAAGGAAACAAGCATGCAAATAAAATTAGAAAACTTTGCATTAGAATATGACAAACATCTTCTCTCATTTTTTTTATGATTAGATAAAATAAGAATAATAAGATATAAGGATATTAAATCTGATTATGAATTCTAGAAGGCTAAAAACATAAACCCTAATGGCAGTCTAGTGTTAGAGTTTTTGCACTATTCAAAGTAAGTCATGTTCACCAAATTATTTAAATTTTAAGAGAGTTATGGAGTATAAAACCCTAGGTTTCTAATGTTTTGGAATATTAAATTAGGGAATAAATATATAAATATTAACAACCACTAGTTTGATTAATTATTGATTAAGTCTAATTTGATAAATGTGGAAAAGATGAGAGAGAAAATGATAACTTATCTAAAAACAAGACTTCCAAGAGGGATTAAAATATGAAAATTAGTGATTATATATATCTAAATATCACCAATAGTATGTAGGTGTCAAAAATAGCCCTGGACATTAGTGCACTTAGTAAATAATAGTTCAATGTGCTAGTGTCTAAGGCAATGTTCTAGTGTCTGACTTAGAGTATTCACAAACTATTCATGGGTTTTGTATATTAAGTCCTATTCTAGGTATGATCCAAATTTCAAGTTTTTTTAATCAATAATTTTCATTTTAACTCTATTCTCCTCTAAAAACTCTAGGTTTTCATGCTTTTGAGGGTTTGAATGCATAACATGAGAAATATGCATTAGTGGGCATGATGTGTTAGATGTGTGACCACACCTGTGTATGGGAATGTTTCCTACATAAAAATACTCTAAGGATAAATCAATATTGATTTAGATTTCCCACTTATGTGATATGTGTGAATTTCTATGTATGCTAAAATGCCTAAGTGTGGATGAATGGGAGGATACCATAGAGGCCACTTGAGATATTTATACATAAATTATAGTTAGATTATTGAATGTATGGTATGAATAAATATAATATTATAAAAATTAGGATCTTTCCCTCAATATGAATATTTACTTTCGAGTGCTTTTTTATAATAATCTCCATCTAGAATGTAAGAGTGTGAAACTAGTGTTTATATAGTGTTCCAATAAAAATGACTTGGGAGTGTGACTAAAGTATAGGTCTAGGCAAACCTTAATATTCTTAGGGTGATGAAAATTTAAATTTTGGAGGGTGTAGGGACCTAAATCCCTAAGGGATTATGCCACTATGGGTCTCATGTGGTGTTCTATAGGCCTAGGTGCTATTTGTGACTTCCATGTGACTAAATGTGGTTTAAAAAGGCCCCTAAGATCGATCATGTGCTATTCTAAAGTTTAAATTACCTCAAGTGGACATCTAATGCATAAAAGGTTAACTATAATTACTAAAACTATACTGGTGAAAATTTAAAATTCTTCCCATATTAAAATTTATGGTTTTTGGTCCTAAAACTCTTCTCATTATTGAAACATAATATCTATAAACAGTAGCCCATAAATAAACCCAAATCAATGATTTGATATGACTTGTAATTAAATTTCTTAGTTTTTCCACAATTATTGGTTACTATATCACAAATTTAAGAGCATAATAATCAAATTCATTAAAATAATTGAAACAAGAGAAGAATTCTTGATAATTATGATGGAGCCGCTCCAAGGAGAAACCTTCACAAGAATGAAATAAAAACATGATATATAATCTAATGATAAAATACTAACCAATACCTCCTATATATACTCTATTTACCCATGTTAATTCCTTAGGCCAACCATACTAATAATGTATAGAGAAATGTACTAAGATAATATGAAAGATATGTAAGCCACAATATGGCCACACATATCCCTAGAAGGATTATAGGTTAAGGGCATAATAACGTACACATATTTACTACTTGCTTGACATCTATATTATTTACTTATGTTAGTAGATAACATATCATTTCATTTATATACACAAATGTTTTTCATCCATACCTGAGTGTGCTACATTTATATACCAGATCAACGATACATGCAGATGCAAATATTGGGATTTTGCGCTTCCCATGTGACATAATACATTGACGGCATTTTTCCTATGTGATCATGATTTATACAGGTTATATATATTTTATGATCACTTTTACATTATTATGTTGAGTTTATATAATAATTTTTACACATATCTATACACATGCTTATATCCTACATCGTGTACTTGATATGTTGTGCTACATGCCATTTTCTTAAACACATATATGTGAGGATAAGTATGATATGATTATTATAGTTGCTTATACTTTATTCTTTCCCATTGTCACTTCCTTGAGTATACTTCTTATTTTCTATTATCTTGCTCATGGAACACTTGAATATGTTCTTTACTTACGGGGTTCTATTCCACTAAATGTTATTTATTTGTGTATAGACATTTGGAGATATCATACCTTTGATTGTGTGGCATTTGAGCATGCCCATTATTTTTGGTCTCCTTAGACCCATTTAGTGTGATAGTGAGTGCCCTTATGTGTGTGTTTGATTTTTTTCTAAGATTGTACTATTACTTTCTAGACATTTAAATGATCCATATCATACAACATAGGGCTTATTGTGATATATATAATTATACATGTTACTCAAATATGGTACATGATTCATACACAAAAAACATAATAATTGTATCCTTTTAATGTAAGGTGACTACCATATTACATTTCCCTCACCTCAAAAGGTTAGGATGGGCATATTAGTATGTGCGTGTCAGACAAACATGACTCCACACATACACAGTTTCAAGAATTTGAAATAGTTTACATCATTTATATATACACTTGGGTTAGAATCATATACATTTGGAAATGATTTTAAAAACATATTGGTAAACATTTTCTAGATATATGATAAATGTTATACATACTTATAGAGAAGAGGTTAAATTTTTGTACATACTTCAGTTTGAGACACGTTAGAGGTGCATATGACATCCAAGTGCACCAAAAATAACAAATACTTTTTAAAAATAGTTTACCAAAAAACACCATTTTTACCAAGATGAATCATTTTAATCCTTTCATGTCTATAAAAGTTGGGTCCTTTAAGTAGTTGATATTATATGCCCTTAAAATCCTTATCAATAATTTTATTTTTTAGGTTAAGTTGGTTATACCACTTATCTTGGATTTATTATACATTAACTTGACTTGTGCGATTGAGATATAGTGATCTCAAAGGTCATTTCACAACTCAAACTTGCACTAGATTAGGGATGTAGTTAACCTCTAAATTCCATCTTAAAATATCTAAGGTTTATTTTTGAACTTGTATTAGCTTCAATGATTCATAAAGAGGCATATTTACCAAAGTAGAGTACGAAGGGCTAACATGATTGCATTGACATATGTGTACTCCTTCCTTTATATCTTTACTTTTTAAACAGTTTAACTATTACATTTTAGATTACAGGCATTGGTTTATACCATAACATGCTCTTGGTTATTGGAAATAAAATAACAACAAATTAATTATGGATTAAGCAAGGGCAATGTGTGTTGTACACAACCAAGTATGAATTTATTTAATTTAACCTAGTAATTTTATCCTTAAAAATTTATAGATTATTTGGGGGAAGGAGGAATGTATATACTATAATCTAATTATCTATATAATTTAAATATTTAACACATGACACATACTAATTAAGAATCTGCCCTTTAGTTCTAGACTATCTTATGACTAAAAGGCTCCATCACACCATCCCATTGCGCTTAACTACTTATATTATAGACCTACCTTATTATTATGATGACATAGATCACCTATACACTATTAACATATTAACATATGATTTATATCTTTAATTGTTAGTTACAAACATTCAACAATTTTCTACCATATTAGACACTACTTTTCAATAGGGATAATAAAATTGATGTTAGTGTCTTGATTCTTTATCTAGTGTCCATACATCAAGAGTCACACAAATTGAAAATACTTAGAAACATATGGGTAAGCCTATTTATCTTATCTAACCCTTCCATGATATAGTTCCAAAAGGTTTAGTATAAATACAAATCAAATCCTACTCATTATTCATCTAGAAAATACCATGTAAGAACTTATTATAGCTCATTCAATCAATTATAAAAATAAGTTATATTATCATATTTTTGCCTATTTATATATCAATCATAGGTTCAATCATATTACAGGTATGAAATATTCAACGAACAACCCATTAGTAGTAATTTTCAAGTTACAAGCTAGACCATGATAGTATGCCCTTGCATATACCATATTGCACCCTTGTCCTCACATTCCCACACTTAGGGGAGAACTACATATGTCAGAGGCCTTACTTGATTATTGGTTATTTAGGTAGTATTCATTAACATAGGGTTCCTTGAGGCCAACTCAAATATTTGAGCCTATTAAGCTATTTTTTTGAAGGAGACATGACCTAAGGTGAAGAACTAGGGTTTTGAGCTATAAAAGTCATAAAAAACCTATACGCTTGATTCAAACATAACAATATAAAGGTGACATAAAACCCTAATAGCTCTAAGTGATCAATCCTAAATACATTAAATACTCTATAAATGACAAAAGTGTTTAGCCTTGGATAAAATCCTACATGTTAGTGTCCATAAATCAATAGTAGTGCCTAGGCTTGAAATAATATTTATAGAATATAATAATTAATTCATGGGCATCAATCTACATGTTCCTACACCTATGCATATCATATTCACCAACACATTTGAAACTAATTATTATTTCTTGTTTATGTTACGATTATTAGAATATCAATTGGCATTTTGCTTTCTATATTTGGTAATTTTTCAGAATCAATATATTATTTTACCTACATTTATGTAATTTGATTTATTTAGATTTTTTTCATTCATCCATTTGATTACGATATTCAAACCCTTAACCCTTATCTATCTAAAACCCAATATGAAAAAAATGGTTAAACACCCTTATGGGGAGTAGGGACATTTGGCACACATTAAGAAGGTTGTGCTAGTCATGATGAGATTATTTATAACTCCCTCTTCCTCTAGCTATATTTATTGACTTATCCACTATCATTCTATTCACTTGCTTATGCTCATCTTGAGATGCCTCTTTTGGCTTGAATCCATTATTCTTTCTCCTTCTCTTGTCTAACATTATATATTATACTTGGACATTTCTTCTTTGTAAGCCACTTTATATATGTGGGTTTTTTTACCATTTGATGGTTTCCATATTTGAATAAACATTATCTCTTGCATTTTGTGACTTGGTATTTTTGAGGTAATATTTATCCCTTTGATGCATCCAAGTTTTACTTTTTCAATGTTCATCTATCAAGCTTGTCATAAATTCAAAATATTATTACAATATTATTCATGCTTAACCGTCTACAACAATAATAAAGGATTGTAATTGGAGAGACATGAATGACATCAAGTTATCCAAATAATTAACAAAGTCACAATAGCCATAAAATAATCAATAATGCATTCAATAATAGATCAACTACAAACTAGTATCGAGTAAAGAAAATTTCAATCTATTACACAAGTTAACCATTTAAACTCTATCTAGACCTCACATATAGAGTAATATCTAGTTAGGCCAAAATCATGCTAAAAACAGTTGGTGTGCTTCAAACAGAGTCTATTAAATAAAGTACAAAATAAACCAACACATGGGTAAAGACAAATTTAGTCGTTTTCATATACCATGCTTTAATTGTTATTTCACAGTCATATCGGATTTCTCATTTACATTACAAAAATCCACACGTGAAAGAAACTACCCAATGCTTAACTATAGAAAAGTTTAACAATGGATCATATTGCATATTACAATGTCATACTCTGGGCAATGTGTTGAAGTGCAATTCATATAGATAAAGTCACTCAACAAGTAGCACCATCCTTTTAAAATCATACAACATATGTTGTTTGTTTGTGTGTATCTCAGAACATAGTAACATGTCTAAAACATAGATCATAAAAATTTATATAGCCTTGCAACAAAAAATAATAATTAATAAGAGATCAAATATTACAACTTCCAAAAACTAACAAATAAAAACGTATCACAATGACCTAGTCAATGCAGCAAGACAAAAATTACATAACATATTAATTAAGGAAACTATCTCTCAAACATTGTAACAATAAGAATACAATTATATGCAGAGCCTTAAATGGGCATTACTTATTCTTAGACAATTTTATGATAAGTTCAAAAGAAATAAACCTAGTGCCTTTCAATCTGTGAGGGTAAAATATAAAGCAAAACCTTGTTCATGTTGTTAATACTTTTTAGAAATAATCTCAATAGTTCACTAAATAATTTATTCAAAAATAATACAAAATATTCAAAAGATATATATATATATATATATATATATATATATATATGTATATATATATATATGTATATATATATATATGTATATATATATATATGTATATATATATATGTATATATATATATATATATATATGTATATATATATATATATATGTATATATATATATATATATATATGTATATATATATATATATATCTGTATATATATATATATATCTGTATATATATATATATATCTGTATATATATATATATATATGTATATATACATATATATATATATATATACATATATATATATATATATATATATATATATACATATATATATATATATATATACATATATATATATATATATACATATATATATATATATACATATATATATATATATATATATACATATATATATATATATATACATATATATATATATATATATATTCCAAGCTTTATTCACATTATATATAACAATCATATATCTTAGTCATCTTGCCATTGTTCCTTATAGATGAGGTTTTTTAAGTCTCACTAAGGCCATGATTTGAATGGTTTAAAAAAAATGAATATGGCTTGGCATGGCATGTGAATATATTACTACACTTCATCAACAAAAATTATTATAAAACCACAAGCATTTTCATTAACTTTTCAAGAAAATATAACACACATCAGTGTTTCAAAATGCTACCATGGGGACGAGCATGGTGGATTTGCTCCAAGTTGGAATTGGGAGAGATATTAACATGCTCTTAGAGCTTGTTAATGGCTATACAATTACTACCACCTTCGCAAGAGAGGCAAAATACATATAGTAGAGATCCAAAATTTTCAAAAAGCCTATACATAGAAAGAAAACAAAGAACTGAAAACACAACCCACCTAAATAGAAGATAAGCCTTCTATTTCAATCCTTTTTCAATTCTAGGATTGTGGGTCATAATTTTTAAAAGTGAAACATAAACCTTCAACTCTATCAAGATGCTCCAAACTAGAATAAACCCTTTTATCACACCCAAGATCCTCATCTATTTGCAAGAGAAAAATCATTGCTCTAACTACCTCTACAAAGAATGATGAAGATATGAAACATATTCTTTGATCTTTTGATTGGGAGTGTTTTCATATGACATGTAAAGAGAATACTCATTTGAGGAGCCAAACAGACTTTTTCCTCATGTAAAACCATATAGAGAAGATCCTAACCACTTGTATACATAGTTGGAAACTCATGGACAGATTCCATTCCTTTTATTCACGTAATGGAATAAATTGCTCTTGCAATGATGGCATTGAAATGTTCTAGCTATGATATAGACATAAAATGATCCATGGTCATTATTTTAGAAATATGATTTGGAATGGCCCATAGATCTTAATATATGATTTGAGTCCCTTTTGGCTCCAATCTAGACATGTGTCATTTTTTCAAGCTACCTTTGCTATAAATTTTATCAAATTGCTCATGAATGGACCATAATTCATCTCTACATCAAATTTTCTTTATGCAGACATTGATTCAATTTTCCTCAACTTGTTTATGCTGTAAACAAGAATGAATTAGGATTTATGTAAAATTTTTAGGGCCTTTTTGGTGTTTAAATAGGTTTGTAAGAAGTTTTAATGGAATTTATATGCTTCAAATTATATGTCCCACGAATTTTATTGCCTTCTAGTTTGTCTATTAACACCTTTACATTCCCTGGGTCCATAAGATCTCTTCGAACTGACTAAGTGCTTATGTGTCTTCATCATGGATTTTTTCTCATTAATCCTTTAAATTTGATCATTTACCATATTAAGACATGTATCATTTCCTTAGTGGTCCTTAGCCCTTTGAACATTCCATCTCACCTTGCATCATTAGATCTATGTGCATGAATAGAAACAGACCATTGATCTTGATCAGCAAGACTACATGATATTGACTGATAGCTATCTTTGGCCCCAAGGTCATGCCACTTGGTAGCTTCGTGGGATTTCTACACCCTGTAATGTCAGCTCTGCCAAGCTAACATGTTCTTACCATGTGGTGGTCTTGGATTTGGATAGACATTTTTTGAATAGTTCATCATCATCGTGCATCATTAATCTTATCTACATGGATTAATGCAGGTTATTGATCTATATCTAGCTTATGTCAACATCCGCATGACCATCACAATTTAGACCCCAAATTTGTTATCATGGCTTAATTTTGACATCCATGTGGACGTCAAATAAAGTCCATGCAACCATCAATGACTTCCATTCTATCCTCAAAATTTTACCCACAATGGTTGTTTACCTGAGCTTAATTTTGACTACCATGTGGATGTCATTGATGGTCAGGTGGCCATTAATGACATTTACACGACTATCAAAATTTAATCCCCAATGGTTTGTTACCCAAGCTTAATTTTGTTGCTTACACAACCATCTTCATCCGTTTGTTTATGTGTGACACACAAAATGGCTTGTTCCAACTAGACTTATGTTATGAGCTTTACTCAATCCTTGGAAACTTAATATATCATGGAAAACTCAATATAGGAGAAACCACCACATGAATAGTTGCTAGAATCTACCATTCTAGTCTAGCCTCACAATAAATAACCTCATTGGTTACAATGTTTAAGGGAACCAAACCTAAGGATACATGAATCCACTAATTTAAGAGCTTCAGATATAAAGATCACCCACTTCCTAACTAGGCACCAACTTAGCTTGTTTGATGGTACCAAAAAATCAGATCTACTATGGAGTTATAACTCTAGATTATAACATAGATTCATAAATGAATCCAATCTTCTTTTCTCTATTATAGGTATTATCTACAACTGTTCATGCTTTTCACATAATCTCTTTATCCCTTATTTCATCTTTGACCCTCTGTCTTTGTGTCTAGACATGTCTCTATTCAACACACTTCATCTCTCTTACTCTCAACCTCTATCTCTATATTAAACTCTGCTTCATAGTGATAGAAATAGCTCCAACATCATTTGCATATGTCATAGATGTCATTTATATAAATAATTTATCTAGGGTTCCGTATCTTTTTTGTGTTTACACTTGTTTTCAAACACATCACACTCTATTCTGGACTTATTTCATTATCTCTTCAACTACAAGTTTATTGAATCTAGGAATTCATACATCACCACCATGATTCCTTGTCTCATTACTATTTATAGCATTTTATGGACTCTAGTTCTAATGAACATGAACATTTACATAGATTTGATCAGTTACATTGATCAATCTCATTATCTATGTCATGATTCATGGATTACTTTCATGTTATTACATCTGACTGTTAGATTGAGCATATCTTTAAAT
Source organism: Torreya grandis (assembly GCA_037957365.1). Lineage (NCBI taxonomy): Eukaryota > Viridiplantae > Streptophyta > Pinopsida > Cupressales > Taxaceae > Torreya > Torreya grandis. The sequence continues at coordinate 903,603 of JARHVA010003148.1, read as the reverse complement.
ATCAATCATTTATCTTACACTTGGTACCATGATATAATGGTCTTTATTAAAATGGCTCAACTTTAAAACACATCCATTTGATTGATCTTTGACTGTTCATGATATATGATATATCTTTATACGCTTTTGAACGTTAGCTTTGTCAATTTTAAAAATCATCCATCAATCTTCCTGATCTAATCTCTTAAGAGCTATTGGATCTTCATAATAGCATGATATTTAATTTTATCTTGATGTTAAATGTTGAACTCTTTAAACCATCTCACTACTTCCTACATCTTTAGATCACTTTTACTCCATCAATATTCTCAGACTTGCTTGATCTTTAACTCAACACTATGTTGATAAAACTCTATCACTTTATTCCCTCTTAGTCCACTCACTCCATTAGATCTCCTTTGCATGATCATTCACTCACCATCAGATCTTTTGACAATCTCTATCTTTATCTCTACTTAGGTATTACGAATGTGATATTTGGCATTAACACATGCCTTATGTACATTGTCATTAGTTCCTACTATTGAGATACTTGGCATCCTCAAATTTCTCATTAATGATTTGACTTTAAACTGCATCATAGATTTACTGTGCAATATTTTTGATTGTGACACTTGTCACTAGTAGAGTTCCCTTTGCCAAATTGAGTTCACTACGCTTCATTATATCTTCAACATATAATTAAGCGAGAGTTATTGATCAAGCTTTAAGCTTCAACCACCTATCTTCATCTTAGTTCATCCTGGCATATTGGAACTAATGCACTCTGTTGATCTGTTCAAGACTTGCTCAAACTTTACCTTGAGAAGATTTGTCTATTTATGAGGATCATCTAAAATATGCCTAGAAGGCTAACTTTTCACCTTCATATCTTTTTTTTCTCTCAACCACCTGGTCTGAAATTTGAACCATATAAACTAGGCATGATAGAGAACACACCCATATGCTCATTTATTTTTGAAGCTTTTGTTCATGTAAGATATAATTCCGTTAATCTGATCACTAAGATTATTCTATCATAGAGTTAGTTATACCTCAAACTTGCTTGGAAGGCCAACTTTGTCCTTGCATAACTCTTGTCGCACTTAGTCAGATGACCTGGAATTTAGAGAATAAGATCCTCTTACATAGGGGATTCTATCCATATATTCATCTGCTCTTGAATCCTTTATATTTTAAAGATATGGCATCATCAAAGTGTTTACTTATCTTAATCTTAGAGCCTGTAAATTTGACCAAGTGTTGGAAATCAATGTCAAATTATCATGGAGCCATACTTTGCTCAAGCATATATTTTGTCACACTACATTGCATGACCTGATATTTAGCATGTATAAACTAGGTGTAAAAATGAACAAAATCATATGATCATTTTATCCTAGCACTTCTATATGTGTGAACATTGACCTCGTGAATATAATTACTTGGATATGTTGAACCCTTTTGCAAATTTGGCTAGGTGTTGTAACATAGTGATTTTTAACTAAGTAGGTAACTTTGCATCCCCATATCTTTAACTACATATCTTCAAATCTAGTGCATAACAATTATAGACTAATGTGATTAAAACTAGGAGACCAAATCCCCCATACTTAATCACGCGTGGCAATGGTGATGTTAGCAAAATGCCTTCTCATATTTTGCTCTATAGACCCAAAATGTCTAGATGATCATTATGAATAACTTGATGAATTCCACTCATGCACACAATCACTCCAATCATCTTTGACCTTTGATAGGATCCTTTGTATATCCTCTACTCACCATATTCAATTCTAAACACCAATGACATGATCATAATGTCCCTTTTGACATCAATGACAATCATATTCCTATCAATCTCCCCCTTTATCATTGGTGGCAAACTAAATGCTCTAATATTTTAATATTTTGCTCCTTCTATAGCATTACTTGCATTGGCTTCTGATGGGTATGAATTGAATCTATTCATACCAAACTTGTTCCCCCTTAGGAAATGGAACATTTACCTAATACTCATCTTGGACACTTGTTCTGCTTCTTCTTTGTCAATTCAAAGAGCATTTGCTCTTCTTCTCCCCCTTTGTCATCAATGATAAAGGGAATATTTATGACTATTTGTCTAGTTATTTCTTCCCCTTCATCAAATAAAGGATTTTGTCCAAGAATTTGCAACCATCAACTCATTAGAACTTTGTAAAAGTATGCATACCTATGTTATTTTTTCTCTCTTCATCCATGGATTAACAAAGCTTCTATGAGACTCCCCTTGGACTCATGCCCTATCACTTGGATCTAGTGATGTGATGTAGGATCCACCACTCCCAAATTCTATCTTATATACTTAAGTTATTCTTTGGAAAGAGGTTTGGTGAATATGTCTAAAATTTGGTCAATAGTTGGCACATATTCCATTATGACCTCTTCATCTGAAACCCTCTCTCTTAAGAAGTGATGATTGATATGTGCTTGATTGTAGAACGCATCACTCGATTATTTGATACATTAATCACACTTTAATTATCAAAAATATTAGAGATATGTGACTTATACTTAACATTGATTTTTTTAGAGTATTCTTCATCGTCAAGACTTGAGTGCAACATGTCACTGCTGCTACATACTTTGCTTCTATTTAGGAAAGAGTAACTGACTCTTGATTTTTCCTTATCCATGAAAAAAGTTTGTTTCTAAGGAAAAATTCACCACCATTGGTGCTTCTTCTATCATCCACACTCCTTGCCCAATCAACATATGTATAAGCTATCAAAGTGAAATCTTCAATTGAAGGATACCATATGCCATAGTCAATTGTGCTCTTGATGTATCTAAATATCCTTTTCAAAGTATTCATAAGTGATTATTTGGGAGCATCTTGAAATATTGTAACCATGCACTCTACTTGCATGATATTAGGTCTTGATGCAATTAGGTATAACAAGCTACCTATCATTGATCTCTACATTGTTTGATTTGTATCAAGAGACTCATCCTATTTGCTCAACTTACATCCAGTTATCATAGGAGTACTAATTGGTTTACTATATTTCATTCCAAATTTATTGAGAATTTCCTTTGCATACTTGGTTTGGGATATGAATATCCCTTCATTAGATTGTGCTATTTATAGACCAAGAAAGAAAGAAAGATATCCTATCATAGACATCTCAAACTCACTTTGCATTTGTGTAACAAATTATTCAAACATTTTGTTATTTACACCACCAAAGATGATGTCATTTATGTTGTCCCCCAAAAATATCAGTTATTTTTGGGACAACATTTGAATTATTTTGGTCCTACAGACCAAAATTATCTCTTCCCTTTCCAAATTTTGTCTTGAGCATTCAAATTCCTCATTTTTCAAGCTTTTCAAAAATCTACATACTACAAACAGGCTCATTTCTACAAGTTCAACGGGCTTCATGACTTCTACAAGTGGGTTCAATCAAAAGAATCGGTTTCTAACAATTGGTCATTTTTAGAATTGGTTCATCGCCTTGTTTCAGATAGAAACTTCCATCAGCAATCATCAGCAGCAGGTTCAAAATTTGGTTCATCTTTTGGTTCAACATCAAATGGTTCAAAGGCGAGTTCAATCAAGCGGTTCAACGCTTTGTTTCAACATTTGGTTCATCCACTCAGTTTCAGCACTTTGATTCATAATTTGGTTCAATCAAATGGTTCGCCAATCGGTTCAAGGCTTTGTTTGAACCGTTGAATCAAATCCTTGGTTCAACGTCAAATGGTTCAACATTTGGTTCAATAGAATGGTTCAATAGTTGGTTCATCGCCAAAGTTTAAAGAGTTTCCCAAAGAAGACTGAATGCCATTCAAAGACTGTCTGAAGAGTAGATACCCTTGCGGGAGGCTATTCTGACTCAAAATGGGTCATTTATCAAGGCCCAAAAGGGTAAGTCCAATCTGGAAAAATACCAAGCAGAAAGCTAAAAGAAGACTAAGGAATGACGTGCCCAAAAATGTGAAATTCAACACAGTGAACTAACCGTTGATCCTTTGAACATACATACCAGAATACATTCATAGATTTCAAGGTCAAGACCAATAAAAAGTGGAGAAGGAATAGAATAGTAAATTAAATCCAGGACCCGATTAAATTAACTGGATAAGGAGGAATGATGAAGATAAAATCAGATCGCCATGTGGACATTGAAAGTTACAAACTTTCAATAAGCACAACTTAATTCCTTGCATTGATAAAATCAAATGGGTAAAGAACCCCTAAGTTCCAACGTGTCTTCTTAACAGATTCCAATGCAAAATGATGTATTGAGTGTTACCAAGTCCCTCTTGAAGAGGATATATAAGGGACTTTCTTCTATTGTAATAAGCATCTCTTTTTTGGACAATTTGAATGAAACTCTGCCCAAATTGAGAGGCATCATTGAGACTTTGTGCTTAGTCTGTTGATCATATTTTATTACTGGAATAAGAAATTTAGGGACTTTTTCAGACTTTGTGCTGTGATATCTTTGGGGTTGAGGAAACTATTATTATGTCTGTTTCCTTGATTTATTTTCTGTTCCATTGATTTAATAAGCAAGATTAGTAAAATTAGTTAGGAAGGTGTCTTGAAGAATCAACTGTGGAGAGACTTTGTGCCCCCATAGCTGCCTTCAGTGTGTTTTCTTTATATTGCTATGCAAAGGAATTTGAGAAAACTTTGAGCTTTCATTGCCCTTCGTATATTACTCTTAAGCATTTCAGGTAGAGACTTTTTGCTTTGTCTTGATTTTTTGGTTACCATACTCTCAGTTACATTCTACTTTTATTTCCAAGAGTATTCTTGTGGCTGGCTGAATAGTTCTTCTAAAAGAAGAGGAGAGTTGTCCCTTGATTTTTTCCTTTGTTTTGTATACATCATCTCTAAAGAAAGAGAGATGGATGTCTGGTCCTATCCTTAAGTATTATTTTCTATTTATACATATACATAGCATATCCATAGGGAACCTCCCCTTGATGAGAGGAGAGAGCAGTCTCCTTCTGATGTGATAAACTTGCACATTTGGATGACTAATCTTCCTACTTTGGCTGATCAGACCTATTTTGTTTACCAGTACGCTGATAGACAAAATATTCAACAAATAGTTTTTAGTGACTCCGCTGGGGACACAGTAATTTTGTTCAATTTGGAACCTCAAGTTTCAGATTGAAACATCACCTATGTCTTACCCATTATCATTATCACCCTATCCATTATACAGTCTGGCGACTCTCATCTGGGTCTTACCCATTATCCATTTATAGCCTTACCATTTTTCATCCATCTCCATTATATTATCTAGTCTGCAAAACCAAAGTTACTGGGAAAGAAAGCACAGTTTGAAGCCTCAAGCTTTAAGCTGAATCAAGGCCAATTTATTTTCTATTTTTGTCTTATAATCTAGTAACTCTGCTTAGATGTGTTATCCCTATTGTTCATAATATGATCATGGCAGTTCAAGGCCCATGGGGTAACTCATTTGGCCCACTTAATCTAACTCCACCCCTGCATGAGCTACCACTCAGTTCAAGGAAGAATTTCCCCAAATTCTTTGGTGATGGAAGAGTCCACCCTGATGAACACATTGTAGCATTCACCATATCCTGTGGTGTGATAGGGGTGGAATTTGGAGACATGGCAGTCAGGCTTTTCATGGAGACATTACAAGGTGCTGTTGTAGACTGGTTTTACCATCTGCAAACTAGATCAGTGACTGGTTGGGACACTATCAAAGCCAAGTTTGAAGTAAGGTTCAAACCTGTAGAAGATGCTCATGCTTTGCTAGCCCAACTTATGCAGATGAAGATGGAACCTCGTGAGCCCATGAGGGATTTTATTGAAAAATTTGACAAGCTGAGAAACAAGATTCTCATAGTTACTCAGGCCACACCCGAGAACCTCAAGTGCTTCTTCATAAACTCACAGCTGCCTGAAGTGAGTTTTCTACTAAGACATGCTAGCCACATAGATCTTGAAGCTACTCAAGGCTTAGCCACTGAGTTAGAAGATGACCTTATCTTGGCTGGAAAGATAAGAAGTGATTCAAATAGAGGCACATCTTCCTCATCTTCTGATAACTCACCTGAAGCCACCACTGATCCAATGGAGCAGAATCTAGCAAATGAAGTGTTGGCCCTTAGAAGACAAATGGCACAAGGGATGTCATCTAATCCTTCATACAGAGATGTACCAAGGAGGACATTCCCTAATAAGGCACATCAAGGGAAACCCAATCGTCTTCCTACCCCATAGAGGAACCTTGCCATTGAAGCACCTCCAGCCAACTCAAAAGTTGGGTATTTGGAAATAGAGCATGATTTCTCTTTCCAACCTGAGTTTAATAAAGAAAATGATGTTGGTCTCTTCATGAAGGATCAAGAAGAGTTAGCTGGCGACTCCCACATCAGTTTCTTGGATTACTAGGATGAATCTAGAAGTAAAGGTGGAGCATCCGAAGGATCATATGCTGTGATCACCTAGTCCCAGAATCAGTCAGCTCAACAAGCTAATAAAGGAGAAATAGAGGAGTGACCTCAGCCTGTAATTTCAATTGCCAAGAGTGGGACCACTCTGCCTATCTAGCTGAAGGACCCAGTGATTGCTGAGAAAGTAAGTATCCTAAACATCTCTACACCTTCTACTTCAACTTTGCAGATCAGTTTTCCCACCCCTCCCATAAACCAAAAAGAAGAACTCCCATCCCCTATGCCTAGTCCAATCTAGCCATTTGACATAATTGATCATGTCAAATGTGTCGAGACCCAAATGGCAGCCCATGCAGCCCAAATTTTGTTTGAGTCTTCAGGCAGGGATGAAATAGCAGAAGAATTGGTGGAGTGCAGCATAAGTGCAGGAGAACCCTCCCTTCCAAATAAAGAAGAATCTGAGATATCTGAGGGGGACAATCAAGACATGTGCTTGGCCGAGCTATCAGAACAACAAATTATGGTACTAGACCATGCTGCTGCCCATCAAAATCAAGAAAAGGAACTCTTTGCTAGGAGAGCAAAGATTCATGGTTTTTAGACCAAAAGTCAAGTCTTGTTGTCGGGCAAGAGAAGAAAACCAAGGGGAAGGCACAAAAAGGTGGTTTTCTGGTGGAGAGTTCCATTCGCCTGTCACTGATTCTGGGGACAAAATGGTTTCCTGCTAGTTTATTAGGATGGGACACCATTATCATTGTCTCGCAATGGGAAGCATCTGAAACACTTCAACTCTTGAAGTATCAAATCATTGCATATGTATATATGTATATTTGTACATTTTTTATTCTATTTTGTTTCATTTATTTCCCTTTTTTAAGCCTTTCATTTTTGGGTAGCATGAATCTGTAACCCAATGGTACACATGAAGACACTGGATATTCTAGATTCTACTCCTTTCAATTATTTTTGTAATTGACAGATGTTCCCCAACTGGAGCCAGCTGTTGTCCCCCAAAAATATTAGTTATTTTTAGGACAACATTTGAATTATTTTGGTCCTACAGACCAAAATTATCTCTTCCCTTTCCAAATTTTGTCTTGAGCATTCGAATTCCTCATTTTCCAAGCTTTTTAGAAATCTACGGACTACAAACAGGCTCATTTCTACAAGTTCAACGAGCTTCATGACTTCTACAGGTGGGTTCAATCAAAAGAATTAGTTTCTAACAATTGGTCATTTTTGGAATTGGTTCATCGCCTTGGTTCAAACAAATATTTCCATCGGCAAGCATCAATAGCAGGTTCAACATTTGGTTCATCTTTTGGTTCAACGTCAAATGGTTCAAAGGCGGGTTCAATCAAGCAATTCAACACTTTGTTTCAACATTTGGTTCATCCACTCAGTTTTAGTGCTTTGATTCATTCTTTGGTTCAATCAAATGGTTCATCAATTAGTTCAAGGCTTTGTTTGAACCATTGAAATAAAGCCTTGGTTCAACGTCAAATGGTTCAACATTTGGTTCAATAGAATAGTTCAACAGTTGGTTCATTGCCAAAGTTCAAAGATTTTCCCAAAGAAGACTGAAGGCCATTCAAAGACTACCCGAAGAGTAGATACCCTTGCGGGAGGCTATTTTGACTCAAAATGGGTCATTTTTCAATCCCCAAAAGAGAAAGTCCAATCTGGAAAAATACCAAGCAGAAAGCTGAAAGAAGACTAAGGAATGACGTGCCCAAAAATGTGAAATTCAACACAGTGAACTAACCGTTGATCCTTTGAACATACATACCAGAAAACATTCATAGATTTCAAGGTCAAGACCAATAAAAAGTGGAGAAGGAACAGAATAGTAAATTAAATCCAGGACCCGATTAAATTAACTGGATAAGGAGGAATGATGAAGATAAGATCAGATCGCCAGGTGGACATTGAAAGTTACAAACTTTCAATAAGCGCAACTTATTTCCTTGCATTGATAAAATCAAATGGGTAAAGCACTCCTAAGTTCCAACATGTCTTCTTAACAGATTCCAATGCAAAATGATGTATTGAGTGTTACCAAGTCCCTCTTGAAGAGGATATATAAGGGACTTTCTTCTATTGTAATAAGCATCTCTTTTTTGGACAATCTGAATGAAACTCTACACAAATTGAAAGGCATCATTGAGACTTTGTGCTTAGTCTGTTGATCATATTTTATTACTGGAATAAGAAATTTAGGGACTTTTTCAGACTTTGTGCTGTGATATCTTTGGAGTTGAGGAAACTATTATTATGTCTATTTCCTTAATTTATTTTCTGTTCCATTGATTTAATAAGCAAGATTAGTAAAATTAGTTAGGAAGGAGTCTTGAAGAATCAACTGTGGAGAGACTTTGTGCCCCCATAGTTGCCTTCAGTGTGTTTTCTTTATATTGCTATGTAAAGGACTTTGAGAAAACTTTGAGCTTTCATTGCCCTTCGTATATTACTCTTAAGAATTTCAGGTAGAGACTTTTTGCTTTGTCTTGATTTTTTGCTTACCATACTCTCAGTTACATTCTACTTTTATTTCCAAGAGTATTCTTGTGGCGGGCTGAATAGTTCTTCTAAAAGAAGAGGAGAGTTGTCCCTTGAGTTTTTCCTTTGTTTTGTATACATCATCTCTAAAGAAAGAGAGATGGATGTCTGGTCCTATCCTTAAGTATTATTTTCTATTTATACATATACATAGCATATCCATAGGGAACCTCCCCTTGATGAGAGGAGAGAGCAGTCTCCTTCTGATGCGATAAACTTGCACATTTGGATGACTAATCTTCCTACTTTGGCTGATCAGACCTATTTTGTTTACCAGTACGCTGATAGACAAAATATTCAACAAATAGTTTTTAGTGACTCCGCTGGGGACACAGTAATTTTGTTCAATTTGGAACCTCAAGTTTCAGATTGAAACATCACCTATGTCTTACCCATTATCATTATCACCCTATCCATTATACAGTCTGGCAACTCTCATCTGGGTCTTACCCATTATCCATTTATAGCCTTACCATTTTTCATCCATCTCCATTATATTATCTGGTCTGCAAAACCAAAGCTACTGGGAAAGAAAGCACAGTTTGAAGCCTCAAGCTTTAAGCTGAAGCAAGGCCAATTTATTTTCCATTTTTGTCCTATAATCTAGTAACTCTTCTTATATGTGTTATCCCTATTGTTCATAATATGATCATGGCAGTTCAAGGCCCCTGGGGTAACTCATTTGGCCCACTTAATCTAACTCCACCCCTGCATGAGCTACCACTCAGTTCAAGGAAGAATTTCCCCAAATTCTTTGGTGATGGAAGAGTCCACCCTGATGAACACATTGTAGCATTCACCATAGCATGTGGTGTGATAGGGGTGGAATTTGGAGACATGGCAGTCAGGCTTTTCATGGAGACATTACAAGGTGCTGCTGTAGACTAGTTTTACCATCTGCAAACTAGATCAGTGACTGGTTAGGACACTATCAAAGCCAAGTTTGAAGTAAGGTTCAAACCTGCAAAAGATGCTCATGCTTTGCTAGCCCAACTTATGCAGATGAAGATGGAACCTCGTGAGCCCATGAGGGATTTTATTGAAAAATTTGACAAGCTGAGAAACAAGATTCTCATAGTTGCTCAGGCCACACCCGAGAACCTCAAGTGCTTCTTCATAAACTCACAGCTACCTAAAATGAGTTTTCTACTAAGACATGCTAGCCACATAGATCTTGAAGTTATTCAAGGCTTAGCCAATGAGTTAGAAGATGACCTTATCTTGGCTGGAAAGATAAAAAGTGATTCAAATAGAGGCACATCTTCCTCATCTTCTGATAACTCACCTGAAGCCACCACTGATCCAATGGTGCAAAATCTAGCAAATGAAGTGCTGGCCCTCAGAAGACAAATGGCACAAGGGATGTCATCTAATCCTTCATACAGAGATGTACCAAGGAGGACATTCCCTAATCAAGCACATCAAGGGAAACCCAATCGTCTTCCTACCCCACAGAGGAACCTTGCCATTGAAGCACCTCCAGCCAACTCAAAAGTTGGGTATTTGGAAATAGAGCATGATTTCTCTTTCCAACCTGAGTTTAATAAAGAAAATGATGTTGGTCTCTTCATGAAGGATCAAGAAGAGTTAGCTGGCGACTCCCACATCAGTTTCTTGGATTACCAGGATGAATCTAGAAGTAAAGGTGGAGCATCCGAAGGATCATATGCTGTGATCACCTAGTCCCAGAATCAGTCAGCTCAACAAGCTAATAAAGGAGAAATAGAGGAGTGACCTCAGCCTGTAATTTCAATTGCTAAGAGTGGGACCACTCTGCCTATCTAGCTGAAGGACCCAGTGATTGCTGAGAAAGTAAGTATCCTAAACATCTCTACACCTTCTACTTCAACTTCGCAGATCAGTTTTTCCACCCCTCCCATAAACCAAAAAGGAGAACTCCAATCCCCTATGCCTAGTCCAATCTAGCCATTTGACATAATTGATCATGTCAAATGTGTCGAGACCCAAATGGCGGCCCATGCAGCCCAAATTTTGTTTGAGTCTTCAGGCAGGGATGAAATAGGAGAAGAATTGGTGGAGTGCAGCATAAGTGCAGGAGAACCCTCCCTTCAAAATAAAGAAGAATCTGAGATATCTGAGGGGGACAATCAAGACATGTGCTTGGCCGAGCTATCATAACAACAAATTATGGTACTAGACCATGCTGCTACCCATCAAAATCAAGAAAAGGAACTCTTTGCTAGGAGAGCAAAGATTCATGGTTTTTAGACCAAAAGTCAAGTCTTGTTGTGGGGCAAGAGAAGAAAACCAAGGGGAAGGCACAAAAATGTGGTTTTCTGGTGGAGAGTTCCATTCGCCCGTCACTGATTCTGGGGACAAAATGGTTTCCTACTAGTTTATTAGGATGGGACACCATTATCATTGTCTCGCAATGGGTAGCATCTGAAACACTTCAACTCTTGAAGTATCAAATCATTGCATATGTATATATGTATATTTGTACATTTTTAATTCTATTTTGTTTCATTTATTTCCATTTTTTAAGCCTTTCATTTTTGGGTAGCATGAATCTGTAACCCAATGGTACACATGAAGACATTGGATATTCTAGATTCTACTCCTTTCAATTCTTTTTGTAATTGATAGATGTTCCCCAACTGGAGCCAGCTGTTGTCCCCCAAAAATATTAGTTATTTTTGGTACAACATTTGAATTATTTTGGTCCTATAGACCAAAATTATCTCTTCCCTTTCCAAATTTTGTCTTGAGCATTCAAATTCCTCATTTTCCAAGCTTTTTAGAAATCTACGGACTGCAAACAGGCTCATTTCTACAAGTTCAACGAGCTTCACGACTTCTACAGGTGGGTTCAATCAAAAGAATCAGTTTCTAACAATTGGTCATTTTTGGAATTGGTTCATCGCCTTGGTTCAAACAAATATTTCCATCGGCAAGCATCAATAGCAGGTTCAACATTTGATTCATCTTTTGGTTCAACGTCAAATGGTTCAAAGGCGGGTTCAATCAAGCAATTCAACACTTTGTTTCAACATTTGGTTCATCCACTCAGTTTCAGTGCTTTGATTCATTCTTTGGTTCAATCAAATGGTTCATCAGTTAGTTCAAGGCTTTGTTTGAACCATTGAAACAAAGCCTTGGTTCAACGTCAAATGGTTCAACATTTGGTTCAATAGAATAGTTCAGCAGTTGGTTCATTGCCAAAGTTCAAAGATTTTCCCAAAGAAGACTGAAGGCCATTCAAAGACTACCCGAAGAGTAGATACCCTTGCGGGAGGCTATTTTGACTCAAAATGGGTCATTTTTCAATCCCCAAAAGAGTAAGTCCAATCTAGAAAAATACCAAGCAGAAAGCTGAAAGAAGACTAAGGAATGACGTACCCAAAAATGTGAAATTCAACACAGTGAACTAACCGTTGATCCTTTGAACATACATACCAGAAAACATTCATAGATTTCAAGGTCAAGACCAATAAAAAGTGAAGGAACAGAACAGTAAATTAAATCCAGGACCCGATTAAATTAACTGGATAAGGAGGAATGATGAAGATAAGATCAGATCGCCAGGTGGACATTGAAAGTTACAAACTTTCAATAAGCGCAACTTATTTCCTTGCATTGATAAAATCAAATGGGTAAAGCACCCCTAAGTTCCAATGTGTCTGCTTAACAGATTCCAATGCAAAATGATGTATTGAGTGTTACCAAGTCCCTCTTGAGGAGGATATATAAGGGACTTTCTTCTATTGTAATAAGCATCTCTTTTTTGGACAATCTGAATGAAACTCTACCCAAATTGAGAGGCATCATTGAGACTTTGTGCTTAGTCTGTTGATCATATTTTATTACTGGAATAAGAAATTCAAGGACTTTTTCAAACTTTGTGCTGTGATATCTTTGGGGTTGAGGAAACTATTATTATGTCTGTTTCCTTGATTTATTTTCTATTCCATTGATTTAATAAGCAATATTAGTAAAATTAGTTAAGAAGGTGTCTTGAAGAATCAACTGTGGAGAGACTTTGTGCCCCCATAGCTACCTTCAGTGTGTTTTCTTTATATTCCTATGTAAAGGACTTTGAGAAAACTTTGAGCTTTCATTGCCCTTCGTATATTACTCTTAAGCATTTCAGGTAGAGACTTTTTGCTTTGTCTTGATTTTTTGGTTACCATACTCTCAGTTGCATTCTACTTTTATTTCCAAGAGTATTCTTGTGGCTGGCTGAATAGTTCTTTTGAAAGAAAAGGAGAGTTGTCCGTTGAGTTTTTCCTTTGTTTTGTATACATCATCTCTAAAGAAAGAGACATGGATGTCTGGTCCTATCCTTAAGTTTTATTTTCTATTTATACATATACATAGCATATCCATAGGGAACCTCCCCTTGATGAGAGGAGAGAGCAGTCTCCTTCTGATGTGATAAACTTGCACATTTGGATGACTAATCTTCCTACTTTAGCTAATCAGACCTATTTTGTTTACTAGTATGCTGATAGAAAAAATATTCAACCAACAATTTACATACACAAAAATAATCAACATGTGGTCATCTTCTAATTTTAAGTATAGATTGATGTCTGCACATCATTTTTTGAAACCTTGCTATTATAGGTACTAGTCCAATCTTGAATACCATGCCCTAGGTGCCTGCTTTAGACCATACAAATATTTATTTAGTTTTCATACATAATATTCTTGTTCTTAAAACTAACAAAATTCTATTTATTCAGTATAAACTTCCTCTTCTAGGTTCCCATTTAGGAAAATAGACTTGACATCCATTTGATATACTTTAAACTTCTTATAAATACAGAATGCTAGAAACATTCTTATAGATTCCAATGTAGCAACTGGAGTACATGTTTCCTCAAAAGCTATGCCATTAAATTTTAAATATCCTTTGCACTCCAATATTACCTTATTTATTATAATAACTCCATCCTCACTAAGCTTGTTTCTATAGACACACTTTGTACCTATCACATTCTTGTTTGAAGGTCTTGGAATAATTACCAAGTTTTGTTTTTTTGAATTTGGATCTATTCTTCTTCCATGTTATTTAGACAAATCTCATCCTTTCTAGCTTTAACATAGATCTTAGGCTCGATTTCATATATTAGAGCAAAACATACTTGCTCCTTATTCATTATAGCTCTTCTCCTTCTCTGAACTCCTTCATTCTTATTGCCAATTATCAGCTCTTTAGGATGATCCTTTTAAATAAATCTTAGAGGTAACTTTTCATTCATTTCCTCATCATCTTCATTATATTCTTCTTCTTCTTCTTCTTCTTCAAGATTTGATTCTTCAACACTAATTTCCTTATCATGTTCAACATGTTTCAATCCTTATTCAACTTTGACATTGATGCTCTCTACAATATTGTGTAACCTTTTATTTTAACATACATAGGCTTTTATTTGAGTGGAATAACTAAGAAATATTCCTTCATCACATCTTGATTCAAAGCTTCCTAATTTTTCTTATTTTCTCCTAATGTACTATTTTCTTCCAAACACTTTGAATTACTTAACAGAGGCATGTTTTCCATACCATAGCTCATAGGGAGTTTTATTACTATTTACTCTCAAGTGAACTCTATCCAAGATGTATACTATTGTTTATATTGATTCTCTCCAATATCCGTTAGGTAACTTGGCCTCCTTTAGCATTTTTTTGGCCATCTCCTTGATTGTCCTATTCTTTCTTTCAACAACTCCATTCCAGTATAGAGTCCTTGATGTAGAGTTATCCCTTTTGATCATATGATTCTAAAAATACTTTATGAACTCATTTGAGGTAAATTTTCCACCTTTATTTGATCTTAAGCATTTGATTTTTTGTCGAATCTCAATCTCCAACATGGCTCTAAATATATTTAATCTCTCAAATGCCTATGAATTATCCTTCAAAAAGGTTACCCTTGTAATTATTGAGTAATCATCGAAAAATAACATGAAGTATCTCTCTCCTTTAGATCCTCTTGTCTTATTAAGACCACAAAGATAAATATCAACTAGTTTTAGAGGCTTTGTACTTGCATACTCCTTTATTTGAAATTTAACACTTGTCTGCATTCCTAGATGACATTCTTTAAAAGTAGTGTTTGCAGGTTTGGTTATCTTGGGTATGTGTCTAACACACTTATTTGTGCTTACTTTTACTAGGTTATCAAAGTTAACATGACCCATTATTCTTTGTCATAACCAACTCTCATCAATCTTTCCCATCAGACAACTATTACCATTCACTTCAACAAGATTATAGATGTTGCTTTTAATCCTTTTCCCTTCTACAACTATTCTTATAGATCTCTTTAAGCTCCATACTTATGCATAAAATATGACCTTGTATCAATTGTCACACATTTGGATAACACTTAGCAGATTATGCTTCAATCCTTCAACATAAAGGACATCATGTGTAGATAGTTTTCCATCTATGTTCATGGTTCCTCTATCTTTGATATTTGTTGTTGTGTTGTCTTCCAAACTAAAAGATCCTTCCTTACATTTTCTCAATTTGATGAAATTTCTCTTATCACTAGCCATATGTTTTGAACAACCAGTATATATCACCCACAAGTTCTACTCTTTCGCATGGAGTGTAATTTGAGCAATCATAGATTGATTTTTCACTTTCCACACATCCTTGGGTTTCTTGTTTGGCTTCTTTTCAAACACTTGTGAATGTTTTTTCACATTAGGAGGCATGCCTTTATTTACATTGTGAACTTTTGCTCTTACAAAGCTAGTTCTACATTGTTTAGCTATGTGACCAAAAATATTTTAATTATAGCATATTACTTTTGTATCTAAAAAAGGAGAAAATGAGTTTCCAATTACAAAATATATTCTCCTTTTAGGTACAAGTCTATAATTAATATCCCTAGGACAAAATTTATTATAGGTATAACAATAACTATAGAAATATGAGGAATAAATGGTTATAGAATTTCTTGGTGAAGCATGAGGAGCTCTTCTACACTTTGGATTCTTCAAATCTCTCACTTTTATGTATCCATTTTCATCTACTACCTTTTGTCTTCTTCTTATCTTTAGGATTCTTTTATCCTTTAGCTTTCTTCACATCAATAGTGTTTATGGATATCTTTGTGTCCTTATAAACTTTATCTTTTTTTTCTCTTGATTCTCCTTTTGATTTGAAGTTTTCATATAGGCTAGTAGATGTAAAAATTATGGAAAATTTTCCCTTTTTATAACCAAGACATGATCACTCATTTTAAGGCTTTTGAGAGTTGATCAATTCATCGAGAATATCTAATCCTCCTATGAACTTCAGAATTTTGTCTAGTTGACCTTTGGATTTTTCATGATCTTTTCTTAAAGCCACTATCTCTGATTCTAACTTCATGCACTCATCAACATTAGATTATAGTTCAAGTTTAACCACATCTTCTATTATTTTAGCCTCTTTAACTTGTTCCTTTAGGCTAACCACCATCTCATTATATTTATCAAGACTTTTGGACATTTTTTCAATTTCCTTTTGTGCAAGCTTCTTCTATTTTGTGCTCTCTTATCTTAGCTTGTCAATTTCCTCTAAAACATAGATGAGTTTACACTCTAGATCCACTTCTCCTTTTTCTTCTTCATATGAGTCATCAACTTCTTATTGATTCCTAAAATTTGATCCTATTGTTGTGAATAAGACTTATTTTTCCATAGCCATAAAATCACAATCGTGATCATCATCAAAATTTTCACTGTCATCCATTGAATCACTCGCTTCTTTTATGTATAGGACTTTCTTATTTTTGAAGAAGTTAATATTCTTGGGATAGTAGGGTTTCACCTTTTTAATACTCTATACTTGCTTAGAGTTATCATTTTTATTATAAGGGAATTTAATAACAAAATTTCCTACTTTAGCATAATTAAAGCATTTAAAGGGTAACTTACCTCTATATTTTGTAGACCCTCTCTTTAGTCTTCTAATAGATTTAGCTTATGCTTCATCAGTCTCCTCAGATTCAGATGTAGGTGATTTTATATTTCTTATTTTAGATGTTTTAAATGCATCTTATCTCTTAAAATTATCTACTTTTACCATTCTCATCTCATAGGCAATGAAGGTTCCATGCAACTCATCAAAATTGAGTTTATCTAGATCTCTTACATCCTCTATTGCATATATTTTAGAATCATATCTTGATGGAAAAGATATTAAGACTTTTTGATAATAATTGATTTTTTAATTTCCTATCCAAGGCCTTTTATTTCATTGACTATTCATATACCCTAAGGAGGTAGTCTGCAATCTTCTCTTCCTCATTAATTTTAAAGCTTTAAATCTTGCCTTTTTAAGTTTGTTTCTTTTGTTGCTTTACCTTGTCATATTTTTCATATATGCTCTTTAGTTTGTTGTAAATATATTGTGAATTTTGAAAATTCATCACTCTGACAAACTTTGAATTAGATAATCCACATAAAGTTGCATTCTTAGCCTTGACATTGCTCTCAAATGCTTTCTTGGCAGCCTGTTTAGTAGGAGTTTTAGTAGGGGTTATATATTCATTTACCATATAAATTCATACATAAAACCATAATGAAGATAGATAAACATCCATTGTTATGCTCTAAAATTCAAAGTTCAATCCATCAAAGAGAGGTGCTTAGTTTGATGAATATCCTTCTTGACTAACGATTTGTGTTCACCATTCCAAGATCTACATGGGATGATTAAGTTTATTCTAAGGAACAAAGGCTCTAAAACCAATTGTTGAAACATAAATAGATACTAAGAGGGTGGTTGGATTAGTATATTGAAAAACATAGCCCTTTTAAAAACCTTTTAATGTAGATTAAAAAAATATGCAGAGATCACACACACAAAAACACATAACACAAGATATATTATGGAAAACTGAATATGGGAAAATACACTATGAGAATAGATTATATAATCTACTATTATAATATAGCCTTAAAATAAGGAACCTGAATGTTTATAATTTTTAAGGACACCAACCCTCAGGAGACACCAATCCCTTGATTTAAGATCTTTAACTCTAAGGAATCACCTACTTCATAATTGAACACAAACTGAACTTGTCTGATGTCACCAACCAATCAGATCTAATATGGAGATACAAATCTAAATTAAAACATATATTCATAAATGAATCCAAACCTTTTTTCCCTTTTAAAATTATAATCTTAAACTATTCATGCTCTGTACATAATCTCATTGTGCCTTACTTCATCTTGACCCCTCTATCTTTGTGTCTAGATATGTCTCTATTTGACACACTTCATATCTCTTGCTCTCTACCTCTATCTCTATTTTTGAATATAATTCACATCAATAATAATAAATCCAACAACATTTTCCTATGTCCCAGATGTCACATTTATAAACAATTTATCTATGGTTCCATATCTTCACTATGTTCACACTTGTTTTCAAACACATCACATTCTATTCTGGACTTAGTTCACTATCTCTTCAATTGAAATTTTCACATGTCTAGAATTCATGCATCACCTTCATGAATCTTGGTCTCAGTACTATATATAGCATTTATTGGAATCTAGTATTGATTCACATGCACATTTACATAGATTTGATCATTTACATCAATCAATCTCATTGTTTGTGTCATGATTCATTTCTTACTTACATGTTCCTATAGTTGAACATTATTCTGAGCATATATTTAAATATCAATCATTTATATTATGCTTATAACCATGATATTATGGTATTTATTAAAATGGATCAACTTTCAAATGCATCCATTTGATTGATATTTGACAAGTTCATGCAATCTCTTAGATCCTGCACACTTCCAAACATTAGCTTTGTCAACTATTAAATACATCTACTAATCTTCTTGATTTGAGCTCCCATGAGCTGTTATATATTCATACTTGTATGATCTTTAATTCTAACTTTATGTTAAACATCAACCTCTTTAAACCATCTCATTGCTTCCTACATCTTTGGATAACTTTCACTCTATCAATCTTCTCAGACTTACTCTATCTTTAACTCACCACTGTGTTGATAAACCTCAATCATTTTATTCCATCTACGTCCACTTAATCCATTAGATATCCTTTGAATGATTATCCATTCAATGTCAAATCTTCTGACAAGCTCAATCTTTATCTTTAATTAGCTCTCGAGAATGTCACACTTGGAATTAATGCATGCCTTCTCTACATTGCTACCAATTCCCACTATTCAAAAACTTGACATCCTCACATTCCTCAATGATGATTTGAATTTAAAATGCATCATATATTTAATATGAAAAATTCATGATTGTGACATTTGTCACTAGTGGAGGTCCCTTTGATAAATTGACTTCACTATGCTTTGTTGGATCTTCAATGTATGATTAAGAGAGATCCATTGATCAAGATTTAAAATTAAACCACCTATCTTCATCTCACTTCATTTTCAAATCTTGGAGCTAATGTGCTCTATTTATCTCTTTGAGACTTGTTCAAACTTTACCTTTAGAAGATTTGTCTAAGCAGGATGACCATCTCAAATTTTCTTGGAAGGCTAACTTTGCACCTTCATATCTTTTACTTTACTCAACTTCCTGGTCTAAAATTTGAACCATATAAACTAGGCATGATACTGAACAAACCCATATGCTGATTTATTCCCAAATATTTTGCACATATGAAATATAATGCCATTAATTTTCTCACTGAGCTTATTCTATCATAGAGCTAGTTATGCCTTAAACTTGTCTGGATAGCCAACTTTTTCCTTGCATAACTCTTGTCGTGATTTGTCATATGACCTAAAATTTAGCACATAATATATTATTACATATGGTATTCCATCCATAAATCCATCTTCTCTTGAAGCCTTCATATGTGTAAGATATGGCATCATCAAAGTACCTACTTATCTTTATCTTGCAACCTACAAATTTGACTAAGTGTTGTAAAACACTATCACAATATCCTGGAGACATAATTTACTCAAGCATATCTTTTATCATGCTAATCCACGTGACTTGAGATTTATCACATAGAAGTTAGGCACAAAAATAAACAAGCCCATATGATCATTTTTCTTGGTACCTCCATATATGTGAATGCTAACCTCATGAATATGCTTACTTGGATATGTTGAACCCTTTTGTAATTTTTGAAAAGTGTTGGAACTTAGTGATTTTTTCCAAGTAGACAACTTTGAATCCCCATATATTTAACTGTGCATCATTGCATGTCATCAAATCTGGCACAAAAAAACTAGGGACTAATGTTATCACAACCATGTGACCAATTCCCTAATACTTATTCACATGTGGCAATGGTGACATCATAAAAATGCCTTCTCAGCTTTTTCTCTATAGACCAAAAATGTCTACATGATCAATATGAAAAACTAGATGAATTACACTCATGCACACAAGAACTCCAATCATCCTTGACCTATTATAGGATCCTTTGCATATCCTCTAATCACCATTTAGTCCTAAACATCAATGACATGTTTATAATGTCACTTTTGACATCAATGACAATCATTTATCCAACATCCTTCTCTCCTTGACAATATGTCGAATGGCAGGGAGAGGATAATGGATTGAAACTAAAGCTTTAAGTATAAATGCTCCAAAAAAATTATCTGTAGTATAAATTATGAACAAATAAAAGACCAGATATAAAAAGCCTGAATGAAAATCTCAAATTACATAATTTACAAAAGCTTGATCTTGAAATTATTTAGACAAAATGTCCAAAATCTTGAATTGCATATTCTTCAGATAAAATGTATGAATACCTTGACTTTAAATATTTTAGTAAAATGTCCAAACACTTGAACTTCAAATATCTTGGATAGAATATCTAAAGGCCTGAGATTTGAAATGCTTCAGACAAAATGTCCAAAAGCCTAATCTATACAAAAATTATGAAGACTTAGGATTGAAAATTGATGGAAAATATGTCTGAAGATCTAGTCTACAACATGACTTGTAAAAATCCCAAAAAATTGATTTTGTGACCCTTTTGCAACTTGTTGTTTCTGCCATATACTCTTGTGGACCTTTATGACCTAGATTTAAATTATACAAATGCAAAGCTTGTATTAAACCTTGATAATTATTTCACTTAGAAGACATTTAGAAGATGGAAAACATTATAACTTAACATCATGTGATCTCTCCAACTTGATTTTAATCATAGACCCTACAATCTTATTAAAATATGAGAACATCAAGCATTTGCTAGAACCAGGATTATACAGGGTTTTCAAAAGGCAAAGGCTAGATTTTTTAACTCAGGTGAACACTTTGAAATTAAGAGGAAATAGTGGGATATTTATGCATTGATATTTTGAAAAAGTGCACAAATTTCTTAGTGCTATTTTGGTTACTAACACTATCTCTCACCTGAGGATATACACCACTTTTGGGTATGTAAAGAAACCTAGAATGTAAGACCTTGTGCCAATCCAATGGGCCACAGAGTCAAGACATAGCAATCTATCAGCAAAAAATCATGGAGGGTCAAAAAAACACAAGACTAATAAAAATAGATCAGGAGGATATGAGAATGAACACAAAATGAACTGTACAAATAAAGCCTAAAGCAAGGGGTAACAAAGCAATAAAACATAAAAGAAACAAAGGTATACACTATGTACATAATTACACGTTCAATTGAGGAAATGTTCCAAAATTTCACCATTAATTGGTAGCTCCATAATTTTTTGATCCCTTAATCTCTCAAACTTTTTCAGTAGCTTGGTGGCCAAGATGAAGTAAAATAATCTCTGCATATGCCTGAAGGTCCTACTGCTAGGTTGTAATAGGGTGACACATTAAATCAAATCCTCTTTGCATGATCTCAAACTTAGATAAGACCATTCCAAAAGATTTTGGTACTCATTTAGCAGTTGTAAATGAACTTGTTTCTCAACTCAAATTAGGTAAGTACAAAGCAAGAGTACACTAGGATCAAGAACATCATTCATGCAATCAAACTACTTATTGAAATAAAAATGAAATAATCCATCCTTAAGGGAATAAAAGATAACCCCATCTTCACTGAATGACATTATCCAAACACCACCTTTATTAAAAATCCAATTATCAAGAATAGTTCATTGCTTAACAACATTTAAATTCCCAAAGAGGTTACCCAGTTCCACATTCGTGTGCAACACTTTAGTTAGAGCACACTTTAGATATTCAATAGCATCATGATTGGGTAAATTATATGATTATGTCATATTATCATGACAAGCTAATTCATACATTAAGAGCTTCTTGACCACACTCAAAAACTAATCAATAGTGGTAGAATTCATCATTTTCATGGAAGCAAACAAATTACATGGGGAGTATTAATAATTGAGCATCATAATCTCACCATCATTAGATGCAGACTCAGTATCATCCACATCTTAATCACTTAGTTCAGATGTATCAAATGGAGGATGTGTAAGGAAGTACTTCTCACAACAATCAATGTCAAAATCACAGTTCATAACATTTACCTTGGCATGTGATAGATTAGGTATTTATTTTATAGCCCCTCTATTCTTATTTCTATCATCACGTGTAAGCTTATTTGGTATTTTATTTTAATTTGGATATATTTATTGACTTAAAAACACGTGAAGTACCCCTTCATAGTCCTAACTAGCTTGTAGGTCATCTCTTTAACAATGAAGGCCAAAGTCTTAATGATATCTTTGAGTTTGGTTATCTTGGACTATGTCTTTTTTACATCAACCAACTTGTTCAAGGCCTTACCCATAACTTTTATGTTACTTTCAATTTTTTGGCCATATTAAACTCCAACCATAAGTTCATGGGAGCCTTGTCCCTCAAGTGATAAGTATCCTTCTTGACGAAGGCATCATAGTACTTTATCAAGCATGTTATCTCACTAGGCCTGATTTTCTTGGGAAGCCACATCATAGATTTGTTGAACCTTATATTGAAGTCTTTTTCACACTCATTAGGATTATTTTTGATGTTTTAAAACTCATCTAAAATAAACCTTGGATCAATCTTATCATACTATTCAATTCTAAAAACATTCTTCATCTCTTCTCATGAATTATTACATCCACAGGGAAGGGAATTGAACCATTCATAAGCATCTTCCTCCAGCATGTACACAAACAACATAATAAACACATCTTAATTCTTAACCTCATAATCTTCAATGACATTATAAAAATCCCTCAAATTCTGATCACCATTCACTGCATTATTCCCTTGGACTATTAGAAGCCATTTCTTTACTTCATTTGGGACTTCACTAGAATAACCTTCTATGTCATCAAAATTTATAGCCCTGAATCTGGGAATATGGAATATAGGACGCTCATTTTCATCTTGATCCTTATGCCTCATAATTGGTTTAATGGGACATTAACAAACAAATGGGAAAGGTATATGAGGGGTTGAATGAGGTGGATTTGGTGGATCAAATATGGGATGGGATTCAACTAGTTGAGAAGGAGATGGATAGTAAATGGGGTTGTATGGTTCTAAATCACTAAAAGATCTATGATCAAAAGAATTATGATAATATTTATCAATAGTAATTTCAACAAATATAGGCTCAGGATTACCATAATTTTGACAACCCACACAATCTCTAGTAGCTACACTTAATTCTTCAATAGGACTCCAAACTTGTCTTCTTCTTCTTTGATGAACACTTAAGGGCAAGACAAGTTTCTTAGGTGAGTCACCTTTGAAGGATGACCTCAGTCCTTCTTGATTTATAACAAAAACAACTCTCAAATATGAAGATATTCAAAGTGGGTGCTGATATTTTTTTTAAACTAGATGATTTTTTGGAGTCACCACTAAAAGCAAACTTCTAGAATATAACTATTTACAAATTGTAGTGATACATATTGAGACCATATCTTGTTAAAATTAGTAATGATGTATGAAAGAAAAGACAATGGAATATTTAGAATCATGTCCAAACTATGAAAACCACCTTAAAACATGAATTTTTTTAATCTCTTTAAAATAACTTAAGTAGAGGTTAAGTTACAAGATCTCAAAATGTTCTTGGCATGTCCGTAGTGGATTGCTACAACATTGACATCCAAGATAGTCAAATTAGTGTATTAAAAGTAAAGAAGTTCACAACATGAAATAGTTATAACTCTCTACATGAGTCTCTGACAACAATGCTAGAATTGTGTTGGTTCCCAGTTATACACCTCATATAAGAAAAATGGCAAGCAATGATGTAAAACCCACTAATATGTCATTGTAGCTAGGGAAGGGTTTAACATCAAAATTAAACCAAATAATTAAAATGATTGAGAGGCATCTACAAAGGGTGTGGTTATCTTCCTGATACTTCTATCTCTACCTCAACCAATGTGATAGGACCTATGGGGTAGGTTGATCGCATGGAGAGATTTTGCAATTCACCCTAGATGGGGATTTTTAGCCTAAAGAAGGAAAATATATAACTAGGGCATAACCAAAATCATTCACTGCACCTAAGAAGGGTTTTCACATGGAATGAACAAGTTCACTATGTTATATACAAGCTACTGGAGATAGATTTGAAAGTGAATTCAATCTTCATTATAAAGAATTTTGAACAACAAAGTGGCTGAATAAAAGACTATAATGCTAGGATTTAAAGCCAAAAACGTAGACACATGTTAAGTATGTAATATCTTATGCATCTACTATTAAATAACACTTAAGTTATGCAAAGGATGTATTAAATGTAGGGTATGACTAGGTAGGACAAGCTAGATGATTATATAAAAAGGGAGGGTAGTGTGTTGGTGGAACTCCCAAGGATAACTTGCACTTATTGGTGCCAATGAAATGAAAATACCCAAATGATCCTTGAAATCTTAGAACATACACTAAAATTAGAATCTCACATGATTTTTCTTATCAAATTCATAAACCTAAGGTGCCTCAATAATTTATTCAACAACATATCCTGAAATAATGTAGAAGGGGTTTATAATCTAAATCTATGCTTAAAATGAAAACCAATAAAGAGTATAAACCCGAATTCCCAATCAACAACATTTCAAAAACATATTACTAAAATTCATCAGTATATATTAGTAAAAAACCATAGGCTTTTCCATTAACTTTGTATGAAAATATTACACACATTAGTGTTTCAAAATGTTGCCATGGGGAAAAGCATGGTGGATTTGCTCCACATTGGATAGGGGAGCCATATAAACATGCTATCAGGGATTGATAATGGTTTTACAGATGCAACCACTTTAGCAAGAGAGGCAAAATACACACAACAATGATCCCAATTTTTTTAACAACCTATACTTATAAATAAAACAAAGACCTAAAAACACAACCCACCTAAATAAAGGAAAAGCCTTCTATTTACACATTTTCAATCCTTTTTCAATTCTAGGATTGTGGGTCATAATTTTTAAAATTTCAATGTAAACCTTCAAGCCCACCAAGATGCTCCCATCCAAAATATGTCCTTTTATCACACCTGAGATCCTCATCTATTTAAAATAAAATAATCATTTCTCTAACTACCTCTATAAATAATAATGAATATATGCAACAAACTCTTTGATATTTTAAATGCAAATGTTTTAATATGAGCTAAAAATAGAATATTCATTTGAGGATCCAAACAGACTTTGTCCTCATGTGTAACCATCTGAAGAAGTTCTTAACCACTTGCTTGCACAATTGGAACCTCCTGGATAGTTGTAATTCATTTTATGCATGACATATAACAACCTTCTCTTACAATGATGGTATTGGAATGCTCTAGCTATGATATAGATAGAAAATGATCCACAATCATTATCTAAAAAATATACTTTAGAATGACACATAGATCTTCATCTATGATTTGAGTCCTTGTTAGATCCAATCTAGACATGTGTCACTTTATCGAGCTGCCTTTACTACAAATTTAATCAAACTACTCATGAGTGGACCATAATTTATCTCTATATCAAATTTTATTCATGTAGACACTGATTCAATTCCCCTCAACTTGATTATGCTATAACCAAGAATAAAATAAGATTTTGGTACATTCTTTAAGGCCTCTTTAGTGTTCAAATAAGTTTGAAATAAGCTTTAATGGCATTTTTTTCTTCAAATTACAAGTCACATGACTTATATTACCTTCTAGTTTGTCTATTAACACCTTAGCATACCCTAGTTCCATAAGATCTCTTTGAACTAACTTAACACTTATGTGGCTCCACCATCGCATTCTAGTCATTAATCCTTAGAATTTGAACATTTATTATATTAGGACATGTGTCATTTATTTATTGGTCCTAATCCCTTTGAATAGTCCACCTTGGCTTACATCAATAGATATATGTTCATGGATCGATGTAGACCATTGATATTTAATTGAAAGACCAAGTGCTATTGGCTGCTAGCTATCTTTGGCCCTAAGGTTATGTCACTTGTCATCCCCATGGGTTTTTTACACACTACAATGTTAGCTCTACTAGGCCAATGCATTATAGCCATGTGGTGGTCTTGGATTTACTTAGAGGTTCATTGAATAGTCCACCATCATCATGCACTATTAATCTCATCTGCATGGATCAACATGGGCCATCGATTTATATCTATCTTATGTTGACATTTATGCAACTATCAAAATTTAGACCCTAGTATTTTTATCATGGCTGAATTTTAACATCCATGAAGCCATAAAATGACGTCGTTGTGACTATAAATGACATCCATGTGACCATTAAAATTTATACCATAATTGAGCTTAATTTTTACGATTACACAAACATCATTAATGGTCATGTGATTGTCATTGATATGCACATGATAGTCAAAATTTAAGCCCTAATATGTTTTAAACTAAGCTTAATTTTTATGCTTGCATGACCATCTTCATCTGTTTGTTTATGTGTGATGTGCAAAATGGCCTAATCTAGCTAGACTTGTGCTATGAACTTTGCTTGATCCTTAAAAACTTTGATGATTTTTTGATGCTTACACCAACTTTTCCATGACCTCAACCTACTCAAACCACATAAAAACTACTAGGATCCTTCTTCCTTTGACTAAATGTCAAATGGTGGGTATATAACAATGGCTTCAATCAAAATCTCTAAGTACAAATCCTCTGAGCAAACTATCTAGAGAACAAATATTTAATAAACAAAAATCTTGAATACAAGAAGCCCAAATGAAAAGCTTAAATCACATAACTTTTGAAATCTTCATCTTGAGAATCTTTGGGAAAAATGTTCAAAAGCTTGAATTGTAGATTATTTAGACAAAACATCTGAATACCTTGACTTTAAATTTTTTAGGAAAAATGTTTGAACACTTGAACTAGAAATCCTCAAACAAAATTTCTGAATGCCTAAGCTTTGAAATGCTTCAGATAAAATGTTTGAAATCTTGAGATGCATAAATTTTTGAAGACTTAGTCTTGAAAATTTGTAGAAACAATGTCTGAAGACTTAGTATAAAACTTGACTTGAAAAAACCATGAAAAATTTGAAATTGTGACCCTTTTGCAACTTGCTTTTTTCTCCATAAACTCTTGTGGACCTTTTCAACACAACTATAAAATGTATTAGTGCACAACTTGCATTTAAATTTGAGAATTCTACCACTTCAAAGCCTTTTAGATAATGGAAAACATTATAACTCAACATCATGTGATTTCTCCAGCTTGATTTTAATTATAGACCCTACAATCTTATTAAAATATGAGAACATCAAGCATTTACTTAAATGAGGATTATATAGGGTTTCGAGAAGGCAAAGGATAGATTTATTAACTCACTTGAAGACTTTGCAAATAAGAGGCAATAGTGAGATTTTCATGCCTTGTTATTTCTAAAATGGGTGAAAAATACTTAGTGTAATTTTGGGCACTAACACTTGGTTCCAAGTTGTACACCTCATACACTTGATCTTACACACTTGAATTAAAATGGCAAACAAAGATGAAAAATATACTAGTATGTCATTATTTGAAGGTAAGGGTTTAGCATCTAGAATGGTATACATACGTAAAATGACTGAGAGGCACTTATAAAGGATATGGTCATCTCCCTACTACTTTTAGATCTACCTAAACTAAGGTGAGAGGACTTATGGGGTAAATTGGTCAAATGGAGGGATTCTGCAATTCAATCTCCATGGAGATTATTAACATAAAGAAGGCACAGATATGACTACGAAATAACCAAACTCATACACTCCACCCAGGAAGGGTTGTCACACATAATCGACAAATGCACTATGTCATATATAAGCTAGTGAAGACAGATTTTAAAGTGATTACAACCTTCACTCTAAATAATTTTGAACAACAAAGGGGCTAAATAAAAGACTGCAATGCTAGGATTTAAAGCAGAAAATGCATACACATGTTAAGTATGTAATATCTTATGCATATGCTATAAAATAATACTTAAGGTATGCAAAGGGTGTATTACTTATAGGGTAGAATAGGGTAGGATAGTTTGATAATGATAAAAGGGGTGGTGTGATGGTGGTTTTCAAACAACATGGTTTCTTTCAACATTTATGACATTATTCTTACCAAAGATGTAGGGAAAACTCAAAATACAAGATAAAGCAAATGTCAAATGACCCCTAAAATATTAGAACATACAATGAAACTAATCTTTCAAAACACTTTTCCCTGTCAACTCTATAAACCTAGGGTGCCCTAACAAGTTATTCAATAATATATCCCAAAATAATGTAGAATGGGTTTATAATCTAGATATATGCTCAGAATGATAACCATTAATGAACACAAGACCAAATATCAAATCAACATAACTTACAAAACATATTGCTACACTTCATCAATAGGAAATACCATAGAACAAAAAACATTTTCATTATCTTGAAAATAAACCTTACATACGTCAATATTTCAAAATGTTGCCACGGGGACAAGCATGGTGGATTTACTCCATGTTGGACATGGGAGACATATATAGATGCTATCAGAGCTTACAAATGGATGTACAGATGGAACCACCTTAACAAGAGAGTAAAAATACACATAACATTGATCCCTAAAATTTGAAGAGCCTATACATAGAAATAAAATAAAGACCCAAAAACACAACCCTCTGAAATAGAAGATAAGCCTTCTATTTATACATTTTCAATCCTTTTTTAATTTTGGAATTATGGGTTAGAATTTGTAAAAGTGCAACATAAACCCTTAAGTCTGCCAAGATGCTCTTAGCTAGAATATGCCCTTTTATTACACCTGAGATCCTCATCTATTTACAAGAAAATAATCATTACTTTAACTACCTTTACAAAGAATGATGAAGATATTCAACAAACTCTTTGATCTTTTGACTATAAATTTTTTCATATGAGTTGGAAAGATAATATTCATTTTAGGAGCCAAACAAACATTGTCCTCACGTGTAATTATCTAGAGAAGCTCCTAACCACTTGCCTACATAGTTGGAACCTCCTTGATAGCTACCATCCCTTTTATACACGCCATTGAAATATTCTAGTTGTAATATAGATAGAAAATGATCCATAGTCATTATCTAAAAAATATGATTTGTAATAGACCACATATCTCCCTTTGGTATTTAATTCCTTGTTTCTCCAATCTTAACATGTGTCACTTTCAAGACCTACATTTGCTATAAATTTTACCAAACTACTCATGAGTGGACCATAATTCAAATCTGGATTGAATTTTATTTATACAGACACTAATTCAATTCTCCTCAACTTGATTATGCTAAAAAAAGGAATGAATTAGGATTTTTTTATATTCTTTAGTGTCTCTTTGGTGGTCAAATAGGTTCACAAGAAGATTTAATGGCATTTCTATTCTTGAAATTACAAGTCCCATGACTTATATTGCCTTCTGGTTTGTCCATTAACACCTTTGCATTCCTTGGGTCTATAAGATCTCTTTGAATTGACATGACACTTATGTGATTCCACCATGGAATTATGCTCATTAATCCTTGAAATTTAACTATTTTTCATATTAGGACACATGTGATTTCATTATTGGTCCTGAGACATTTTAATTTTCCATCTCAGATCATACCATTAGATCTATGTGTATGGATTGATGCTAAACATTAATCTTGATTTCAAAGACCAAGTACTATTGCTTGATAGATATCTTTGGCCCTAAGGTCATGCCACTTGGTAGTCCTATGGGATTTATGCACCCTATAATGTCAAATCTGCTAGGATAACACATTCTCACCATGTGGTGGTCTTGGATTTGTTTGGAGCTTCATTGAATAGTCCACCATCATCACACGCCATCGATCTCATCTACATATATTGATGTGGGTCATCGATCTATATCTAGTTTATGTTGACATCTACATGGCTATCAAAATATAAACCCTAGTGTTTTGATCATGGCTTAATTTTGACATCCATCTGGTCATCAAATGACATCTACGTGATTGTCAAAATTTTATCCTTAATGTTTTATTACTTGATCTTAATTTTAATGATCATGCAGATGTCATTAAGAATCATGTAACCATCAATGACGTGTATGTGATTGTTAAAATTTAAGTCCTAATGGTTTTTTACCTGATCTAAATTTTGATGATTGCATGATTTTCTTCATTTATTATTTATACATGATGTGTAAAAAAACTTGGTGTAATGAGACTTGTGCTATGAAGTTTGATCTATCCTTGAAAACTTTGATGATTTTCTAAAGCTTGTACCAAATTGTCCATCACCTCAAACTACGTAGGCCACATGAAACCTACTAGAATCCTTATTTCCTTTGACTGCATATCCAATAGTGGGTAGAGGATAATGTCTTGAACTCAAAGATTCAAGTACAATGCTCCAAAAAAATCATCTACAATAGAAATCCTAAACAAAAAAAGGCTTGAATATAAGAAGCACAAATAAAAAGCTAGAATTACACAATTTTTTAAAGTTTGATCTTTAAACTCTTTCAACAAAATGTCCAAATGCTTGAACTACAATTTATTCGAACAAAATGTCTGAATACCTTGACTTTAAATCTTATAGGCAAAATATCCAAACACTTGGACTTGAAATCCCTCAGACAAAATGTCTAATGTCCTGAGCTTGGAAATGCTTTAGATAAAATGTCTGAAAGCTTAAGATGCAAAAAAAGTCCAAAGACTTAGTATTGAAAACTTATAGACAAAAATTCTAAAGACTTAGTCTAAAAAAAAACTTGAAAAAAAGCTTAAACCATTTTAACTTGTGACCATTTTACAAACTGTTGTATTTTTCATATACTCCTATGGACCTTTTCAACCTAGCCGCAAACTATATTAATGCAAAGATTACATTCAATGTTGAGAATTTTTCCACTTCAAATCCGTTTATAAGATGGAAAACATTATAAATTAGCATCATGTGATCTCTCCAGTTTCATTTTAATCATAAAAACTAAAATCTTATTAAAATATGAAAATGTCAAGCATTTGTTGGAATTGGGATTATACGGGGTTTTCTCAAGGCAAAGTCTATATTTTTTAACTCAGGTGAACACTTTAAATAGGTGGAAATAGTGGGATATTCATGTGTTTCTATTTTCTAAAAGGGAAAAAATTACTCTATGTAATTTTAGGCACTAACACTGGCTCTTACTCGGGGATGTACACCCTCTGTAGATATGTAAAGAACCCCAAAATGCAAGACTAGGTGACAATCCAATGGGCCACAAATTCATCACTTAGTAAGATATCAAGAAAAACTCATTTAGGCTAAACAAAATAATGGAAGACTAGAAAAAATAGATCAGTAGGATCTAAGAAAGAACACAAAAGGAACTATACAAATAAGGACCGAAGTAGGGGAAATAAAGCAATAGAACAACAAAGCAAAAAAGCTATAAAGTATGTACATAGTTACGAGCTCAATTGAGGAAATGTTTCAAATGTTTCCCATTAATTTGCAGCTTCATAATTTTATCATCCCTTAATATCTTTGAGCTTTTCCAGCAACTTAGTAGACAAGATGAAGTAAAACAATCTATGCACATGCCTGAAGGTCCTACTGATAATCTATAATAAGATGACACATTGAATCAAATCCTCTTTACATGGTCTTAAATCTATAAAAAACCATGCCAAAATATTTTAGTAATCCTTTAGTAATTGTAAATGAACTTATTTCTCAACTACAATCAGGGATGTATCAAGGAAGAGTGCACCAAGTTTAGCAATGCCATTCATGTACTCAAAGTACTACTTGAAGGAAAACTTAAAAATTCATCTTTAGGGGCATAAAAGATAACCCCATATTCACTGAATGATATTCTTTGAATAGTACCTTTATTGCCAAACCCACCCTCAAGAATAACTATTTTCTTAACAACATTCAAATTCCCAATGAAGTTACCCAATTCCACATTCATGTGTTGTAATTCAGTTATAACACTCTTTGGATCTT
This sequence comes from Torreya grandis, assembly GCA_037957365.1. Taxonomy (NCBI): domain Eukaryota; kingdom Viridiplantae; phylum Streptophyta; class Pinopsida; order Cupressales; family Taxaceae; genus Torreya; species Torreya grandis. The sequence continues at coordinate 871,259 of JARHVA010003148.1, read as the reverse complement.
TACTTGCATCATGATTGGGTAACTCATATGCTTTTGTCATACTATCATCACAGGCTAGTTCACACATCAAGATCTTCTTGACCACTCTCCAAAATTGATTGACAATATTTTCATTTATGATTTTCATGAAGGCAAAATACTTACATGTGGAGTATTGATAATTTAATATCATAATCTCAACATCTTCAGATTTAGATTTAGGATCATCTGCATCTTCATCACTAGGTTCAGCTATATCACATGGAGGATGTGAAAGGAAGTACTTGTCATACCAATCAATTTCAAAATAATATATCACAACATTTACCATGGTGTGTAATAGATCATGCACTTCTTTTAAAACCCCTCTATTCTGATTTCTATCATCATGTGTAGCCTTTTTTGGTGCTTGATTCAAATTTCAAGATCTTTCTTAACTTGTAGACCTGTGAGGTATCCCCTTCTCATCCCTAGCTAGCTTGTAGGACATCTCTTTAATGGTAGAGGCCAAAGTCTTAACAATATCTTCAAGTTTGGTTATCTTGTATTATGTCTTTTCTGGATCAACCAACTTTGGATCATCCTACTTGTTCAAGGTCTTATCTACAACTTTTATGTTTCTTTCACTTTGGATGGCCATATTGAAAACAAACCATAGGTTTGTGGGAACCTTATCCCTCAAGTGGTAAGCAACCTTCTTATAAAAGGCATCATAATAATTTATCAAGCATATTATCTCACTAGGCTTGATGTTCTTACGCAGCCACATCATAGCTTTGTTTAACCTTGTATTGAAGTCTTACACACACTCATTAGGATTCCTTTTGATGTTTTCAAACCCAGACAAAAGAATCCTCAGATCAAGCATATGACCATATTAAGTTCTAAAAACATTCTTCATCTCTTCCCATGAATCAATGCATCCATGGGGAAGGTAATTGAACCATTCATGAGTGTATTCCTCCATCATGTGCATATACAACTTAATGCACACATCTTCATTCTATACTTCCTAATCTTCAATGACATTATGAAAAACCCTCAAATGTTGATCACCACTCACTACATTGTTCCCTTGGAATATTGGAAGGAATTTCCTTACTTCATTTGGTACTTCAATATGATAACCTTCCATGTTATCAAAATTTATAGTCCTGAATCTAGGAATATGGAATGTAGGATGATCATTCTCATCTTGATCCATATACCTCATGATTGGTTCAATAGGAGGTTCAATAACAAATGAAAAATGGATATGAGGGGGTGAATAAGGTAGACTTGGTGGATCAAACTTGGGAGGGGATTTAGTTGGTTGAGAAGAAGATGGAGGGGATATATGATTTTGAATCACTAGAAGAGCTATGATTATAAGAATTATGATAATATTTATCAATAAAAATTTCAACAAATCGAGGCTCAATATTACCATAATTTTGACATTCCATATAATCTCTAGCAATTGCACTTAGTTCTCTAATAGGTATCCAAACATGTCTCCATCTTCTTTGATGAACACTTAGGGGTAAAATAATTTTCTTAAATGAGTCACATTTTAAGGATGACCTCAATCCATTCAGCTTTGAAATAAAAATAACTCTCAAAGCTAAAAGTATTGGAAGTGAGCACTGATATGTCTTTAAAACTAGATGAGTTTTTAGAGTCACCAATAGAAGCAAAATTCTAGAATATCACCATTTAAAATTATTTAGTGATACATAATGAAACCATATTTTATGAAATTAGTAATTATGTATAAAAGAAAAGACAATGAAAATTTCAAACTCATGTTCAAATAGTGAAAACCAGCTCAAAACATGACAAAGTTTTAGCTATGTGCAACAACTTTAGCAGATGTCAAATTACCATATCTCAAAAGTCCCTAGCACATCCTTAGTGGAGTGATGTATCAGTGATAGCCAAGATATTCAAATTAATGTAGTAACAACAAAGAACTTCACAACATGAAATATTTACAACTTTTTACATGTTTCCCTAGCAACGGTGCCAAAAGAGTGTTGGTTCCTAGTTTTACACCTCATAAACTCGACCTTGCACACTTGAGAGAAAATGGCAAGCAATGATGAGAAACTTGCTAATATGTCATTATATCTGAAGAAAGGTTTGGAATCAAGGTTATACCGAATACAAAAAATGACTAAGAGGCACCTACAAAGGGTATGATCAGTTGCCTACTACTTTTGGCTGTACTTGAACCAAGGTGAGAGGACCTATGGGATAGCTTTTTCACATGGAGAGATTTAACAATTCAACGTCCATGGGAATTTTTACCACAATAAGGCACATATATGTCAAGGGCACAACCAGACTCATTCACTCCACCTATAAAGGATTATCACATGGAATAAACAAGTGCACTATGTGTTATATAATCTATACTAAAGACAGATTTGGAAGTGATTTCAATATTCATTCTAAAGAATTTTCAACAACAAAGTGGTTGAATTGAAGACTACAATTGTAGGATTTACTCACAAAATATAGACACATATTAAGTATGAAATATTTAATGCATCTTCTAGCAAATAACACTTAAGATATGCAAACAGTGTATTATTTTCAGGGTAGGATAATGTAGGATGAGTTAGATGATTATATATAAGGGGAGGGTAGTGTGCTAGTGGCTTTCAATCAGCAGAGATTCTCTCAACATTCATGACATCACTTACTGCTAAGATGTAGAAAACTTAAATGGAAGCTAATGGAACTACTAAGGGTGATTTGCACTTATTAGTGCCAATGAAATGCAAATACAGAAACGATCCTTGATATCCAAGAACATACACTAAAACTAGAATCACACATTCTTTTCCTGTCAAATCCATAAACCTAAGGTTCCCTAACAAGTTATTCAACAACATATTTTGAAATAATGTAGAAGGGGTTTATAATCTAAATCTATGCTCAAAATTTCAATCGATAATGAGCATAAACCCAAATGTCAAATCAATAAAATTTACAAAACATATTACTTCACTTCATCAATAGAAATTAGCAGAAAACCACATGAATTTTAATTAACTTTGTAAGAAAATATTACACATATTAGTGTTTCAAACTGTTGTGATGGGGAAAAGCATGGTGGATTTGCTCCATGTTGGATAGGAGAGACATATAAACATACTCTTAGAGCTTGTTAATGGTCAACCAAATATAACCACCTTATCAAGAGAGGCAAATTACATAAAGTAGTGATCCCAAAATTTATAGAGCCTATACCTAGAAAGAAAATAAAGACTCAAAAACACAACCCACTTGAGTAGAAGACAAGCCTTCTATTTATACATTTTCAATCCATTTTCAATTCTTAGACTATGGGTTGTAATTTACCAAAGTGTAACATAAAATTTCAAGTCTACCAAGATGCTCCCAATAGAATATGCCCTTTTGTCACACTTGAGATCCTCATCTATTTGCAAGAAATGAATCATTGCTCTAATTGGATCTATAAATAATGATGAAGGTATGCAAAAAACTCTTTGATCTTTTGACTAGAAATGTTTTCATACAAGTTGGAAATGGAATATTAATTTGAGGAGCCAAAAAGACTATGTCCTCATCTACAAGTATTTGGAGAAGCTCTTAACCACTTTCCAACATAGGTGGAACCTCCTAGACAATTGCCATTACTTTTATGCACACGATGGAATAACCTACTCTTGCAATGATGGCATTGGAATGTTCCAACTATGATATAGATAGAAAATGATTCATGGTCATTATCTAAAAAATATGACTTAGAATGACCCATAGATATTCCTCTATGATTTGAGTCCCTATTGGCTCCAATCTGGACACGTGTCACTTTCTTAAGCTACCTTTACTGTAAATTTCATCAAACTACTCACGAGTGGACCATAATTTAGGTATGGATCAAATTTTCTTTATGCAGACACTGATTCAATTCTCTTCAACTTGATAATGATATAAAGAGGAATGAATTAGGATTTATGTATATTCTTTAGGGCCTCTTTGGCATTCAAACAGGTTTACAAGAAGCTTTAATGGTGTTTTTATGCTTCAAATTACAACTCTCATCACTTATGTTACCTTCTAGTTTTTATATTAACACCTTTGCATTCCTTGGGTCCACAAGATCTCTTCAAAATAACTTGGTACTTATGTGGCTCCACCATGGTGTTCTACTCATTAATCCTTGAAATTTAACCATTTATCATATTAGGACATGTGTCATTCCTTATTGGTCATGAGCCCTTTTAACAGTCCATCTCAGCTTGCACCATTAAATTTATGTACATGGATCAACGTGGACCATCAATCTTGATCAGAAAGACTAAGAGTTTTTGGCTACTACCTATCTTTATCCCTAAGGTCATGCCACTTGGTAGCCCCATGGGCTTTCTACACCCTACAATGTCATCTATGCTAGGCTAATACATTCTCACCAAGGGGTGTTATTGGATTAGCTTGAAGCTTGGTTGAGTAGTCCACCATCATCTACACAGATCAACATGGGCCATTGATCTACATCTAGCTTATGTTGAAATCCACATGACTCTTAAAATTTAGTCCCCAGTGTTTTTGCCATGGCTTAATTTTAACATCCATGGAGTTGTCAAATGATATCCATGTGACCATCAATGATGTCCACATGACTATCAAAATTTTAGCCCCAATGGTTTCTTACCTAATATTAATCTTGACGATCGTGTAGAAGTCATTGATGATCACCTGACCATCAATGATGTCCATGTGACCATCAAAATTTAATCCCTAATGGTTTTTTACCTGAGCTTAATTTTAATGCTTACAAAACCATCTTCATCCATTTATTTATTCATGACATGCAAAACAACCTGGTCTAACTAGAGTTGTGCTATGAACTTTGCTCGATCCTTGAAAACTTTGATGATTTTTTAAACTTGTACCAATTTGTCAGTGACCTCAAACTACTTAAACTGCATGAAACCTATGAGGATCCTTATCTCTTTTGACTACATGTTTAATGGTAGGTAGTGGACAATGGCTTTAACTAAAAGCTTTGAGTACAAATGCTGTAAATAAATTATCTACAACAAAAATTCTAGACAACAAAAATCCCAAATTACGTAATTTTTGAAATCTTGATCTTTAAATTCTTTAGACAAAATGTTTGAAAACTTCAATTGTTGATTCTTCAAACAAAATGTCTAAATACCTTGAATTTAAATCTTTTAGGGAAAATTTTCAAACATTTGAACATAAAATCCCTTAGACAAAATATCCAAAAGCCTAAGCTTTGAAATGCTTCAAACAAAATGTCTAAAAGACTAGGTTGCAAAAAAAATTTAAATACTTAGTCTTGAAAACTCATGGATAATATGTTTTAAGACTTAGTCTAAATCTTGACTTACAAAAAGATCAAAAAATTTGAACTTGTGACTCTTTCGTAACTTATTATTTTTGTCATATACTCTTGTGGGCATTTTCAACCCAGCTACAAAATGTACTAATGCAAATCTTGCATTCAACCTTGTGAATTCTGCCACTTCAAAGCCATTTAAAAGATGGAAAACATTATAACTCAACATCATGTGATCTCTCCAACTTGATTTTAATCACAAACCCTACAATATTATTGAATTATGAGAATGTCAAGCATTTGTTGGAACTAGGATAATACAATATTTTCACAAGGAAAAGATATTTTTAACTTAGGTGAACACTTTATAAATAGGAGGCAACAGTGGGATATTCATGCATTTCTATTTCAGAAAAAGGCACAAATTACTCAATATAATTTTGGGCGCTAATAGTGTTAATCATGCATTATTCTATTATATAATTATATCCATCATGTGTCATGTGTAGTACTATGCTTTCTTGGTGCCTAGGTTTTCATAATATCTGACATGCATATTTGGGAGCATGATACTTATTTTTGATATTGTTTCTATATCTATCCTTTCTTTTGGAATATTATATCATATTTAAGACATTTTATTTACTCCCATATTATTTTTATTGAATATAAATTTTATCATTTTACATTGTGCTTTATATTGTACTATATTTACAATGCTATATTCACACTTGTACATCTACTCAATAACTATTTATTGGAATAAACTATATTCAAATATAAGTGTAATATTTTTTTTATTTTTATTTTACAATTATAATACATTATTTTCCTAGCATATGGAAAATTAGAGATTACAATTTGAAATGAGTGACTATAAGAAACAATCTTTATCCATCACCATAAAAAGTGGTCATATATATTTAAACATTATTTAAACTTTTCAACTTGGATCTAATTTGAATGAACTTGAAAATAATTATATACCTATTTAATAGAAACGTGGATTAGGTGACATCTATAGAAGTGTTAACTATCTTTCAACACATACTAAAAGTCTAATTAAGAAAACATATTTGTTGTGTCTTTTTATAGAAAATAATAATCAATTGTATTAATTTTTATTATCTCTTTTTAATGTAATATACTAAATTATTTGAAATTTTTAATGTTAAAAAAATTTCAATTACTAAGAAATCAAATATCTATCATGAACATTGAATAATTATAACATTTGGAAATTGTTTTAGGTGAAAAAAATTTTCTGTGTGAATGGAGGCTTAGCTAGAGTGTTCATTGAAAAAATATTATCCTTTAGATAGGTAAGTGATGTTTTTTGTTTAAGTTTTTTTAAATTTATAATTTAATACGAACATGCTTTCTCTCACATTTTTATGTTAACATTAAAATAGGTACATTATGTAGAAAATCAAATTATTGTAAAACCTTTAATCCTAATATCTTTTTCCAAATTTATCATATTTATTACAATTATATATAATGACTTGTTTCTTGCTTCATCTATGTCTCAATAAAATTCTTATTTATCTCTTGACCCTGAAAGTCATATTCAAATATTTATCTTAAAAAAAAAAAAAATTTGAAAAATGTATTACCTATTATTATCAAATTCTACTAAAACAAAGATATTATCTAATCTTTAAATTAGAACCATGCACTACATGATTCCATATGGGTTAGATATGTATCCAACACATGGATTTATATTTTATCTTTTTCATCCCACATATTTATTATCTTGGGTTGAGTACTTTTAATGTATCTATGTAGTTTTTACAATATGCTAATGCACATAACTTATCTAATATCAACATTGGTATACTAGACCAGGAAAATCTATTTGAAATAAATTATAACATAATAAAGATTTGAAATAAATTATAACATATATAAGACATATCAAGTGAAAATATCAAAGATCAGACATAAATCCAAGTATCAAATATATTTTTTTCTATTTCAACTTAAGTTTTATCAAGTCGCATCTTACATTATTGGAACATGATTATTATTATAGTTTTTCATCTTCCACTTTATGCTAAAGGATATAATTATATTTCATATTGTCACATTTATCCCATATAAATAATTTTAAACCATTATTTTACTCTTTTACCTACGCACACTAAATAATATATATGGAATTCTAATTTTGAGTGTGTTATACGTAGTTTACAATGTTACTTTATGGATTACTTGAATTCACCTTTTATATCTAGAATCAAAGAGAAAGAACATTAATTATACATATTATGCTTAAAAGAATTAGTGAAATAAAGGTATAAGAAAGTAAGACAAGACACGATATAATAGTGACATAAAAACTAATTTTCAAAACCATGTGAAGGATAGAATCGATGACACAAAGACAAAATTGACAAGCATAATTATAACTAACATGAGTCTACTTAGGATAAACTCACACCATGTGAGTGTCTATCAATAAACTGTTTTTAAAATTCAATTTTTAGGAGCAAAATCAAGTCATTTGCAATAATCATTTTACAATTTACAATTTAAAATATATAAAAATAATAATAAAATATGATCATTACTTAACCTCTTGTGATTACATAGCATAACCTAAATTCATTTGTTATATTTGTCATGTGTAATTTAACCCAGCTCGTTAGATGGATTTTTTTTTTTTTTTTCACGGATGTATTTTTAGTCTATTTAATTTCAACTTATTATCACTATATTGTGAATAACTATATTTAAGGTAAACGCATTTAATTAGAATTAACAATTTAGTGCATGTGATTTTTTTAATAGTTTTTAAGGCTACAATAAAGAATATAAATGATTTAGTGCCTTATTGGTCTTACATACTTGATTTCATAATTTTGATTTCAAATTTAGTGAAAATTATAATTTTTAATAATTAATAAAGTAAAGAATATTATTATTTCATGAAAGGTAATATTTTATTAATTTTTTTAGAAAACTAATGTTGTGTGTTTTTTCTTGTGGATAAGATTATTATGTGTTTTTTAATTATATTTAATTTTTTTTTTTTTAATTTCTAATTATTTTGGATGAATGGATATATTATGAAATTTAAAAAATGTAAGACATTAGTTGTAGCTACATTTAAATTAGTACTTTTTTTTTTGATAATATTCTTCAAGTTTTACATTATATTTCATTATGATGGATTATTCTTATTCTTATTAAAATATAGTTTATTAAGATTAATATGACTTTTGAAAATTCTTTGGATAAATAAATTCAATCGCTTTCTTACCTTACACGTCCTTCCTTTCTAATTCTTTAATAAATGGATTAAAAAATTTAGTTATATCAAATTAATTTATTTGAAAGTTATTAAATTATATTTTTTTCAACTATTAACTGCTTTTTTAATATATAAATTTTACTATAAATTGTTCATATTAAATAAAAATAGATCTAAATAATTATTGTGAGATTATTCAAAATATTACAATTAATAATCTCATAAAAAGTATTAAGCTACATGATCACTAATTTGTTCTAAATAAAAATACTTTTTTAAGAGTAAAATTAAAGTCATTCCTTTGGACTTTAAAATTAGTAAAACTAAAACGAGAAGTTATGGATGCCAAATACAATTTTTTTATCTCGAGAATAACATCAATAGAAGTTGGTGGTAGGCGGGGGCATAACTATTTAACATTGTCGTGACAATATGGATTCACATACCTGACTCGTCTTGTTTAGATATGGTTAGCCACTAAAATAACATAAAAAATTGGATCTGATAATGGGAAAGATAAATCCTTTTGGAACAATAGTGTTGCAATTTCCAATAGTATTATCCAAACCCTAGTACTTCGATTACATCCCCATATTTCTCTAATTAACATGGCCCAAATGAAATATTCATGAATGTTATGAGTCCCGAAGGGGGACTATTGTCTTCATTTAGTCTTAACCTTTTATTATTTCCTGTGGCGTTGGTCAATCGCAATGCATCATTTTCTCTAATTGAAAATATGCAAGGTTTTGCAAAAATGAAGTACATGTCTTTTAACCTTCTCAATATAATAATATATTTTATTAGATGTTGATTCGTTAAGCAAATTTCTTCTTATTTCCAACTTCAGGCAGATCGAGACAGTGTGTGGTTTTAGACATTATCATTGATTAAATCGAGGTAGTGGGTGGTGCCAGTTTCATAGGAAGTAATTGCGAAAACTAACAGTTGGAGAGGTTTCACAGGTAGTAATTGTTACGGCTGACAGTTGCAAAGGAAATTTTCCACGGCCGTGCCTACGGACAACTAGTGGACGGGGGTTTCGTTTCCCTCTCCTATTTAGAGCAACTTGTTAACGTAAAGCTCTTAACACGTGGATTCTCCACCGCATTTTCAGACAAGGCCGTAATAGATCTCAGGATTCACCTGGAAAGGCTACACTAAGTCAAGTTATCCTTCCGCAAAAAAAACAGCATTCACGTCGTAGATGGGGAAGAGAAGCCGCTCCAAAAGTTTAATTTTTCCGTGCATTGCATGGGAAAGTAGGGTTCAACAATTATATGCTCAAAAGACTATTTCCAGGTATAAAATCGGGGAGATTTTTATTAAATAAAAATAAACTGTTATAATTTGAAGATCTTTAAACAATATAGTTATGTTGTGCAGGTGCTGGGTGTGGATATCGAAGCATCTATTTAGAATGTTAAGAGAGCCTACCATCAATGTCTGTTTAAGAACGACTTTCAAGTCGGGAATTCGGCCACCTCTTAGAAAGCAAGGAAATCGGCAAGCGACCTTCAGATTGTTCATATACAGAGGTTAGAAATAAAAATACAAATCTCAGCAAAATATATAAATTATTATACAAAAAAATAGTAAAAGCAAAAAAATCTTGGATTACACCTGGATACAAATGCTTTGCTATTGACCACCAACTTAAATTTGGAGATACTTGTTTAGCTGAGTTGAAATACATAGTAAAATCATCTAATCACAATGAAAATAATTCAATCTTATTTTAAAAGTTGTAAACCTATTTTCTGTAAATTGTTCTAGAGCATGGCGGATGTATAATGGGAAAACCTATCCACAATACTAAACAGACAAGTGCGCAGATCGTCAAGACCCTACGAAAGGCAAATGGTAGTTTTAAATATTAATCTTGGTTTTTCTTGTGGGCAGGTAGATTAAAAAAACATGTTATACAAAAGAAGCTACAATTAAGAGCCTCTTTTTGTATTTCCTACAAATCTACAAGTCCCTGTGTAATTTGCCACTGAAGGAGGGCCATTTGGTTCGTACCACATAGAAAAAGAACACAGATAATATCAATGGTTCTGCACTCTTGGCTTTAGCAATCTGGCACCTATATTCTGTTTTTTCTTTTTTCCTGATTTCTTCCCATTATAGCATGGAGGTAGAGGAGATTTAAATCCTTTAGCCATGTCACCTCCACACCTAAATTTATCCCAAGTTTTTAATCATGTGAAACTGTGTGTATATGTCAAGTGGTTATGAACAAGCTTTTTACCTCGGATAAAGTTATTTGTTGTTACAAACTACTAAATTATTGTTGATTTGGAAAAGTGATGCAAATATATTGTTAATTACTTTTTATTTGCAGTTCTGCAAGATCATCACATTTGGGTTAGCCTATAGGAAGAACAGAAATGATGAACTATAGAATTCCCATTGTTAAGAGAAGCTAGATACTAAATTTTCAGGTATTTTTTTGCTTCTTTAACATTCCGCTTCATTGCTTGATTCCATTCTAGGTGAAATGCTAATGATGTCGTTAGTAGTATAATGCTCTTTCTTGTACCACTTTATAAGCATATTTATGATATAGAATACTAGGAAAAGTTCACCCTGGAACGAAAGGCCATTATTACTTGGAAGGTTTAATTTATTAAGATTACATATTTGAAATAAGTCTAGGTAACTATCAGTACATTTGCCATATCTTTGTAATTGTTAATATAAATTATAAAAAAAAATTAGTGCTTGACATGAGTTGGCTTTTAATAGGCTATTCATAATTGGATATATAGCTTCACATTAGGCCTCCAAGAAAGCTGAAATATTTGTATGAAAGAATTCTACAGAGATGATATGCTCTATGTGGGCCAATTTTTTATCAAATAAAATGGTGCATCTTATTATCATATCATTTTCTTGGTTATCTTTTCTAATTTGGATATTCTATCTTAATTGCCCTTGTATTTTTTCTTAGATTTATGTTTCATTTCAATTTATCTACATTTTTTTCGTTGTTGTAAAAAGTCTATTGTCTTGCACTTTCTCAGAAGTCAAAATGTTGAAAGAAATAATTTGATATTTATGAGACCTTGAATTTTTGATATTTATGAAAGAAATAATTGCAGAATCTTTTATAATTTGATTTACACATCCAACCTAGACAATCTATTCATTTTTTAAGAAGCATCCTATTAAATATTTATAGTTATTTTGTATTTTGTATTTGTTTTAGATAGGTTCCATCAAGAAGCAACTCGATTTCTTTGTGGGGAGGTTCATAGGTTACGTTTGGATGGAAATTCAGTGCATAAGTTGCAAAATTTAATTTTAGTTTGACTTGAACTAGTATAATGAAATGAATACATGAATTTTTGAAACATTTTTTCACCTTGGATTTAGGCATCTTCTATGGAAAATTTGTTTTCAAGAATCTTTCTATAGTTTCCTGAAACATTGACTATAGATCTCAGAAAATCCTCTATTTATTTAATTTGTATTCTCAGAAAGAACTCTCAAATTTAGTACAAAGCTTTTAATATTGATTTTTTATTCCACATGATCAAATATTTTGAACGATGTGTCTACTTATATCTCATTAAAACGTCCAAGTTTTTTATCTATAATTTTTGACTTCTATTGATGTATATCATGCTACTACCACTATTTGTTGAATTAGCCACACTATAGTTTTTTATGGTTTCCCAAAGTGATAACATTGCATGTTCATGGATTGATATTTGAATTTTACATATCTTAAAATGAAAAACATTATGTATTATATATGAATGTGTTTGCTATACGTTTATAAACATATGATGCATGATTATGACTTTAGTATGCTAGATTATATTTTGGGGAGGCTTAGGGATCAAACGATAGACTATGCTTGTTTAGACACTGAATTTTGACCTTGAAAAATCTAAGTTTAATGAATCAATAACATGATCAAAACCAATCTTCGCTTCCCGCAGGGACTTGGCACTCTGTGCCCTTGTTAATGACATGCATGATTTTTTTAACAAATTTGAAGAAATATCTTCCATGATATAAATATATTGGATTAAAATTTATCGAAGAGTATCTCCCTCCATTTAAACTAACCTTAAGATTTATAAATTTGGAGGATCAGAATGTTAAATACATCCAGTTAAATTACAATGTGCCATTTATCATTAGTTTATAGACTTAGTAGATAGGTCTTCAAGAGATCTGGATAAGTTTGAAATCACTTTCATAGCATAGTTTCCTCAAACCATTGATCCTAGTGTCTTATACTAGTAGTTTGCAAGTGTTAAAAGAGGGAAATGAGACACATAGGAGTTATATTGGTAGGTTATGTAGAATTTAAAATTATGTTATGACAAATTATTGATCAAAATTATCTTCATTATTATAAATTTTGATGAATTATCTTGATTCCATGACCATTTTTTGTTCACTAGGCAAGCAACATAACTACTGGATAACTAGCATATGCTGATACATATGAAGAACCTATATGAAACTCTACTTAAAACAACATTGCATAAATAATTGTCCATGGGTGAATTAGAATCTCTATTTGTTTAACAAAATATCACTATTGAATAAACTACCATAATGGACTATTCATACCAATCAACAACTTATAAAAATTGATAATCAACTTAATATGTGTATACACATAAATTTGGTACAAGAGCTTTTTATATAGTTTTTTATCCCAAATTTATTATATTATTCATAATTTTTTATATTTTCATGTTTATAGGATTTATTTGGCCTCACATTAATATCCATTTAACCCATAAGACTTACAAACACATCTAACAATTTTCAATATCTATTTGTTATAAATCTTGGACTAAATTTCATATGTTATCATTCTCCTCATTGATATTTGAGTCTCTGTTAATTCATGGTTACACTCATTTCGTATGTGGGTATGCCTTATTTTATTTTGTCAATCCGTTTTTATGTGTTTTTACTGATCATGCACCTTTAACTATACTCCTTGTCATCTCTAAAATTTCCCTACATGCATAAATTTTCATGAAACACTCTCTATATAAAATTAATACTTAACCATTTTATAAGATATCAACTAAGTGAAATTCATATTATCAATTATTAATACTTAAATAAAATAAAAAAACCAAGCTTATTCATTCCTCCCACTTCATGGTCAGCATCATTGAGCCATATCTTACCCACATGTGGTGGAATTGTCTATCTTCATCTCTCATCATTATCTCATATCAAATGAAGGTTTTTGTTTATGTTTAGTTCCATTATAACTTCTATGGAAGAGGATGTTCATAATACTTACTCAATATATTCAATTTACACTCACTAATAACTACATGGAGGTTTGAATCTAACAAGTAGGATGTGTAGTTTGAAAATCCACTTTGGTTATTTTTCAAATCAATAACACTTTATTTTTTAATTTCCAATTTAAATCAAAGAAAAATAATTTTTTTTAATCATATTATTCCTTGTAGATTAGTGAAGTGAGCATATATTAAGATTAAATAATTGGAAGAAAAGAAATGATAAAAAAATGAGAATGAAAACCATACACAAGTTAGACTTGCTAAATGTCAGTCAAGCTTGGAATCATGAGTCCACCCAACGTGAATCTACCCAAGTGAAACATGTGAAAAACATGAATCTATTTAGGAACCCCATATATTAATAGTAACTTGTATATCAATATTAAAACACAAATAATGTGCATATTCATATTTTATATCCATATTTTAAGTATTGTAATGAAATCTGATCGTTTACTTTCATTTATCTTTTTGTTTTGTTCATATAAATAGCCAATTAGATAGATCAAAATTTCATACTTCCATAGCTTAATTGTTCCTTTTAGTGTAAGATTTTATTTTCAAATTATATGGGTTGATCTTACACATGTTAGCTTACTTAGGTGTCATATGTCATAGGGAGTTACACTTGATTGTCATTTTTAGCTAGTTGGTGGGAGTTACATGCCTATTCTAAGATATGTCACCACTATTCTAGGGGTAATTATGTCTCATCTTTCCTATTTTTACTCATTTGGTAAAGGTGAATATATAGAAGTTTTGGATGGTTTTAACTCTTAATTTATCTCTCATAGCTAATTATTCATTCTTTGTTATTGTTTTGTTCGAGATACATTACATTGAAGAATCCATCTTTGATCTTGTCGAGATCAACAATAGTTACATGTATTTATCTTAACCATTTATAATTATTTTACGTATAACATAAATCACAATGAACATATGTGGCGAACCTCGACAATTTATTACATGTAATTAATAGTTTATAATATATTTCACTTTTGAGTTTTTTTTATTTAATTCATTTTTAGAATACAATTCTAAGCATTATTCATAATTCCTAACAATAAGGTTCATATAAATTTGTGTGTTAATTCCTTAGTTTTCATCATGATTTGTATTAGTAAAATTTATGAAAAATTTGTCTTTCTTAGTTATTGTGTTATCATATTTAAAAGATTGTCATTATCCAATCTAATTTTTTTTTAAAATCATGGATTATTGTTAACATAGATATTTACTTAACATTTTAAAATCTTGGATTATTGCTAACGTAGCAATTTACTTAATATTTTATATGTTGATTTGATTATATATCATATAATGGATTGGATTATGTACCTTGATTATAGTTTAATTATATCATTATTATGAGAATGACTATGTTATAATATTATATTTTATTTGATTATTCAATTAAGATCATTGAATATTTATTGAATATATATTATTGATGTATTCCTTTATGACTGTAGGACATACCTTGAGCTAGGCTTGTTTGATGGATTTTGGATGGTAGGGTTGTGTATGTAGTAATTGATAATATTCTTATAAGTATTAAGACAAGATTTTCCAAAATGACCACATAATCTATTTAATGTTGATTTCACTTCATCTGTTATTCTTTAGGTTGATTTATTGATTTATTATGTTTTTATATATTTTGATTCACATTCATGTTTTCTTATTTTATTGATACAATTTTAATAACATATTTATGTCATGATTTGATAAGTTATGATATGGTTTAAATTATTTTTGAGATTGGTTATTCAAGATCATAATATAGGGTCAATATCATTCAAGTATATCCTTTTTTTAGTATCATTTAATGTGGTATATAGTCCTTTTGGAAGCAATTCTATCTTTTATAAGAGATATTTTGTCACCATATTATTTTGGTTTTTTTTTTTCATATATATGTGTGTGTGTGTGTGTGTGTGTGTGTGTGTTATATTTGGTCATCCTATTAAAGGATCTTGGTTTCAATGTTTTGTTGTTGTTGATCTGTGAAGCCATCATGGGTCATTATTAGGTTGTATTGATCATTATGAGTGGCATGGTCCCTTGGTCCTTAGACTATAATAACAAATTTTGGGTACTATTTGGTATGAAATTATCATTCAGATGTTAATCTATTGCATTGGAATTTAGACATCGTAATGCATGGAAATTGTGTTTGGTTGACCTAGGGCTTGGTCTTTTTTTTTATGCAAGTTTTAATTGGTATTTTAGTATTATCTTGGAGAACTAGGAAGAAAACCTAATTACCACCATAAATATTGTGTAATATTTTCAATCATTATTAGTTTTGGAGATTTTATTGTTTTATTGGGGTTGTTAAAGTAGAAGATGATTTTGAAAGGATTATATTTCTGTTGGAGGAAATGGAAGATGTGGGTAAAAATATTATTACAGCCTTCTTTATATTTCACCATGATGTAACCTTTTATGATGAATCTTGATACTTATAAGGTGTATTAATAACTCATTTTTACATAAGATAGGAGACCAATTCTAGATATACATATATGAAAGTGTGCATTGAGAAATTAAGTTACTCTCTATTGTGTAAAATTGAGATAAACAAGATTTGTATCTCTTGAACAAATAAAGTGATGTATTTAGTGTTGTTTATTTGAGTAAAGAGCATGGTGATAAATGTGAATGAGGAATGGATGGCATGTCTTGTTACATTTTGTTTTTTGTGCACCTTTTCTACAATTTTTTTTGTTTCTTGATATTAGGATTTCTTTAGAATGTTGTTTGTACCGTTAAATATTCTATGTTTAATTTTTATTAATTCAAACCTTTTAATGTGATGTAAACATTAAGTGTTCAAAGATAAAATTATGTTGGGCCTGATGTAAAAATGTACATTCTAGTATGAACACTCAGGGTTGTGATTTTAAGTGTTCTATTTATTGGGATTTTGAGTGTGGTTTGGAAACTTAATGTTTTTGACCACTACCTTGTAAACCAGAATCAACTGTCACACTGATGGTTGGGGGTGGCAATGTCAACTAATGGATGGCTAATTGGACTGGTTAAGTGGGATTTAAATCTATTTTCAAGTTAATTACATAAATGAATATGTATTATGATGATTATTGATCTTTCAAAATCAATATTCTGATAAATATTCAAATGTGCTTGAATAATTTATTCCTTCCATAATTCATTTTGTAAATATACCTAAGATGGTTTATACTTTTGCTTTGAAAATCTACATGTATTTAGTTCATTTTGCATATTTATATAATTGCATAGAATTATATAAATCAAACATAATTGATATTTTATGGGTTGTCTCCTAGTTCTTTATTTGGTTGTGAAAGTGATTTAACATTTTAGGTTAATGGAGCGTAAGCCTTGGGTTGTTAAAGGGTCTAAGTAAAGTAAATTATGATATAAATATGAAATAAATAAAACCACTAATTTGTATAAGATTTTACCCAATCTAATATTTCTAAAAACATTAATAAATGATACACGTAAGTACTTTGCTATAAACTGACTAAGATGGATGATCTAGAGGCTAAAAATTGGTAAGCGAAGGGGAATGTTACCATTCCAATTTTATTGGTGACTAAGATAATTGAGACATTATTATATGTAAATAATACTATTGCATATGGAAATTTTACTTTGGGATAATCATGGTTGAAAAAAAAGGAGAAGGTGTTTTATAGGATTCATGTTACTATATCTTTTAATTTTCGTGATGGTTTACTTGCATACAATAAAAATAGAGAAAGAAAAAATAAGGATATAGTTACATCATCTCCAATAAAAATGCAGGTACCAAAATCATTCTCAACATTTAAACATAAAAAATTAAAACAAATAAACAACATGAGATAAAAAAAATAAAGAACATAAACCATTTAAATTTATTGAGAAAAAGATTCATAAACTAGTAAAAAACTATTACAGTGCATTCATTTTCCCAAATGGTTGGTCTCAATAATTTAGTTGACCTTAAAGGATTGGTTTTCATGGTTTCATGGGTCAGTTTCAAACATATAATAAATTCACTTAAATTTCATATCATTACACACATTTAAGTACAAAAATAGCCATAGGTATCTACTCCTCCACCCCTACCACAACCATAATTGGTTGTTATACTTACTAATGACCATTGTGTTGAGTTAACTTTTGCACCTATGTATAATATCTACATACACCCATTTTATATGAGAGTATCTAAATTTATTAAGTTACATGTCTCATAATAATGATCACATCATATAGTAATTTATGACTTAGGAATAAAAAAATGAAATTATCTCTTATACTATGTACTAAGATTAGCATTAAAAATATTTTAGTTTGTTCTATTGTAAATAAAGGAACTGATACCTTATCCTAACATATAGTGAAACCCATAGAGTCATCAGCCTTATAGGGCTACTTATAACATATGGAATCATATGATTGATGATGACATCTACATTATAACACATAATTCATTTTTAGATTATGATACACTTATATCTGTTACTTTTCGCTCATTGAATTTTACTCTTAGAACACATGATATAGGAACTCCACATGACTATCCCTTTTAGGGGATAATTTGATAACACTTTTTAAATTTAAAGTAAAATTAAAAAATTAAAAAAAATAGATAAATTAAAAAATTCCAAAACATTTTAATATATCATTAGATCAAAATCAGAACCTAAGTGGGGCATGATAGTTAGATAGTACTATTTGTAAATTTTATTTAACAAATATTTCATAAATGGAATATTATTTTGTATACAAAGATGCATTTCATGATATACTATAGTGATGCATGACACACAAATCATATATATACACATAGATGCTAGAAAATTATATACCTAATGGCCATGCCAATGTTGGGGGCTACCTTATTTCATATGTAACATTATCATAGGTTATATCTTTATAAGAACATTAACCATTTTTTTATAATAAATTGACTACACATGTGTTTATAGTACTCCTATCTTACACAGTGACACATGAACATGTTAATGTACTATGATGTGACATTGAAATGCATGGATAACATATACTAGTATTCACTTTTCCAATGCTTCATTAATTTTATTACTCTTACATGATATTCTAGGATTTTTTGTCTATTTTGGGTGGTGATTAGACATGTGTGTGTAACATTAACTTTTTATTTATTTGTGACATTTTTGTTATAACATATTTATGTCCCTTCATTGTGGCCATTTGTGTTATGTGTGACATTGTGTGCCTATGAGTGGATTAATCTAGTATTATCTATTGAGATTGTTGTTATTACTAAAATTTCCAAGTTTTTAAATGATGTGATCCATATCACAAACCTACCCCTTCTATATGGTTCCATTATTTCATTCATGTATCTTTTTACTATGTAATCAGGTTCAATTATTACATTGCTAACATTTATTAATCTCCACCTAAGTGATACACATATCTTGACATGAAACTTATATGACATGAATTACATATATTACATAGATGATTTGATGACATTTATTTTTATATGTTGACATATTTTCACATGTTGATGTGATGATATAAGAATGTATATTTGTACTTACATGATATAATTAACTCTTATTTTGATATAAATTACATGGAGTATATTTCCCCTACCTCAAAAGGGGAGCATATTAGTTGGATTATCATAGAGACACAAACCTCAATGAATAGTAAATTCATATTTATGGATGAATTAAAATTTTAGAGATTCCAAATGGTTAAAGTATTAGATTATTCCAGATATGACACATATATTTTACACATTGGTAATTAATATGGGGCATGTGGAATGTATATGCACTAATTTTATAGATACTTTATTTATAAAATACATATTTAGATATACTTGATTTTATATTCCATGTAAGTACACATGGTTTGCAAGAACATAAATTCCATGCTATCACATACATATGAGATGTAGCTCTAAAAATTGGCATATATACACACAATATTATATATCAATTGGTACATATTCATTGAGGCATTATGATTTTTCATTAACATTTACATATTTTACAATGAGAACTATTTTAGTTATTTATTTTCAATCACATTTTAATGACACCATTACGTGAGAAACCTCTAATATTTAAGTCCATATATTGTGGTTGATATATTGTTTTAAGTAATATATCATCACTCACCTTTCGAAGTAAAAAATTAGTCATTGGGAGAAGAAATCATCAAATTTTTATGCCTAACTATATAATAAAATATTAAAATTTGTGAAGTGTCAATATCTAGATCACTAGATGCATTTAAATAGTAAATGAGCTAAATTACATATCTACACTAAGGGGAATAACTACGTGTGGATCGAATTCACACTTTGGACTATTGGATACATAGGATGTTATTAATCATCAATGAGGGGTGATTTGTGTTAGCTCAATGATTTACAATTTTCATGTTCTTATAGGATTCATCCATTCACAAATGGACCTAGGATTATAAGGAGATGGAGATTATTATTTTAAGTTTTGAAAATATATAAGCATCAAAATCATGGATAAAAACTTATTTCAGGTAGGTTCAATAGACTGTATGGTCATATATCCTAGAAAAATACAAAAATAGTAATGTCAACCTATAACTAGTTTTGTCAATAGTTTATATGTGTGCACAAATAGTCAATTATAGATCCAATCAAATCATAGCCTATTTATATACCATTTATACTAAAATATTTTAGTCATAGTCAATAACTTATCAAAAAACTCTAAGAACCTTGATCTCCTGATTATTTTATATCTTTATCAAATGCCACTTGTCAAACCAATTTCAATATTTTATATTTGAATTCATGCTTAGTTATCATAATTTAAAATGTGAATCAATATTCTAGTTTTATCATAATTAGGGTTCTAATAATCAAAATTAGGGTAAAATAATAATAAGCCTACTATTCAGTAAATGAATACTTCATTTATATGTCTTTTAGTTGAGAGATCATAATAAACATTTGAATTTTATCTTCATGTACATTATTTTGGATCATAAAGCTAAAATCAAGTGATATGCATTAAAGGAATATAAATTATATTATTTTTTTTACCTTGAAATGCTTAATATTAGGGCTATAATGACTGCATCTTTTATGTCCAGGAAATAAATTTTTATGCCTATGTTCATTCTACATTTTTTCGTTGCTTAGATAAATATTTCAAATATCTTATTATAATGGAATACTCATAAAGGAAATAGTTAATGAAATTAAGATTTATATAAAAATACCTAAGATATTTATTATTCTTTTTGAATCAGTAAGGATGCACAAAGCATCATAATATATAAATATTAATATAAAATTTTTTACAAATTACAAAAAATCCCTTTCTAGCCAAGATATTTCTTGTTATAATGGTATACAAGATATTTATTTTACAATATTTATATTTACGAATATACCATATATATGAATATTATTTTCAATACGTTTATGTCTTTCAACTCCAAAAATAATAATTTAAAAGTTTAGAGATATATCATTCTTGCTACATCTTGCAAATTCATTGTGCAAGTGTTATTTCCTATCTTGAAAAATAAATTCTATTCATCTACTCATTTATAATGCACTTACAAACCAATCCTTCCCATAAAATTTTCATTTCATATGAAAAAGTTTCACTTAGGTTAATAAGACTAAAAAAGGTATGTTTAAAAGAAAAATTTCCCCACTTGGTGATGATATTCATCCTATACATTATATGCTTGTATACTAAAACTTACTTGTATATAGAAAATATATTTAGGAGGAACATATTTTCAAATCCATTTAATATTTTTGAATATTTTTTTATTAGGTAAAAGATCTAGTTTTATAAAGACCAGGAACAAAAGTATAAGAAAGTGTGATAACATAATGCAATCCACATGGGATGAGAATATAAAAACCAGAGTATCATAACATTTGGATAGCTAACTAAGTGGAAGATAAAAACATAGAAAGTAAAATGAAACTATCTAAAAGGGAGGATGCTTTCATGATTTCTATGACCATAACAATATCCTTTATCTACTCTATTGGTATCTTCTTGGTGATTTTAGCTTGGGTTCTATTGCACTGACCTTCAACATCCTCCTTTGGCATTATCATCCTAGGTTTCTTTAACGAAAGATCCTTCTATGGTGTCTTCTTGGAGGAATAGTTGAGGGGGAAATTTGGGTAAATAATAACCACCACCTCGATAACGTACTTCTAAGGAGTACCTTCAGCCTTAACCAAGTGTGAGAAGGATTGAATCATTTTGGAGGCTTCCTTATTAATATGATTCTACTCTTAAATTAATCCTTCCAAACCCATCCCTACCTCATGTAATTTATTTTTGAACCCTTCCAATTTTTTTTTTCATTCTTGTTTCCTCTGATAGAGGGTTCTAACCTTTACCCATTGCCTCCATAGAGTTTCCTTCCTCTACCACAAGGTATTTTGGTTTTATAACAACGATTTTTAGGGGGAGATCCCCTGTAGAGATCTTACATATGATGCTTACAGGGGAGATGATGGGTAACATGTGATGGGATTTCAAGGTAGGGTCTTCCTTAGGGGAGTCTTCCTCCATATAAGACCCTTCGGATAGAACTTACTTACTACAAAGGGTCTTACCATGTTTCACCAGTAAGATAATGAGGCCTTGGTGAGTGACAGTGTTGGAATCATTTATCTAGAAGGTAAGAGCCATGCTCTCTAGGGATTTAAGAAGAAAATATGGCAAGATAATTTTAAATCCTTAAAAATGGTTTAGTATAAGGAAATGATGTGAAAATATGAGATTATACTTACCTTCAAGGGTGATATACTTCATTATGTATGTACAAACCCAAGGCAAATATCATGTAAGATCTATAAGTAGGAAACCCTTTATGTCAGTTTTGATGATCTCATTAGTTTTAAAAAACCTCTATGTGAGTTTCAGCTTCTTCGACTAGTCTTTGAAAGCTTTGGCCCCTTCATAGGATATATCGGTGAATTTACCTATCAACTCCTCAATTACAAATTTTTTTATCCCTCTTATTTCTAATGTTGCCAAAAACTCCTTTGAGAAGGTTACATTGTGACCTATGACCCTCTACATGAATTCAATAATACCCCCTCTATGTAATTTCCTCCAAACCTTTTTCATTTCTCTAGACCTCTATACAATATCTTAGTTCCAGTATATCTCTATCACCCCCATGTTATTCTATACCATTGACTAAAATATTGAGAGGAAATTAAAATACACTATTCCCTAGTATTAGTTATAACCAATGACTTCAAAATAACTTAGAGTGTATGTTTTCTAACACCTTGGGTTATTAACTCTCCACATAGTAACATAATGATAAAGCATAATTTTTGAATTCCCTTACATTGGATGTAAGTTATTCTCATGTGGCCACCACATCAGTATCTTATAGAATAATGGCTTCATTTAGGATTATTTTTATGTTGTGTTTATAGATGTGGCCACTAGCATACTAGGTAGATAGAAGGTGAAGGCTAACTCCTATGTTAGTGAGTATGGCTGCAACTCTTGGATAAGTATAAATAATGGATGAATTTGACATCTCTCTCATAGTCCACTTAGCATCATCAATGAAAACTTTAATTATGTGATAAGTGGTGATTTTATCATCTAAAGTGTTTAGGATGTTGAGGGAGTCCCCTTAGATGATTATTCAAAACAACTTTAGACTCAAAGTAGGTTGAATGCCCTAGATTTCCAAATTGGCTTCAGCCACATATTTGGTCTAAATTCTCATATGACCAACATATGTGGTAGTAAACATTCCTACTAAGTTTGTAATTATTCATCCTCTACCAATTGGACATGGGTTTCCTTTTGAATCCCCATAAAAATTAAGATTAACCCAGTTATTAGATGGTGGCTTCCACATAGCATGTTTGCACAATAATTCTTTGGAAGGATCCCTATTTTTATGTTCCACCTCCCATTCTCTAAAGATTAATTATTTGTAATTAGAACTTGGGTTTTTTTGTAAGGGGAAAAACCCTCTTGTTTTTAGTTATGGCATGAAAAAGATGGAGAAATACCTCTTTGGGCTAGTACCTTTTGTTAGAAAATGTGCCACCATTTTGGTCTTTCGAAATAGCCTAGAACCAATGTGGGAGGCTAAGGACCAAAGAAAGGTTAGGGATGAAAGGCTACAAGGAGGTTTCCATTTCTTAATGAGATCAAAAAAATTCTCTAGTTTAACCAAAGATAGGTTAAATTTGTTTAAAATCCATTCAATAATGAATGAAATAAAAGAGTAGGATAGGAATAGATGTTTAACCAAAACTTCTGCTTCCCTAAAGAGAAGGAATCTACTAGGTAGAATGAGTCCTATTTTTTCCAAATTATCCACTGTTAGAATCTTCTCCTTAGCATCCATCCAAAAGATAAAAAATGCCTTAGGAGTGAGATGTTTAATCCAAAGGTATTTACATTAATCCATTCATCCTCCAATTCAAGGTCAATAGTATTGCCAGATGAGACCGATTACTACCCATTGTCATTAGTTTCCCACAATAGGTGATCTTCCTGATTAACATTTATAGATATTAATATAATGAAGGCAAAGAGATTTTATCTTTATTAGAGTAGTTTTAATGCTTTTAAGATACACATATAATGTTATTTCTTTATTATGCTTTCCAATGAAAACTAAACTAACATCCCATGTACAATATTTGATGCAAGAGATAATTTTGGCTTAAAGTAGTTTATGGAAATCGTTGTTAATAATAACGTCTTATTTTATGATGAATTGAATTAGTGTTGACATTAACATTAATTCACATAAATGGAACATAATAATCCAAGGTGCTATAAATACACTTTTAAATAGCCAAATGAATATAAATTATTGGAATATATGGAATAGAACAATTGAAAGCAAGACTAAACTATGCGATTGAAGAATGAACTTAGATTTTTTGATTTGTTAGGATGATTGTGTTGATTGAAATTATTTATATATATGTACATTAACCCAAAATAGTTACAAAATCAAGATATGAGCTTACACAAGGAGAAGAATGATGGTCGTTATTGTCCTTATCTATCAATTTTGTCCTCTTAAAAGAATAATTGAAGGAACAATCACATGAGATAATATAACATATGCATGTATGCACCCCTTTTCTCTTCAACAATGAATGAAATATATATGAATATATTTTTGAATTTGAAACCCATAATATGACATTTAATAATTGAGTGACGTATGAACATAGGGTATAAGAGTTTAATTGACATGAGCTAGCCCTAATCACCCCCAGGATGAGTAAACGTTTCCTACATATCCAATACATAGAAGATCAAAATCAAGACTAATTTATTTCTCCCACTTATGTTCTTTGTGAAATTATGATCCTCTAACTCTATGAATGCATCTAGAATCATCTTAAATACTTATCCATGCAATAAGGGTTATATAGTATTAGTTTAAAACTTGGCTTAGGGCTACTTTAAGTGTTTAGAAACTAAATTGGGAAGAATTGGAATTTTTTTCTCAATGGGCACTTGTTTCAATAAGCCTTTGAATTATAATTTTCTAGTTGTTTAATAAGTGATATCAATTCCATCAGGATGACCACATGATAGGAAGCCTAAAAGCATTAAGGGTGACCTTAGGTAGGGCTTAATTTGAAAATATTATCAATGGATATAATTTATAGATAGTAATAATATCGATGGTCATTATTGTCCTTATCTATTTTTCCTATTCCAAAAGGAAACGTGTTAGGATATTGGTCCAGAT
This sequence comes from Torreya grandis, assembly GCA_037957365.1. Lineage (NCBI taxonomy): Eukaryota > Viridiplantae > Streptophyta > Pinopsida > Cupressales > Taxaceae > Torreya > Torreya grandis. The sequence continues at coordinate 845,641 of JARHVA010003148.1, read as the reverse complement.
TGAGGCATACATATTCATAATGGTGTTTTTAAAAATCATAACATTTATGTGTGTGATATTAGACAATTTTAACATAAAATAGGTCCTCTCTTAGGATTATGATTATTTGATTATTAAAATAGATAGTAATTAATTAAAAAATATAAACAAAGGTAAAAATGAGTAAAATATCCATGATCATGTACTCATGATCTATTCTAGAAATAAAATTGATAAATTATATGAAATCCATACCATAGTGTATAAAATGCACTTTGACTTTGAGTTGAATACTTAAATTTTACAAGGCATTAGACAATTTTGAAAATACTAAAAAAACATGTGAACTAAATACTTCATCCCTTTGAAAATTAAAATTTGAAAACTTTAATTTTTTCTTGAACTTTGACAATTTACAATGTCGAGTTAATTTTTTTTTTTTTAATTTCTCTTATTTTGAAAATTTAAAAATTACAGTGAGAGTGTACAAAGAATACACATGTATGTGTAAAAATGAAGATAAAACATATTTAGTGATGTTGAAAACAAAATTTACCTTTGGTGGTAGAGATGAAATAGGTTAAAATTCAAAGGTATTTTAACACAATGTTGGATTTCTCAATGAACTCCATGTCATGTTGGATTAAACTATATCAATCACTATAGATGGACTATAGATTAGGTTTTATATTTTTATTTAAATGCATGATCATAAGATAATGGATTACACCCATGTTCCTACCAAGTCTAAAAATAGAATAATCAAACGAATAATGTGGCATAAAACTATATTATACCTCCATTGTAATTATAGAATTTGAAATTGTATGTAAATGTTCACTATAAATTTTATTTGAAAATTTGAAATTGTTTATATTTTATCTTTGAATATTAAATGTGATTTAATATTCATTGAATATTCCACCATAATATGTGCCAATAACTAACTTTGAAACATTTCTAACATTCAAAACTGTAGTTGTATTAACCCTGTTTTTGCTCTTTAAAAATTGCTTATCTCATGAATGGAAATACCACAAAAATTCACCCCTTTTGAGGTGATTTAATTTATCATAAAATTATCTCAACTCAAAATAAAATTTATCTATAAACATGTGTATTTTAGACGTTATCATTGAAAATTGTAACATATGAAAAAATTACATTAGCATTGAATGTTTTGAGTTTTACATATAGTTCAAGATGGAAAGCCTATATAATATATCAATGAGGCTCATATAATTATAGATATAAATAGTATTTTAATATGTTATGAGTGTTATGAGTTCATTAGATAGATCATGTAACTTATCAAATTCAACAACCTAAAAAACCACATACACAGTAAGCTAAATGATAGTAAAAAACCACAATGTAAAGGCTAAAGGACAAAATAATTGAAAATGTTTAAATGTCCTAGATAACACACATGGACATGAGAGATTTTGTAAAAATTTGACATGTTAGTATGTCACACACACATAGGGCCAAGGTTCAAAAGTAATGAAATGTTTAAATGTCGCACAAAACAACAAAGTCTCATAAAAATGCATCAATTCTATTTTGCACATAAGGTCCAAGGGAAAAAACATAAGATAATAAAATATTTAATATAATATGTAAAATTAAATTACATAAACTATACATACAATTATCAAAGGGAGTCTAAACCATGCATATGGAATCTGATCATATCTTATCAAATAACTTGTTCGTGTACACTATGTAAGATAGAAATATTAGTAATACATTTGTAAATAAGATGAAACATCAATAATATTGGGGTTTTATAATAATAAAACTTTCATATTGTCACATGTGAGTATGATACTCCTATCTTACCAATGACATTGAAAAGAGGAAGGTCTAGTATATCAATCTTGTGAAATATTTGTATGGCCTACTCAGCCCTCATGAATACCAGTGAAATACATGTGTGATATGCAAATAATAAAAATTTTGTTAATCATGAGATAAGTAGAAAATTTAAAATATGTAATTTGTATGATAAATATGTTTAGGTCTTGATTTTGTGTTTTTATGTAGAATATTTCAATTGTCTTGCATTTTTGTAATATATATATATATATATATATATATATATATATATATATATATATATATATATATATATATATATATATATATATATATATATATATTAAAAAAATGCAAGACAATTGAAATATTCTACATAAAAACACAAAATCAAGACCTAAACATATTTATCATACAAATTACATATTTTAAATTTTCTACTTATCTCATGATTAACAAATTTTTTATTATTTATTTTTAGAATACATGGAAATAATCAACAAAGATAACTTGTGTGAAAAAAAAATTAAAAAATATAATAAGGTTCAAAATTTTTATCTATTAAAAAAAATCAATGTGAAATATGCATGAGGGAAGAATTGAATGGCCAAATATAATAAACATTCCCCATATGAACTTTGAGTTGGAGATATTACATATGTGTAGGAGAATTTAAAATGTTTGTGATTTTCTAATTGTATATTCTCATTTTATCAAATGTAAATTTTTTTTAATATGTCACCCATTTAAAAACAATAAATATTGAACAAAGGAAAAAATGCTTGAATAACAGTGAATTTTATACTTAGTCTGAGTACGTAGTCTTAAAATTGAAATAATTGATGCTTTGTGTTCTAGAAGTATGGATTTTGAGGAAAATTAATTTAAGGATAAGATTGACCAACTAAAATAATGATGTTCAATAAATTTTTTGTTTGTTTGGTGATTCTTTCGTGTGTGAAAAAATATAAAATTTCATGGTAGATTGTGTAAGAATAGAAGTAAATGACATTGTTTATAAGTATTGACCATTAGTTTAGACACTCCAAATTTTAGAAAATAAAATACAATGTCTAAGAGGCCAAGAAATCAACAAAAATCAGGAAATAGAAAAATTCATCAAATGATTTCATAAGAAAGAAAATGGAAGATTACGGTGAAAATATACATAAACTATGTACAATCATATTTATATTTTTATAAATTTTTTATAATTTTAGAAATACACAAGCTATACAAGATAGGGATCAAAATAATTGATGATTAATGGAAAACCTCTCATATTATTCAAATGAGTATAATCAGATATAATAATATCAAAATAAAAACTTGTATCATATTTAGTGATAAAACTATCTAAATAACAACTCACATGATATTATGTAAGAAATTTAAATGTAGTTGATACAAGGCTACATGATGCAGGGTCATCCTATGAGGACCCCAAAAAGGATCTATTTTTGTCGATATATATTCTAATAGTTGTTTTAAAGGTGTTATAAATTTGTATTAATCCTTAGGTGGTGTCTAGATGGTCTCAAGGAGCACAAAATTCAAATTCTACCTTTTCCTACCAAAAGTTTCTTTTTGAAAATATGATTTATTTTAAATAGTTAAAAGGACTATTATGCATTTTGAGAGGTTGTAAAGATGTCACAAAACATGTAAAGGGTATTTAGACACTATAGAGGTTCACATAATTTAATGATTCCAATGTCATTGTCTTAGGTATGTCATATTCTGTCAAATTAAGACAATAATGTAATCCTTGAGCAAAAACAACCTCTATGTGGAAAAGTGTAATCAAGAATCATTTATGTCTTATTTTTAGGAGTCTTGGAGTCATTTTACGGGTTTTATTATCATAATAAATTTATAATAATGTAATGGGAAGAAATTTTTCATGTTGTATGAAGGGGGAGAGTTGAAGATGATAACCCTTGTTTTGATGGTATGAGGAATTACACATACCTCTGTTTTGAAGGTCATGGCTTTTGTGCAATGTATGTGTTTTGATTAATGAAGAAATGAATTTTATGTTTATTTAAATTTGAATAAATACTTATTTATTATTGTTTGAATCAATACTTGAAGAGATAAATAAAGGAATGAACCCTGTGTAGCAGGTTTAAGACACAAACCCTATTCTGGTACATATTGATTAGTTTATAGATTATGGTTGGTCAGACGGAGGAAAAAATGAAAATTATAAAGGTATTTCATGTTTATTGAGAGTTTAATAAATTTGATTTTGTATTTATGTTTGTATGGTTTAATAATCAAGTTACATAGTGATCAGAAATATGTAGGGTATGCATTAGTTTGTTGATTAAGAAGTGAATTGGAAAATTGTTACACAATGAGGATACAAAATATATTACGTTATTTTAGTCTTCATATAAATAAATATCATTTCAAATTTATGTATTATTAGCTAGAGATTCTAAAGAACCCTAGTTTCTATGTTGAACCTTGGTAAAATGGATTGTGCCATGATTTCATGAAAGAATAAGTAGTATTTTTAAAGTTGTGAATGATTTAGAACATATTGTATCATATTTTTGAGTAATTGAGATGGTATTTTAAACTTTATAGTGATAAAAAAATTGATGAGTGGTTAAAACTAAAATAGACCTGTAAAATGCTAAATGTGGACACGGTCAAACATATTTGGTAGAGGAGATGCATGACAATGAGTTGATTCATGACACCCAACCATAATAAGATTTTAATTAGTTAATGATATAATTTTTTAAACTAATTTAGTATTTTTAAATGATTTAAAATGTTAGAAATTGAAATTTTAGTCCTCTTGATTGAGACTATGTTATCGAAAACCCTAAACTAGAGTTTGTTCTCTAATTTGATTTGTAACCATTCAAAAATTCCATAAACTCATAATATAAGATATATTTTAATATTATTTAACTTAATATCAAAATTTTAAGGGGTGTATGACTCAGTAAGTATGGATTTTTAAGTTTTAGTGTGCACTAGGCCTAGAGGAGACCTAATAGAATAGGCCCAAAAGAGAGAAAGTGGTCTTAAAGAAAACTTTGTGACTTAAAAATTGATATATAGGTATAATTTGATAGGATAAAAAATATTTGGGATTTTTATTATCATAAGCGAGTATTGTTGGACCATACCATGCATTTATGACTATGAAATGGCTACAAGGGCTAATGATAAGTGTGTACAAAGTGCAGTAAAGTGAGGACTTGAGATTGGGAAGTTGTGAAAGAGTTATTGAAAGGTAAGTGAGGGTAATGAAACACCTATAAATCATGTTCAATATCATTATAAATTATAACAACCACAAGTGAACCTAGTACCATTGAATGAAATGGACTAAGGAAAGTATTGTCAAGAGTGAAAACTGTGAGACAAAGGCATAGAGTGAGTGAGTCTTGGTATATGATATTCATCATTTTTTTATCAGAGAAAGTGAAATATTCTAACAGTATTGTGTAACAATATTAAAAATGTGTTTTAAATTGCATTGCAAAATAGGTGATCAAAGACAGTGCTCCATGGAAAGAGCTAGTAGGGAAGATGATGATTCGGTTAGGATAATGACCCAGCTGATTGCTCCATTGGTTATGAAAATGGAGGATATTGAAGATGTTATCAGGGAGAGAGAATAAATAAAAATATTGGAAAGAGAAAGATAAGTAGGAATTGATAAGTAGTATGTTCAGTTATTACCTTTGCAAGCAAAGATGGAAGATAGAGAGAATAAAGAGGTAGTTCAAGGGATATCACAAGAGCATTCAATAGTAGTTCAAGAAGGTATGGTAAAATACCATGTAAGGTAGATCAAACCATTTTAAGATGAAAAAATTAGAAGATATTAATTTCCAATGAGAGAAGGATGAAGATAAAGATTTTAGGGGCAATGTTAGATTTTCCATAGAAAGGGACATAGGGTAGTAGAGTGTCCAAGGAATATAAGCAAAAGTATGCATCAACAAAGAGAGGTGAATGATGAGAGAATTAATTCCATGAATGAGTCATTACTCATGATGAGATTACCATTATATCAGAATCATGTTAAGGAACCTACCCAAAGGAGAATTCTGTTTACAAGAAAATTCAAGATAAGAGGTAAAGTATGCAATTTAGTCATTGATGGAGGTAGTAATAAAAATATAGTGTATTTAGAGATGGTGAATAATTTAGGATTTAAGATAATGCCACATACATAACCATACAAAGTTACATGGGTTCAAAAAGGACACCAAATACTGGTAAGTGAATAGAGTTGGGTTGAGTTTCATATAAGAAGGTATAGTGAAGTGCTATGTGATATTTTACCTATAGATGTGTGTCATTTGTTGCTAGGGATACCATGGTATTTTGATAGACATGACATACATGATGGTTACGAAAACACATATACCATTAAGAAACATGTATATTAATATGTACTTGTTTCATTGAGAACTAAATAAGATAGAAAAGATGAGAGAATCATGACGACAATGACAAGGCAATATTGGAGTCAAGAAATGGAGAGTTTGGGTTTGGTCAAAGAACCCATGGAAGAAAATAAGATTAGTTGTCTTAGTGTGGTTGATATGAGGAGTGAATAATGTATGTGGGAAGAAAGTGGTCTTAAATTGAAGGACACCATAGGACCTAAGAGAGTGCTCAAGTATGAGAATATTAAAATAAAGTAGGGTAGCCAAGCATGTGATAGAAAAGATAGCAGTATAATGATTGACATGGAAATTATGTTGGATAATTAATGGCTTGGAATTGACATGAAGTAAGATAATAAGGTGGATATTGAAATGTACAAGGTGAAGTCTCCAATTTTTGTGTCTAATGAGTTTATTTGTGATGAAGGTGTAAGTAAGGAGTAGGTAGAAGATTAAAAAAAGATGCGTATGTAGCATAAAGTGATTGGGGTAGACAAAGAAATAAAAGTGGATAATATTGAATAAGATGACTATGAAAGAATGATAAATCAAGAAGATGAGGTATTAAAAATAATCATGCATCCCTTTAATGTGAAAGAGAAAGATGGTAATCTTGAAGATGTTAAAGATGTACAAAAAGAAACTAAGCATGTCCACAAGTATGAGGTATACAAAGAACAAACACAAGCTGTGAATGAAGTGGAATGGGAAACATAAGGAGAATTGGGGAATAAGAAAGAGGAATTCATACTTTTAGTAGTAGTTTAAAATGTATTTAAGGAGAATGAGAATCAATTTTTATGATAGAAAGAGTGGTATACACCTGCCAAGTAAGAAAAAGGCAATAAAGATATTGTGTTTATAATTTTTATTTTGTTTACAGCTATGCTATTGAAGGAGATGAATCTAAAAAGGCCTAAATGTGGGGCCAAATATCATGTACACCTCTATGAGAGGAAAGTAGAAGTAAAAACCTTTAATGAGGAGGTTCAATGCATTTAGGTAGTATCATATACCAAGTGCATCAGTGAACACTTATGGCAAAGATTTTCTAGCTTGGTAGTATGATGCATGGAAATCCTATGAGGACCCTAAAAAGGATATATATATATATATATATATATATATATATATATATATATATATATATATATATATATATATATATATATATATATATATATATATATATATATATATATATATATATATATATATATATATATATATATATATATATATATATATATATATATATATATATATATATATATATATATATATATATATATATATATTCTAATATTTGTTTTATAGGTGTTCTAGGTCATTAGTATTCCATAGGTGATGTATAGATGGTCTTAAGGAACATAGAATTCAATTTCTACCTTTTCCTTCCAAAAGTTCCTTTTTGAAAATTTAAATTATTCTAAACATTTGAAAGGACTATTATATATTTTGAGAGGGTGGAAAGATGCCACAAAAAATTTCAAGGGGATTTAGACACTATATAGGTTCATAAAATGTGATGATTCCAATTTCATTGTCTTAGATATGTCATATTGTGTCAAATTAACATAATAATGTAATCCTTGAGCAAAAACAACCTCTATGTGGAAAAGAGGAATCAAGAATCAATTATGTCTTATTTTAAGGATTCTTGGAGTCATTTTAGGGGTTTTATTATAATATTATATTTATATTAAAGGAGTGGGAAGAGATTTTTCAAGTTGTTTGAAGGGGGAGATTTGAAGATGATAACCCCTATTTTGATTGTATGAAGAGTTACATAGAGATTTGTTTTGAAGGTCATGCATTTTTTTGTAATGTATGTGTTTTGATTAGTGAAAAATGAATTTAAATTTGATTTCAATTTGAATTAATGCTTATGTATCATTTTTTGAATCAAGACTAAAAGAGATAAAGAACAGAATGAACCCTGTGTACTAGGTCTAAGACACAGACCCTATTTTGGTGCATATTGATTAGTTTAAAGACTGTGATTGGTCAAATAGAGGACCAAATGAAATTGATATAGGTATTGAAATTTTATTGAAAGGTTAATAAATTTTATTTTATGGCTATGTTTGTAGGGTTTAATAATCAAGTTGCATAGTGATAAAAAATATGTAGACACAAATCCTATTAGTTGGGGTAAAGACTATTATTTTCCATGCACGAGTTTGTTGATAAAGGAGTGACTTAGAAAATTTATTCACAATGAGAATCAATATTGTCTGACATTATTTTAATATGCATACAGATATATGTCATGTTGACTTTATTTATTGTTAGCTAGAGATGCTAAATAACTATGTTTTCTGTGTTAAAACTTGGTAAAATGGAATGTGCCACAATTTATTGAATAGATAAGTCTTAAGTTTTGAGTTGTGAATGTTTTATAACATCTTGGATTGTATGTGTTACTTATTTGGATGGTATTTGAACCTTTATAGTTATCAATAATGTGATATGAGATGTTAAAACTAAAAGAAACATGTAGAATTCTAAATGTAGACACAATCAAACATATTTCGTAGAGTAAATGCATGACAGTGAGTTGATTTGTGACACACAAGGAATATAATATTTGAATCGGGTAAATACAAACCATTTAAAACTAGTGTGGTATTTTTAAATGTTTTGAAATGTTGGAAATTGAAATTTTAGTCATATCGGTTAAGACTATGTTATTAAAAACCCTAAACTAGGTTTTGTGTTCTAATTTGCTTTCTAACCATTCAAAAAATCCATAAACTTGTAATCTAATATATTTTGACATGATCAAACTTAATATCAAAATTATAGGGTTTTTATACCTCTATAATTATGGATTTTAATGTCTGAGTGTGCACTAGGCCTAAAACAAACCTAATATAATAGGCCTAAAGGATAGAAAGCGGTCTTAAAGAAAGAGTTATGAATTAAAAATTGATACACATGTATAAGTTAATAGGGTAAACAAGATTTATGATTTGTATTTTCATAAATGAGTGTCCTCAGACTGTACCATGCATTTATGACTGTGAAAGGGATACAAGGGTTATTGACAAGTGTGTGCAAAGTGGAGTAAAGTGAAGAGTTGAGATTGGGAAGTTATGATAGAGTTATTGAGTGGTAAGTGATGGTAATGAAACCCAGATAAATTAAGTTCAAAAGCATTGGAAAGTATAAGAACCACAAGTAAAACTAGAAGCATTGAATGAAAATAGACTAAGGAAATTATTGTCAAGAGTGAGAACTATGATGGAAAGGCATAGATGAGTGTGTCTTGGTATATGATTTGCATCTCTACATGAAAAACCATGAAGTTTTTTAGAATACTGGTCCAATTGTTGAGAATTTTGAGGAACATGATGATTATTATAGAGTAACCAATTGTAAGTGTTTGTGTTTGTTGTAAAGTATATAGATTTTTCCTATAATTTTTTTTAATCTATTGAATTTTGAACCATTTACTCTTATTTCATATTTTATTCATTACTGTCCTTTTGCTTGGTTATCATATATATATATATATATATATATATATATATATATATATATATATATATATATATATATATTGCATAGATTTATCATTGAACTTTTCTATTGGATGGAGGTCATGGCATATCCTTGATTGTATAGGATGTTCATAATTGATTACTTAACTTATAACAAGTTTATTATAATTAATATACTTCAATCATTTATTTAATGTATAATATACAACTCAGAGGTTTTGTAACCATGGGTCCCATCCTAATATCATATCCAAGGTTCTATTTTGTTTTAATACTGTGAGGTTAGTAGACAATATAGCAAGACATACTTGAAGGGGTAAAAAGTTTTTCCAAGCACTCCTTGTTTCTTATCATTGAATTTCTAAATACTTTTAGTAGTTTATTTTATGTCAATCTGTGTGTAACTGAAGGAATAAGGCAATGTGATTATGCATGAATTTTCAATTGATTCATTATAAAATAACACACTATTAATATATGATTAATATGATCTCTTATAAATAAACCATGCAAATTATAATCATCATCAACTATTTCACTATATAAACAAAATCAATCATAGGATGTGGAGAATATTTGGATTAAATGTACCAATAATTTCATCCAAGGGATGATCATATGATGCAAGATATGGTTAAAAATTATAAGTATGATATACTAACAAATTATATTGATTGGTATCGTGGTTAGGAAATGGATCCCTAAAAATATTAATCTTAGCATTGTCAAAATTTTAAGGCTTTATTTTTTCTATAAGAGTGTCTAGCTCAATGACATTGTTGCAAATAAGATTTTGAATTAGATGTTTGATTTTGAGGAACTTTTTTATATAATAAGCATTCCATCCATGATAATCACAATATGTATTATTATCAAATAATTTTAATATTTGGGTTGTTCATGTCAGCCTTAAATAGAGGAGGTAATGTAATTAAGTTACATTTAATAAAGTATCCTTTGTAGTAATATGTAAAATGGTTTTGGTAAAAAATTAAATATACTTATTTGTTTATTTAATAACATAAAATTGTAATAATGTTGAGAAATAACATTACCTTGAATATTTGATTCTACTTTAATATATTTAATCTTAGCTTTGTGGGATGGTTTTCTTAGAAACTTAGTTGTATTAGTTTTAATAGATGTAGGTTTATACTTAAGCTTATTCAAAACAATATCTTAAACTTATTTTTATATTAGAGTATGAAAACTTTATTTAAATGTTTTAAATTTATTAAATATAAATTTTTCCATGCACAACCCTTGCATAATTGAGCTCACTCCTTGATTGATCTAATTTGCATAGTTCACACTTCTCACCCAAACATTTACATTAGTCTCATGCTAGTTCTCATACTCCTATGTTGTGATCTCCCAAGATCACAACCTACACACTGCACAACTCACACTTTCATGCTATGTCTTATGCCCACTCACCAAATTCTATGCACTTCATGCCTTATAGTCTCACACCAATTATTTCACCAGCTCACTGAATATAGTACAATGAATTTCCAGCACACTTCACCTTTCCATGCCAAGTCTTATCTCTATATTATATACAATCCCACATACATCCCCTAATTCTTTATCTTTGCACCTTACAATTTTTCATGCCTCAATAGCATCTATTCATGGACACATCAACTTGGCCATGTGCTTCAAGTGATCTGAATACCAATGCCACCGAAATGAGATCCCATATTCAAATTCAAATGGTTGAAAACCTAGACATTAACTATTATAACCATTTCCAACTAGCATATATGATAGGATCAACGTGTTTTGGATATCCTCTTTGGTAACTGGACAATAGCTATGACTATTTTTGTATTCTTATGTTATATATATGTAACATACACATATTGTTCAAAACAAGGAGGATGCCATTACAAATAGTCATACACATTATTTATCTTACTCTACTCATCTATTCGATACAAATTCACTGTTGACATTTTATTATGTATTATTTTACCTCTTCTCCATTAATGAATAGAAACTACATTTCCTACAAGCTAAGACTTCTACTCCACTGAATGTGTTTTATTTATTTTGCATGAATATTTCACTATGTATTCACCCTACATAGTCATAGCTCAGTGGTCCACTGAACACCTTAGTATTAGGGCCATGTTGCAAATCATAATTGAAACATGTAATGGTGTAATCCACTTTTATTTGAATATGTATTTTTTCTCATTATTTACCAATGCATTAGTCATTTTTGCCAACATGGTCTTATAACAAGCACATAATCACTTATAGGTTCATTAATTTCTTGTTTGAGATTATAAATTTATGCATAATTTTTTTTATTACCAATGTTGATAGGAAAGTGTTATATATATATATGGATTGAATGCTTATAATGATTAAGCAAGCAAGTCATAAAACCTCTGTAAAGCATAGTATTTTAAGCTTCTCAAAAAGGTCTTGGTTAACAAGTTTTCATTAAACGCATATTAAAAACATGTTCGGTGAAAATAATTGAGGTGGTGTTCAGGGTCTCCTTTACCCTCTTATAAATGAATCTTATGAGCTAAAACCCTAGTAGGAATGAAATATGATGTAATATCATGTGTTTTAGAATTATGAATAAAAGCATGAGAATCCAATAATTAGCTATCTTTTGGGATATATTGTTCTAATAGCAGAGAATTAGTAATTAAAGCATGAGAATCTAATAATTAGCTATCTCTTGGGATATATTGTTCTAATTGTAACACCTTAGCTTCATGAAATGTAACTACTTAATCAAGGTATTTGGCATTATTTAAGGTATGTGGTAGATTATGGGTAGCTATCAAAGGATTTGAATGACTTTCCATGTTGTGCATATGCATAAAAATTTGATGTAAGCTATGTATTTCCCCTAATCCCAAATATTTGGATGAGATAAGAGAATTAACTATAGAAGTGGTAACACATGTGTTATGGTTTACAATATCAAAAAGTGGTTCTTGTTTCACATTTAGAGTAGGTTTTTTTTTTTTTTTTTCTATTTTTATAAGATAAAAATAATTCAATTACTTTGGTTATATATTGCAACAAATTATGAAGTATTTTTCATAAATTATATAAATGTTGAACTTGTTACTGACAGACTCCATTAAGTTCATCAAGATCAATCCTATTTCAACCATCATGGGTTTCTTATGCATTTTAATCATTTTGATTATCTTAATAAATTTTATTATGTGTTTGAAAATGTTCATTAACATTTTTTTCATCAAAGGAGGAACCAATATGCGCATTAGTCAAATTATTTTTTATAGTTGTTAAAGGAATTTGGATACGTTTAATTGTTATATTATGTATTATATCACTTCTCCTTAAATGATTATTAGAGACAAATTTCATAGATGGCATATAAGGAAATCATGAAAGGGAATTTATAAATGAGAAAATAAATGACATAGCTAAAAACAAAAGGGGAATATTTTCAGACATCGATGAAAAAAACATTAAATCTTTAGAATGTTGGGAGCCTAAAGAAGAGATAGGGTTTAACAATGTTAAAACAATAAATTTGTTCACCAAATGTTTTATGATGAATTAAATTAATATTAGAATTAACCTTAATTGACATAAATAAAATATAATAATGTAGAGTGATATAACTACACTTTTAAACATCAAACTAAAGATAAAATATTGGAATATTTGAAACAAATAATGACAAATAAGACTGAATTATGCAAATGAATAATTAACTTAGATTTTTTATTCATAAAAATGACTATGTTGACTAAAATGATGTAAAAACAAAGAAACGGGCTCAAAACCATAACCTTCAAAAAAATTAGATTTAAGATTGCATAAGGACATTGACCATTAGATAAGGACATGATTGATGGTCAGTATTGTCCCTATATATTGATTGTGTTCTCTTATTATAAAATAGAATTTTTTGTGCATAGTCACATTAGATAAAATAATTAATGCATGTATGCATTAATTTTGTCTTGAATAATGAGTGAGAGATATTTGAATATATTCTTAAAGTTGAAAACCCTAATGTGACATACAAGGATTGACTTAATTATGAACATTGGTTAGAGGAGTAAAATTGAGTTGAGTTAGCCATAATCATCCTGATGATGAGTGGATTTTATCTACATATCCAATACTCTAAAGATGGGAATAAATCCCAACATAGTTATCCCGCTTAAATTATTTACAATGAAATTATGCTCCTTTGAATATACGAATGCATTTAGAATTGGCTTGACTACTTTATCATATGGAATTGAGATTGCACAAAACTAGTTTGAAACATGGCTGATAACTAATTGAAGTGCTTGGAAAACAAATCAGAAAGAATAAGTAACTTTTACTTAATGTTCAATTGTGTCAATAATACTTTGAATTAAAATTGTCTAATTATGTAGTAAGCGACTTTAATGTTTATGTATAAAAATCAATCAAATTATCCACACATTAGGAATCCTAAAAACATGGAGGATGACCTATTGGAGGGTTTAATTTGAAACTATGATTGTTAGTAGGAAACAAACATTATTGATGGATAGGGACAAGATTGATAGTTGTTATTTTCCCTCTCTGTTATTCTTATCCACTAAGAAATCGTGCTAGGATTTGGGTCTAGAGTGAGGCATACAAATGCATAAAGTTTTTTTCTAAATCATATCATTTATGTGTAATGGATTATGGTTATAAGAGAAGATAGGTCCTCTCTCCATCTTAAGATCAGGGGAGGTAGAAAAATAGCTACTAATTAGATGCACAAGTTAAATAAGTATTAAAACAAACAAAATAGGTTTAATATCAAGTTAGGTAGAAAACTATGTATCAATTAAATATACAAGTCAAACAAGAATATAAATAAATATAATATTCATATTCAAATATTCATGACTAGATTTTGATTATTATAAGTTCTTAAAAAGAATGATTTTGGTTATTATAAATACTTAAAAAGAATGAAAATAATTATATATATCTAAAAGAACCAGTACTTGATTTAAGAAGAATAATGTTCGTTATAATTCTAAGATTAAATAATTACAGGCCATCATAAAGCTTCGCAAGCACTTATTTAAATTTTATTAAAAAAATATGTATCTAGCTCCTTTCTTCCTCCAAACATGTCTTGCCTATATTTATCATCTAATATTAATTAATAATACCAAAATTCGATTTGATAGAGTCCTTTTAAGGTGTGTTGTTGGTTCTCTCGTTATTTTTTATGTTTGCATCATACATTTTCTCTAATAAAATAATTTCTTTGGTCTTGTTTTTAATTCCATCACTCCATTTTTTAAATGCACTAATCATGTGTGATATCTTTGATCCATAATTTTTTTCTGTGAAAGCATCCATGTTAGTAATGAAGTTTAAAATTTGTTCTTCCTTATTATATACTAAATAAGCTGTCTATGTTTTCCAGCATAAAGGCAATTTGGTAATCTCAATTGCTTCACTTTTAATAGTCATATTTGCAAAATTTAGATAATAATGATGTAAACGTAGATATAACATCTACCATCATGAAATTATATTTAGGAATGTAAAAAATATTTGAAGTTGTAAGTATTCGATGAGATCTCAGGTTTTTCACTTGTATTAGCTAAGAAACTTGGATTTGGATTGAAAATTATCCTCACCCAATTAAATATTAATTTATAGCTGCCATATTCTAAAAATAACATTTAAAATAAAATCAAACCTTCATACTCTGAAAATATTTGTACAAAAGATATGTAGATTATGGCCAATGAATTTCTCAGGGCATATCAATTAATATTACACTTGCTGAAGAATTTTATAAAGACTTTGAATAAATCAACGTATAGATTAAAAAACCATTGGTATTGGTAATCTTCTTTTTTACATTGTTGATTATTGTTTATTTGGTTTGAGTTCCATGTCATTCTGCCATATTGCTTCCATGTTCAGTTGAGCTTTTGTCCTTCTCCATTATCACTTTTCCTTTCTTGGTGTTGTGGCTCCTTGGGATGATGGTGAGAATTTATTTTTACTTTATGTTAGGGATTCCCTCTAACTATATTTTGCTTCCTTCCATCATTTTGAGTCCCCCATCCCTTCCCTTATCCCATCCACTTACTGATTTAAATTGTCTCATTGTTCCATCAGTGATACTAGCTGCATGCACATTTTTGTACATTGTCATGTAACTCTACCAACTTATACCTGTATCCCTCTAGAAGTTGAGCCAAATCATCATCACTCTTTCATTATTCTTACACTTTTAATTCCTTAATTTAAAATTTAAGTTTTTTGATGCCCTAGGGGAACTGGATACTTCTATTGACCTTCTTGCTTGAGCTCTTCTCTAGGAGAGAGGAATCCCAAGATTTCATTCTATGCTCTTTTGATCTCCCATGGCTGAATAAGGTGGGGCAAAGGATAAGATTCATACTTTCTTCCCTCAGCTAAAATTTCCTTATAATAATTATTCTCTCTACTTCTTTGCATAATATGGATTTCTTGGCTCCTCACAACGGTCACTCTTATAGTGAGAAGGAAAATTAGTCCTTGGTGGATTATGTTTGTAGTGATTTTTTCTTAGAAGGATAAGACTGTGTATTATAGTGATATGAGGAGATAATATGACAAACTAATCTGAATCCCTTTAAAATGATTTGGCATTAAGAAACAATGAAAAAAGATATGAGTGAACTTTCTTTGTAAATTCAAGTTATGCATTACCTACAAACTGACATCTAACCATCTCCTTGAAAGATCATCCGTAATAAATCCTTTCTTGTCAATTTGGAAGATGGAATCTATCTCAAAGAAGTCATGTATGAGCTCTTATTTCCACCTCTTATCTTTGAAGGCCTTAGTCACTTCACAAGACATGTTGATGACATCCCCAGTGTGCTCTTTCTTGACTTCCACTTTGACTCTCCTAAATACAACATGGCACTATTTATATCCCACTGTGAATAACCCTAGACAATATTTCATCATACCCTTTAATCTGGAGCATAAACTTTGTGAGTACATCCTTTCTCAAATTTTCCCACACTTTCTTATTTTTTTGGACTTATGCATAGGAAATAGGTCTGTAGTATTCCCAATCTCCCCACATGTTGTTGATTTTATTTTTATTTAGATGTTGAAAGTTGTAGTAGAACAAGTAGTAATTCAAAATTATATTATTTTATTTTATCCTATAGTTTTTGAAATTTTTTTTTTTATCTGATGTGTTTTACTATTAGATTTAAATATTGTGTCATTATTATGACATAGAGTTTGTTTTAATATTTATGTAGGCATGACTGCTTTTCTCACATGTGTCCCCACTACAAGCTCGAGAGGATTAAAAGTGTAAATCATTATTGATCAAGGGGTAGATATGGGATGGTATATTGGGATGTTCTATCCATGTGGAACTATATGCATAAAATACACCCATATCTTCAAGTGTTTTATCCACTAAATTACCATCTTAGAAGATGTGTGAGATTGTACACTTAGTTAAGTGAAGCAGACATCTGGCATTAGCTATTATTTGGCTGAGATATGGGATGGTTTTATATTTATTAATAGGCCATTAAGGATGCTAAGAAAATCCCCTTCTATATCTAGTTTAAAAATATTTATCTAGGTATCTAGTTGAATGCTCCAAAGGGCATCTTTGTTCTCATAAACATGTTTGGATTAGATACCTATCAAACCTAGATAGGCATCAATTGTGGTTCTTGACTCATCCTTGATGACTCCACCACCACCATATTTTCTAGGATTTCCTTTAGATGCCCCATCAAAATTTATATTCAACCACCCCTCAAAGGGGTATTCCCATTTTGTGACACTATTTTTTAAAGTAGGCCTAGTGGGAGGGGAAAAGAGATTCCACTTGTTAATGATAACCTACTTAGTCTCATAAGTTTCAAACTTATTGGTAGGTATTTCCACTAGATAATTATCCATGATAGTATATTTGAAGATGCAAAAGGATCTCAAAATGTTGGAACCTTTACAATTGAAGATACAATTGTTTCATTTGGAACAAATCAGCCAGGAAAAGCGAGGAAGGGTTAAATAATAAAGGAAGACCAAAGAAGGGAGCTTCCATGGAGGTTTCCATTGAATGATGAGGTTGAGGATAGAACTGAGCTTGACCCAATGATAAATTAAACAACTAAAAGAGGAGGTTGTAGACATGACTGACGAATGAACAATCAAAGAATAGATGTTTCATAGATTCCAGTGCTGAATTACAAAAAACACAACTGTTAGGGATGGTCATCCCCCATTTTTTGAATTGTTAACTGTAAAATATTGTTATGATCCATAAAATATAAAAAAATATTTGCCTTAAGAGTAGGGTGTTTAATCTATAGGTTTATATAGTAGGACCAATCCTTTAATTGATCCAAGTTCTCTATAAATCTCGATTTAATCATGTGTTCTTTGCTATATTTTATATACCAAAGGAGTGTTTCCTCCTTTAGCAACACATCTATATGGATTTGTTGAATTTTGGAATTGAGGTTGACCATTTTTTGGGTAATTTATAGATTTCAATCACAGTAGGAGGAGTTATCCATTTTCTTCTTCCTTTAGAGAGGGAGTAAGAATACTTCACCTTAGGGCTTATAGAGGGTTTTCTAGGTCTCCTTATGGTTGTTCCTGGGGGTGAGAAGAAGGTAGGGTAGAGGAAGAGAGCTAGGGGTCCTCCCAAAAGTCAACCTTTTCTCTATTTCTAACCTACCATCTACTTTCCTTCTTTAGTAGGGCTTTAGAGCTTGAGATGGCTTTTAAGAAGGTAGAACCATATGTGGGGCCTTCTTCCCAAAGAAAAATGTCTTCCTCCTAGTCCTCTAGATATTTAGATTTGATGATCTTCGTCTCAGTGATTTTATTCTTTCATAACTTTACACTAAAATTTTACAATTACAGATTGATTCATAATTATTATTATTCTAATCCCAAAGCCTCCAAGGGCCTTTAAAAATCAAAATTTATCCCATGAAACTAATGGTAATAAAAATTTATCTTTTGTTCCCCTCTACAAGATTTCTTTTTGTATCTGCTCAATTATATTTGCATTCTTACTAGGGATTAAAATCAAGGTCAGGAATTAGATGGAGATAATTTGTAAGAAACTTTTAAGGAGTTGAAACAAGACCTCCTGTGAAAGGAGGGCTACTTTCCATCCCACCATTTTTTCTATATTCTTTCTACTAAGGGATTCCATAATTCTAATTTCAATTTTCCCTCAAATAGTTGCATGCCAATGTACATTGAAAGAAGCATGCTAATTTTGCATCCCATGATTCCCACCAGTATTTTTTGAGGGGATGCAAGAGTATTCATGAAGAAGGCATAGATTTTTTTTAAATTGATGCAATGGCCTAAATATATTTTATAGATTAGTAGGATACATTTAAGAGATGATGCCTCTAAGGTAGAGGTCTCTCTTAGAAGAAAGGTGTCCTCTATAAAATGTTTATGGTTAACTAGGACCTATTTTGTAGCACCCTTAGTCCCTAAGTTAATTTTTTTTCTCTTGAAATTACAAGAATTTTTCCAAGAATTTTGGCCATCATGATAAACATATAGGGGGAGAGGGGTTCCCCTTGCCTAATACCCTAGTTAGATGAGAAAAAGCCTTTAGCGACTTCATTAATCAATATGAAGTACATGGGATTAGAAATATAGATATGGATCAAACCCCTAATATCCACTTCAAAGCCAAACATTTTAAGCACCTTGTCCAAAAATCTCCATGAAATTTTGTTTTAAGCTTTATTTATATCAATTTTTAAAAACATACCTCTCTCATGGAATTGGCCATTGAGTGTAGTGTTTAATGGATAATTATGATTTTGTCTGTGATCTATCTGCCCACCAAAAATACCCCTTGTTATTTTGATATGGCCCCTTTGATCAGAGGTTGTAGATGAGTGGCCAAAATTTTTGCACAAATTTTGTAAGTCACCAAAGAAAATATTATGGGTCTAAATTCTTTGAGTTGATTTACACCTAGTTTCTTAGGGATACGAACCAGAAAAGTGTTCTTCAATTCTTCCAAGATATTTCTTATCCTAAAGAATTTTCATACCATAACCTCCACCTTGAAGTGATTTGTATACCATAATTTTTAGAAGAAGGGACAGAAAATCCATCTGGGCCAAGGGCCTTATTATCTTTCATTGCCAAGGTACTTCCTATCTAACTTCATCTGGGCCAAGGGACTTCCTATATAAATTCATCTGATGGCAGGGTTTTATAAACTTTATGATTCTCAATTTGTAAGATGACTAAGGGGAGGTTCTTTAGTACACTTTCTTCTACATACCTATTGATAGATTCTATTTCTCTTGGCTGATTTTTAAAGTGAAGAATGATTTTTTTATTGATTACTTCTTCTTCTTTGCATTTAGATCTATCCTTGAGGAGGAGTTCAAAGATCCTATTAAAATTCCTATTTTTGGATGTTGATTGGTTTAAAAATTTAGTGTTTTTATCCTCTTCTTTTGTCTAAGTGCATTTAAACTTATATTTCCAAAAGGATTACTCTTTAGCATCCAATTTATAAAAGGATATTATAAAGTTCATTTTAATATTGACCATGTTTTCATCATTTCCATTGATTTTCATTTTATCCTCCATAATTCATATTTCTTCTTCAATATTACTCTTTTGAATGAATATATCCTTATAGACTTCTTTGTTCTAAAATCTAAGTTTTGCTTTGATAAACTTGAGTTTTCTATAGAGAATGAACATGTCCATTCCATCTACCAGTTCTTTTCACCATTCCTTGATAGCACTGTGAATGTCCATATGATGTTGCCACATGCTTTCAAATATTAAAATAATGTTTTTTATCTTTGTTAATTTTGTCACTTTAAAAAATAATTGCATTGTGGTTTGACCCAATTCTTGGAAGAGAGGAAAGAAAGATGTAGA